>JBAMAW010000486.1:0-242857 GCA_037043295.1 Amiota minor
AATTGAAAAAGGCACGCTCTTTACCATCGGACATATGAAGATCTGAACGATCATAGCAGGTAGCGGTAGCGCCAATTTGTGTAAAGTATTTGACGCGTTCCTTTGAGTTGCAATCATCGCCCCAAACAATGGCAATTTGGCCAATATCACGTGCTTTTTGCATTAGCTGAGCTCCATGTTTACTTAGGAAATCCTCAGCATGTGGAGCTGTACCGGCCAATTCAAAGGCCTGAGCATGGTTGATCGCTGCGACAAAGTTGCGTGTACGCAAATCTGTGAATGGTTGCCATTTCTTGGTTTCGCCCATAGTGAGAAACATAACCGGAATGATATTTTGCTTGAATCGCAACATTGTGCACATATCGGCATCGAAGCTAGAGAAGATCAATGGACGGCCACAACCGTGTTTGATGACGACCTGTAGAACGCGATCGGCGAAAAAGTTCTTGTCGATTGTTTGTTCAGCCTCCACACCACCGCAAGCACGTTTTTGTGGCCATTTAATCTCAACATCGATGCCTAGTGACTTTGGTAGACCATCGAGTACTTCGGCTAGTCGCGGAAAGATGCGGTGTTCCGGACGTGGCTCAGCATTGTGGCCAGGATATTCATTAATTTCACCCTTGATGACAGCAAAGATACGCAACTGCTTCAGACGCTCATATGACACATCCTTGATGAGAACATATTCCAACTGATCTCTATTGGTGATCTGCTTGCCTTTTGGTGCTGTCAGTAAACCAAAATCATGGTATATCACCGGAATGCCATCGGACGTGAGGTGTACATCCAACTCAATCATATCGGCATGATGTTCATAGGCACTCATGAAAGAGGCGATAGTGTTTTCACGTTCCTTTGGTGGTTCAGCTATATAACTTTTGCCATTACCACGATGACCAACGTCCAGATTGGGCCAGCTCTTGGGCCAGTAATGAGCGTATGTGGTACGGAAATCCAACTTTGAGTATGGATATGGCTTCACAACGACATACGGCAAATTTAGCAAAGCAATAGTATCTGACTCCTCGGTTAGCTCCCTGATGGCCAGCTGAAGAAGACCTTCACTACCCAGGAACTGTTCGCCATTCACTGTTGCAATGCCCAATAGCTGCGATGACAAATTGTAGAATTCCAGCTGGAAGGTCTGCTTCAGCGCACTTGTTGGCAATGTAATGTGAAATATAACGACATCGTTGCGAGTATAGGACACACCGAAATCTGGCTGAGGTTGCAGACGACTTTCATTGTACTTGTGCTTAGATACTTCAATGTGCACACCTCGTTCACCACCACCCAGCGGTACCAATTTCAATTGTACATGCTCAGGATCAAACTTTTCAATATCGTGAACCTGGAACATCTTTTCCCGCTCAAATTTTAGCTGAACAATTGCATCATTAGTCAGCCAACCACGATGTATTTGCGACTCGCCACTTGTGGCGATGCCAAACTGATCTACCTGATGGCAGTTCGTGTTGCATGGTCCAAGGAGACGTGGCTTAAAATGTGTCTCCCAGCGTCTTATTTGCTTATTTCCATCGGCATCCTCGGTATAAATGAAATAACGATACTCGGTGTAACGACATGCTGGTAGCATGACATTGGCACTCCATTCCAGTTCACTTTGAGGGCTTAATTTGATGCAACGATCCAATTGCCACTCGCCTAGAGCTTTGGAATCTCCAGTCAAACCAACATGTTCATGTTCAGCCAATGATGTCTGCAGCAACACGGTAAAAGGACGCACCGTAGGCGTACAGACTACAGGCGTTGCATCGACTTCATTGAGAGCATCTGTAGTCGAACCGACAAAAACGCTTGCTGATTCCACATAAGCGGCGCACTGCAGATAAAGAAGAAAAACACCAATTAACAAGGATAACGACATTGCTGACTGATGCTGATAAGATTCTATATAGCAAACGAGATCGCGTGACTTTCGTCAGATGATAACTGAACTCAACTGAGTTGATTTTATACGATTCAATTGCTTCAAGTATCAAATGATCGTGAAATTCAAACTGGAAATGAGAAAACCAGAAGACAGAGACCCTACATCATTTATGACGTTTGTTAGATAAGACCGATCTATTGTGGGTTGAGTAGTCTAGTCAGTCAGTCAATCATTCAGTCATAAAACTTGTAATGCTTGTGTTGAACAACATCATTATCATCTGGGCAATTAAGTATAGAACTTGATTAGCCAAGATGAGAATCTAATTTAAAAAAAAAAAAAAACATCTATTCGTGCTCGTCATTTAATAGGAAAGATTAGAGATGGAAATGGGAAGAGTTAAATACTCAATAATAACAACAATAGATGGATCTTTGAACCTGAACTTATTTAGCCACGTGTATTTTAAAATACAAAGAAAAATCCGAAATATTTCTAATATTTTTATTTATATAAGAAAACAAATGCGATAAAGCGGCGATTTAACAATCCACAAATGTGGAATCGAGTAACTGGAACACAACTTATAGATCACGTGTTACGGCGGACGCAACAGGGCGATAAACCGTCGAAATGCTACAACAGATGAAGAAGTCTTGCTTGTCATATAATCTCATGTAATGCAGCGGTTCTTAAAAGCAAAGTTTTCGATTGGGGGTATAATAAGTAACTATCCAAGGAAGAAAATAATGGTGGTTGAACCCTTCCTTTTTTTGAACTTATACTCGTATTTAAGGAATATTAGGCTGACTTCTCTTACACCGACAGAAAAAAAGGACCTTCCCCATTTTTGAATGTCACACCTATTGGAATTTATTTTATCTAATAAATACAATATTTAATAAATATGTACAAATAATGATAAGGTCCAAATTGTTTTGGTTATGACTAGAATGATCACTGCAAGTCACAGTTTAAGAACCCCTGATGTAATGAATTGTGTAAGACATTTTGAACTTGTTCCAAAACTATTATCACACAGTATCTCTCTCTCTCTCTCTCATTCATTACCTTGTGCATTGATATAATCCCGCCAACGTCAACGTCTGTCGTTTGTTTGGCTACATTGGCTTCGGCGACACTATGACAGTCGCTGCTAGAAGCGGCATGCTGACGTCTCCGCTGCACGTGAGCCAAACATGCTCTGCGTAAACGAAATGTTGACGACAGACAAAGTTTGTAAAGCACTCGACTCATTTGAAAAAATGGTGTTTAGCAAATGAAACTAATCACAACTGTCGTGACCTAATTCGATTTGATTGTATTTTTTCTTAAGACTGTGTTTTGTACTAAGTAGGAAAGTGTCGCGTGTGATGTTTGTAAATAATTAAAGACACTTTTCGATCAATGATGACCACACGTGTGTGTTCTCTCCGTCCGTCCGTTTGTTTCGAGTTAATTTTTGTAAATAATTGAAGACATTTCGACGACGACCACCAACAGGTCTTAGAGGGCATAGAAGCACCCATCTGTTCATGTCTCTACACTGGCACTGGCATGTTATCAAGAATTCTATTTTACTTCCTAAACTAAAAAACTATGTTTTGTTATATTGATTTTGCTATTTTTAAAGATTTGTTTCCGTACAACAACAAGAAATATTTCCCCGTGTCTGTTTTTTTTTTTTTTTTTTTTTTTTGGCGACGAAAATAGTTTTTTTTTTTTTTTGCAAAATACACGCGAAATTATTAAGTTTTAATCTAATTTTTTTTTTCTGATTTACGTCATCACTCTGTTTTTCTGTTTATACAAAAAATATATATTTTGATTAATCTCACAGTCTCCACAGGAGGACAACAACAACAACAACAACAACAATACATCAAAAATAACCGACCACCACAGTACTAAAATTCTGCTAAGTTTATACTATACGCGATATTGATTTATATAATTTTAACAAATTTATTTATCGACTACTTATTTGTTTAAAATTGAATCTTCTTGCACATTTTGTATGAGGTGATTGTCTCTTTTTTAAATTTTTATTCTTGGCAAGCAAAATAAATTTGTAATATAATAGAAATTTGAAAATAATTGAAATAATTGGAAACGCAAGCGCATTTTACACGCTCTCCTTTAATGAAAAGCTTTTCCTGATGACCAATACAAGTTAAACAAAATTTCCCTCTCTTATACTCAATTTTAGTCTCCTACAAAAAGTTGTTAGTATTCCTAGTCAGTATCATCTGTTCTTTGTTTGGGAAATTTTAAATAATTTTTTTTTTTTATTTCGTTGAGTGAGAGAGATCAACAAATAAAAGCAGGAACTGTTTATTTAACAAAAAGCTCTGTATGCGGTACTTTTTTGCGTGCTCTCCGTTAAATTTCTGTTGTTGTTGTTGTTCTTGTTGTTGTCACTGAACTTCGCAACGTTATAAAAGAAGCTTTTTTCAAGGTGTTTGGCTTTTTGCACATTCAACTTTGGTGTGTTTTGGCAAAATTTACTGGATTTGTTGATAACTTAATCATATCATCAAATTGCTTAAGTGAATAAATACAATGAAGAAAAGAATCTTTATGACACTTGCACACTTGAAAGGAAGAAAATGTACAATGTTCAACAACTTATTGTTTGTGAGAGACCTGAGTCTATGTGTGTGTGTGTGTCTGTTTATGTGTGGGCTCATCTATATTAGATTAGCACAAATTGAAAGGGCCTCACTTGGCAACATGACAATTAACCATACACTAATCAGGTGATAATTTTGTGTACTAGTTGGCATAGTCCATCATCATCATCATCATCGTAATGCCTACTTGCTTGCAACATAAGGGAACAACTAACAGAGCTTTTACTTCACTGCGACAAATGTTTCAATTTATTGATTTTGAAAGATTTCACCTTTTAAGCCAAATTATTTATAGCAAAAAACAACAAAAAGAGAAAAGATTTTAAAAAATGTAATTATTAAATAAAGGAAAAGAATGAAAAACGTAATAAAAACACGTAGACAGCAAACGTGCCAAATTGCAGTCGTTTAAAGTTCGGTGAATGAGTGACTGGGAATGAATTCGTTCTATAAGATATTGAACAAAATAAAGCAAAACAAAAACAATTGTCAATTTCCTCAATTGACCTTCAACAATGTAAAGCAAAAATGTTAATTCATAATTTTCCATAATTTCACCGACTAATCGATCTAATTTCCATTTTTTACTATTCTATACTATTCTTCATTTTTGTATATTATTTGTAATAATTACATACGTTTTGCATGTGTTCATCCAAAATGTCCGCTGGTGATAATTGCGTCTCCAATTGGTGTACAGAAGTTTGTAGTAAAACAGGCACAGACATTTTGTTATATTGTATTTCTCTTCTTTCTTCCTTGTATTCTTCTTGATGTTGATGATGATGGTGATTATGATGTTGGTCCTTTGTCGAGTTTCCCAGTTTTTGTTGGGTAAATCAAAAAATTGCTTTAAGTTCAAATAAAATCAATTGTGCCACCAAAACGGAAACGGAAATTTCATTGAGCAAAAAACAATGTTAAAGCAAATTTCAAATTATATCACAGTTACTTTTTTTTTTTTTTGTTATTTGTTTGTTCTTCCTTAGTGTTTCCTTCTTCTATTCTTTTGAAATATTGACTTTCGCTATTGCGATACTCCTTTTTTCTTTTAATTATTTGTGGTATTCATTGTTTTGTTTTGTGTTTTTGTTTTATGTCTCAGAATCCTTGTCAAGACTCCTTTCTTGTCTTTATCTTTATTTTCTTTATTGAATTTTTATACACTTTATGAGTTTATGAGGCTACTTCTCAGCCTTTTCCTTTTGTTTAAATAAATTTCTTCTTTTTTTGTATTGTAGTATGTATGTATTTTCTTTTTGTTTTCTTTCTTCTGTATTTATATTTCTATATTTTGTTTTCCTTTCTTTTTGACTGCTTTGTTGTATCTGTGTCTTGCACGCGAAACTGTTTCAAGCGCGTTTGTCGTGTGGGCAATTTAAGCGATTTCTTTTATCGAATTTTACTGAGAGCTTTTTTCTTGCCGCTGCCGCTGTGACGCTGCTGTCTTTAGCTTCACTGCTGCTAGATGTTTTTATAACAATATTACGATTGTTGTTGTTGTTGTTGGTGGCGTTGTTATTGCTCAGGCGTCGACGTCTCTGTCTCTGTCACTATTGTCGTCGTTGTTGTTTTTCGGTTTGTTATGATTTTATTTCTTGACTCTGTTGTTGTTTATATACTCGCTCGTCGTACATTCAAAATCGGGTACAGTTTCGACTCAACTTTATTTAAAGAAAATTTTATTATATTTTGTACTTTGCTTCTATTGTGGTGGTTGTTGTTGTTGTTGTTGTTGCTGCTATAGTATTATAGTTTCTGTTTTCTTCAAGCGCAATATGATGGTGCATTATAACCCACAAAGTGTTTATAGTTTGAAATCATTTTCCAATATTGTAGTATAGTGCACTCAATTATTGTTTAAGTCAAAGTCGACGACAAGCTAATTAGGTATATTTTAGTATAAATATGATATATACAATATTTTATATAGAAGATATACATATATTTACTATAGATTCGTTTCTATGCGCGTGTGTACAATAGTTTTGTAGTTCCTCTAAATAATGAAATAGTTTTGAATTTTATTTTTAATATAATCTGACAGTATCAACAAAGTATGCTACGCATACTAAATATTACACGCATGTACCCTACACACACACATATATATTTGAGTTAGTTTATTTCAAAGTCACCGTGGTCGGTAGCAGCAACATCAAAAAACAACACCTAAGTATTACAACACCAACAACATTTACAACACTAAACAAACAACAAGTAAAAAAATCTTAGAGAAACGTGTTTATCGTGTGCGCTCCAAACGCGCGAGTATCACTGCACGTGAGATGTTCAGCCATAGCAAGTGGACACACACACATTGTCCATAGACGCACACACATACGCCCACACATACAAACTTGAAAAAATAAAATTAACTTTGTAGTTTTCGCTCATTTTTACTCTCTTTCGTTCTTCACACTTCATACAAGTCGTCCATTTATACCAAAATTTGTATCAACCAAGCAACCATTTGATTTTACTACACTACTAAAAACGCACGTTTTCTTCTATTATACCCTACAATATTTTTAATTGGCATATATGAATATACAATATATTGTTTTACGTTTCGAATAACAAAAAGATTTAATTATTGTATATAAATGATGTAGTAAATTTAGAACCTATGATAAATCAAAATTTAGCAGAAAAATTTGTAGTTCTAGGAATTTGCACACAATTCTTAAATAAAAAAAATTTCCAGGAAACTGTAAGATTCTTAATTATCAGATCATTTTACAATATAAACAGCCAATGAATGTTCAGAAAAGAAGTTTTTCTCCTGCATAATTTTAATATGTTAATTTTAGTAGATAAGTTTATTGTTAATTTTGTAATAATAAAAAGGTTTTAAAAAAACGATTTTTTTATGACTAGATCTTTCTGGATCCCTGTGTCCAGTAGTCAGAAGGTAAAAAAATACTATACATATTTTAGTGGATTTTCTTTACCTACTTTGTATTTCACATTTCCAAAATTATACGAAGTTCTCTTGCATGTTTATACCAAAGTTGTCATTTAATATCAGACAACATTTTGACTTTAATCCTTTATTAAGAGATGCAATAAGCTATTGCTGTATCATTTCTGAATTAAATCGGAACTCAAATGAAAGATTAAGGTCAAGTTTATCATATAATATAGACGAAATAAAGATCGGATTATATTTACAAATTTTTACCAGAAATCACTGTTGGATATTCAATTATTATTATTCATTAAACAGCAGGTGATCTAAACAAGTATCATAACATACATATATTGTAAGTTGTAACTGTAACCTCTATAGAGTATCGCATAGTCGACTGTAATTTAGACAACCTGCTTGTTTTTAGTTAAAATGCAGTTACAACAAAAATTATACAGAGTGGGAGAGCAAGCAAAGCATATGGAGGAGCTTAACTTCGACTATCAATGAACCAGTTTTTAGCGGTTGCCACATGTTCTGGCTTTGTTATTATTGTTGCTGTTGTCGTTACTACAATACTTGAGGTTGTTGTTGTTTTCATGCTTGCTGTTGATGGTGGCGTTGTTTTGTTTTCTTTCATATTTATCGCAACAAAACAAATGAGTAAATTATTTAAAAGCAAATGAAATAATAAAAATACGATAAACAATAACAGCAGTAGCAGTAACAACAATAATAAAAATAATATCGGATGATTATTATAGAACTGTGCACACATGGACAAGTGTCATCAACGGTGACGCCATTCCAAGAAGTGACACTGCGAAGTACCTAAGTATCTAAGAAAGGCAATGTTCCACCTGGCTATCACGCATTATGACGAAAAGAAAGCAGAATGGGTTGCCTCTTTAGGTGAAGCTAGAAGCTCCACCTGCGATATAAGTTGTTATTGCACAAGGTCATACGGACGGACAGTGGGATATCCTTCTGTCTGTTACAAACTTATATTCACTGCGTGAAGAGTACAAAAATGGCTAAGAGTCGAGTGAATGTCATATGTGGTGTGTTCAATATAGTACAAAGTTCACAAAACATCAACATTCTTAACATTGCCACATGCCAGTAACTTCCTTCATAAACAGCAACAGAATACACACACAACATGCATACATATTAACATATCCAAATTTGACTTAATGTCCCACTCAATTTATTATTCATTGAAAGCTTTGTTTGCCTTGTTCACTCACAATGAAAAAAAGCTTAACTTAAACTTCTCAATGATCGAAATGTTGGTGTGCTTAGTTTAAAAATTTTAATATTTTAGGAGTTTTCTAGACAGTCAAGGTCTTCATCCCAAACATTTTTCTTTGCTTCTGCTCTCTTTATGTGTTTTTGCTTGTTACATACATGTATTTTTTCTCCTTATTTTGTTGCCATGTGACAACTTTGTGTGAGAGGGAAGGCTGGTGGGCACCCATTGTATACACAAGTACATATATACGTATGTAAGTATATATTGTATTTTAGGTGAGATCGCGTGGTTTTTCTTTCATATGTTCTTATGCCCCAATTTAATAATTTCTCTAGACATATTTTTTTTCTTCCACTATTAGCTTTTATACAAGTATTTATTGTGTTTGTTTTGATTTACGTTGTTTATACTATAATTTTTGTTCTAAGAAATTTCTTACTTAATGGCTTTGTTTTTGTTTTTGCCTATAGATTTTGTGGCAAAGTACAGTTGAGTTTTTTTTTATAATACATATTTCTTTTTGTTTATTTTTTATATGTGCTTTTGGCTTGGACATGTGATATTGAGATAAATAGTTTCTTTAGCCAAATAAACGACGAGCCCCCTGATCAGACAAGTGTGTAATAGGTCTCGGAACAGATTAAGTATATACTTAATGAAGTTCATTGGCTCATCATTGGTTGCTTGTTTACATGTTTCTGATATTATATTACAATATTATGCAAATGTTAGGCAAGATTTCAAAGCAAATTTCAATGTTGTTGACGC
The DNA here is from genome assembly GCA_037043295.1 of Amiota minor. NCBI lineage: Eukaryota > Metazoa > Arthropoda > Insecta > Diptera > Drosophilidae > Amiota > Amiota minor. The sequence goes on from JBAMAW010000486.1 coordinate 9,465, forward strand.
AGTCTAAATATTTTAGATTTCTTTTTTTTTTTATTGTTTTATTGAATATAAACAACTTTTGATGTGACTACTCCCAGTTGATCACGTTTGCCGCATTATAGCATTGAACCTTCCTAACATTTTAAAGTGGTTCTAATCGTTGAGCGCGGGTGTGACACTATTTCGAATTGCTAATGAACATCAGCAAAGCAATGAATTTCCTAAAGCTGATAACACTCTGACGGCTTATCTACAACACCTAGTATTATATGCGTGTATAATGCATGACTTGACTGACTTTGAAATTTAAACATTTGACATTAACGACCTCCTAATGATCATCATAACATTTACATAAGAATGAATATGTTCATTGCTCTGCATTAAAGAAAATAACAAAGGAGATAAGCACCTGTTGAGACATCTTCTCCAGTTTTTTGCTCTTTTCTGTATGACCAAAGTACAAATTGTAATTCAATAAAAATATATTTATTGTTCTATTATCACTTTTAAAACAAATAAAGTGCAAAACAAAACAAAGTAAAATAATTAATCTTTATAATAAGATTTAAAACACGCGACTATCACGCGACTTTTATAGATGAAACAAATATTTCGACTGTCACGAAGACAATCAAATGAGCAACTGAATAGTGAAACTGGAGTAAAATAAATAATCACAATATAAAAGATGATGATGATGATCATGATGTGATCTTTCAATCAAAAACAATAAATTGAGAAAATATAATATGATGATGATAACGAACAACGACGACTAATGACGATGACAAAGAAGCGTCGACAGGCACTACCAACTAAGTAGGAAGCGTTGCACCCTGTCTGTCACATTAGATTAGATACTTGACAGCACCAGCGGCAGCATCAACATCATAATCATCTTTATCAGCGACACAGTTAAAGAAACGTAAATACAATTAAATCAATTGAAAACAATGAAATCCAATCCAATCGGATTCAAAATGACTGAAGCATCTCTCTGGTGGCAACAAAGATAAAGATAATAAACAGCAATAAATTTTCTGTACTAAACAGAGCACAGTGCTGTCATCATCAGCATTTTATTGCAAAAGACTACAGCAAATAGAACAAAACATTAGACCACCATTAGCGATCTACATAGAACAAACTTACTGCCATGTACTTTCAAAGTTGTCACATTGTTAATTCAGTTTTGATTGAGAGTCTCCATCTTCTGGCAGTTTAGTTTCAATTTTTGGTGATAATTCAAAAATTGCTTGAGTATCTTTTTCTTCTGGAACATCAGTTTTAATTTGTTGAATATCTTTATCCTCTGGAAGATCAGTTTTAATTTGCTGTGCAACTTTATCTTCCGGAATGCATTCTTCTTTAGCATTTAAATTATTGCTCTCACGCTCAAATAAAATGACTAATTCTGTGTGATTTGTATGTGGAAACATGTCAACGGCAACGGCTCTCTTCGGATAGAATGGATCTTCTTTGTATTGTTTGGACTTGGGACGTGCCAATTCAATGAAATTACGTTTTGCCCGCTCAGGATTACAGGAGACATAAACAAGTCTTTTAATATCAGTTGCTGCCCTAATGGCGGTTATAGAACGAGTATCTGCAACAAGGAATTGCAAATAACAAAGTATATAAAGTATAAAAAGTAGATAAGATGACTACTTACGTAAACCCGAACGCGGTGGATCCACAACAGCAATTAAATCAAGTGGTTGTCCTGGCGCATTGCCATAAACGACTTCACGGACCATTGACTTGATATAATCATCTGCATTGCCGGCAAAGAATTTACAATTGGTTATATTATTCGCCTTGGCATTGTACTCGGCATCCTTGATGGCATCTGGTATGATTTCAACACCCAACACTTGCTTACAATACTTGGCAAAAGCCAAAGCAATTGTACCTGTACCACAACAGATATCCAGCACAGTGGAATCAGCCTTGGGTGCAGCCAGATCGATGGCTTTCTGATAGAGTACATCAGCACCTTGTGTGTTGACTTGAAAGAAAGCCAATGGACTGATGCGAAAATTCAAGCCTTGTATGCTGTCTGTTATGTGAGTTGTGCCCATTAGATGCTCTACGGGATGCACCATTTGACCGGCTTCCCGATGTTTGACATCCTGATAGTAAAGCGAAGTGCATTTGTACTTCTCACTTGTGCTCTGCTCAAAGAAATATTTTAAGTCATCTTTCAATTTCAACAATTCGGATTCATCGATGTTCGAAGAATAAATGCCAACGACCAACATTAGTTCATCGGTTGTAGAGGAACTGCGTACCATTAGAGTACGAAAATGTCCAGAATTTGATTCAGGATTGAAAGGTAAATGTTTGGATTTTCGTACGAACTCTTGGAATGTACGTGCTGCCCATTTGGCTTGATCCGGCAAGTGGGGCAACGTTTGAGCGTCAGAAACTTCAACTGAGCCACCGGTATAGCTACCGAGTCGAAAGCCCACAATAGTTTCACCGTTACAGTTCTTACCCACGGTAAATTCGTTTTTATTCCGATAACCATTTACTTGGGGTGAGGGCAGCACGCCCTCAAATTTAAAATTCTCCAAATGCTGCTTGGCATCCGCGTTTAGATGCATCAGTTCTTTGATGTATGTGTCGAGCATCGATGTTATGTCTTCATTCTTTTGTTTCAACTGTTCATCGTAAGGCATTGTTGCCAAGGGACAAGTAGCGTCAGCAAAAGTCTTTAGACGTTTAGCATTATGACCACCAGCTTCGTCAGCCTCATTGCGGCGTTTCTTAAGTGGATCGGCAGCAGCTTTGGCAAACTATTAATAAATGTTCATTAAGATGCATCTTTGGATTTTGCTTTATAGTTTTTAACTTACAGATGCTTTCAGGTACTTTCCCTTCCATTTGTAGCCATTAAGTGTGGTGACAGCACGCTCTTGATCCTCTTTGGTGCGAAAACAAATAAATGCAAACTCTTTACGAGTTGGTGATTTTATCTTGGTCATATCCAATTTTAGTTTTTTCTTTAAGAGTTTCTTAAGTTCCTGCAATGATAAGTTTTTAATAAAACTAAGAATGCACAATAATAACAATTAGGTTAGATTTCGACACTCACGCCAATGCCGAAGTAACCAAGATTCTTGAGTTCAATTTTGTAAATTTCCGAAGTGAATTCATCGCGTTGCAAGTAGGAATATTCATCTTCTCTCTTTGCATCTGTTGTTGGCTTTTCATCGTTGCTGCAATTACCCTCTGATGTATTATTTTCAGTTTTTACTTTTTCCTCCTCCAATTTACAATCATTTGCGTCGATTTTCTCTTCTAGATCAGCAATTGTTGAACTTTCCATGCTGCTAATGTGTTTAAACAGTGTTGCCACACTGGCCACAAATATTAGTGCATTTCTTTCAAACGCCATGACCAAAAGTTGCACAGAAGCAAATAAACTTCCGTCATTCACATGTTTAAATAAATTGTATCGTTCATAAGCTACTTCATATATTTTCTGTGCATTTTTTTTCTATGTTTTGTCATGAATTTTGACTAGAAAAACAAGATAAAGCGGTGAACGGTGAACTATTATCATTAAGAAAACTAAATTAAAATGCCTGTTGTGCCGATGCAACCATTGGTGCAAGTAAGTTTTTGATTATTTACGTATATTAAGAAAGTTTTGTTAATTGTTTTTCAAATTTCCATTTCAATAACAAAGAACGCCGTCGAACCAATGCAGGTGGATGCACCGCCAGCTGAGGATAATGAAAACAATGAGGAACAACAAATTGTAGTAGAGAATCCTTCAATTGATTTGGAGGTCTATGCTAATCAGTACACTGGCATGGCACGACTCTATCGTCTGATGTTCGTGGCCGACGTTTGTCCGTCACTACGCATCGAAGCATTAAAAATGGCCATTAGCTATGTGATGACTACTTACAATGTAACGTTGTATCAAGTGCTGCACAAACGACTCAATGACATTCAGCAGGAAAATGGTGAAACTGCTGCATCTACAAATGGTACCAATGGAAATGCTGCTGCCGGAGCAGTCGGTGGTGTTGCATTACCGGATCTAACTGCACAGCCTGTTGCTGCTGCCGCTGCTGCTTCTGGTTCAAACAATTCTCCAAAAAATGATAAGGATTCTGGAATTTTTGATGCAGCTTGGGTTGATAGTAAAGTGAAAAAAGCAGCACTTAAGCTGGAAAAGTTAGATTCCGATTTGAAGAATTACAAATCGAATTCGATTAAGGAAAGCATCCGTCGTGGTCATGACGATTTGGCTGATCACTATCTCAGCTGTGGCGATCTGACGAATGCACTCAAGTGTTATTCGCGTGCCCGCGACTATTGCACTAGTGGCAAACATGTAATCAACATGTGCCTCAACGTCATTAAAGTGTCAATTTACCTTCAAAACTGGGCACATGTCTTGAGCTACATTTCGAAAGCTGAAAGTACTCCAGATTTTGCTGAAGGCTCAAAGGAAGTTATACAAGCAGTCCACACACGCCTCCAATGTGCTGCCGGGCTTGCTGAACTTCAGCAGAAGAAATACAAATCTGCCGCTAAGCATTTCTTAACAGCCAATTTTGATCATTGTGACTTTCCGGAGATGGTGTCGCCTAACAATGTTGCTGTCTATGGAGGACTCTGTGCATTGGCCACATATGATCGCCAAGAGCTCAAAAAGAATGTCATTGCTTCGACTTCGTTCAAGTTGTTTTTGGAATTAGAACCACAGTTGCGTGACATTATTTTTAAGTTTTACGAATCCAAGTACGCCTCCTGTCTTACGTTGCTCGATGAAATACGTGATAATTTGCTACTGGATATGTACATTGCACCACACGTAGGCGCTCTGTACACAAAGATTCGTAATCATGCGTTGATTCAGTACTTCAGTCCATATATGTCGGCTGATATGCGTATTATGGCTACAGCATTTAATCGTTCTGTCACAGCACTCGAGAACGAAGTCATGCAATTGATATTGGATGGTCAGATCCAGGCGCGCATCGATTCGCACAATAAGATTTTGTATGCCAAAGAGGCTGACCAGCGCAACAGCACATTTGAGCGTGCCATCGAAATGGGTAAGCGCTATGAGCGCAACTCCCGTATGTTGGTTCTGAGAGCTGCCATGCTCAAGAGTCAAATTCATGTTAAAAATGTTGCCCGCGATACTGGCAGTCATTTGAATGAACTCTGTGTTGCTGCCGGTTCTAGTACCACGTCTTCAGGACCGCGGAACTGATTTATGTCCAAATTTAATACATTTAAATAAATATAATACATACTTATATACTACACACATAAACAATCATTACTCTGTTATTGGATATCAAAATAAAATATAGCTGAGCTAAAGAAGAATTTTGAAATCAAGAGGTTTCTTTAAGTAATCTTTATTTGCTCATAATAAAAGTATAAAATAACCAGATTTCTATCGTTCTTAACGGTGATGGCGTGCCCTACGTTCGCGACTCACAGACCGATGACGATCACGGGGCTCATCTCTGTGACGACCATGACTACGTGAACGATGTTTATCTTTAGAACGGGAATGGTCTTGATCTCGTCGTCTCTGGTTGCTACAAGTTTGTGAATCTGAATGCCTTTGTCTTTTAATTTCGTCAATAGATCTAGAACGTCCATGACGTTTTCCTTTATCATTGTTATGTTGTTTCTGCTTTGATGAATCTGCCGATGACGATGATTTTTGTTTTCTTTCTGCATCTCTAGAATGGGAGCGCTCTCGCCTTTTGTTGCTGTCTGGACGTTGCCTTTCCTTGTTATCATGAACACGAGATCGTTTAAAATGCTTTTCTTTATTATTTTTACGTTCATTTTCTACTGATGTATCTGATGAGTCTGAATCCGAAGATGATGATGATGATGACGACGAGGAGGAAGATGATGAAGAAGATTCATCCTTCTTTGTTTTCCTTTTCTTCTCATGCATTTTTCTTTTCTTTTTGGATTCCTTTCCAGAGTCGCTATCACTTGACCTCCGCTTTTTCAATTTGAGTTTTTTGCTTGATTTCTTTTTGATTCTTCCCACACCGCTGTTTCTATTATTCAATTTCTCAATCTTCTCCAACTTTTTAAGTAATTTCAATTTTTGCTTTTTGCTAAGATTCTTTAGAAATACCAATTCAGGATTCTTTTCCATTTCAGCACGCATCTCTGCATCGTCATCATCACTTGGTATCAATTGATGTTGTTGTTGTACATGTCTGATATTCTGCAATTCGACAGCAGATTTTTTCATTATCAGACCATCTTCCTTCATCTGATCTTCGAGTACGTTTTTTGACATTATATCATTGGCCTCGGTCTCTGAATGTAATTTCCGTGCTTCGCTCATCGAAATGCTATACATGGTGCATTCCTTGTCCGTATTAATGTGACCCCACTTGTGGCACTTAAGACACCGGACATTACGCACTTGTATGCCAAACGGTTGATCCTTAATCTCAGTATCACCCTTGCAGTAAGACTCACGTGGGGCATTGTACTTGCGCTGCCACTCGAACTTATATTCTGGTTCATTGTCATCTTTTTCACGTTCCTTGCGTACACCTGGTGGCGGCTCATACATAAAGTTTACACTCAGCTTATCCTTGCTCTCTGTACTAAGCAAAGCTTTGTTCTCATGTAGATTCTGTTCTTTTTCATATTGTGTGCGTAGTTCCTCCTGTTTTTTCTTGTATGCCTCCGCCTGTTGTTCTGCCATCCATACCTATATACACATACACATAATTAAGGAAAAATTTAATTACATACATATTTTGTGAAAATTCGCTTTGACCAGAAGAAAATACTTACACGCTTGAGATTATCACGCGATGCAGGATGGAAGAACTTTTTGCACATGTAATTATTGAAACCTTTACCCATTTTGCTTTATTGATTTTACAACAATTTAAAAATTAAATTTAATGAAAATAATAATTGCCCTTTGTGTTTACTTTATTTCGTTGCTTTTACTTGGCAAGTAGCCAGAGTTGCCCAATCAACTAATAACAACAACAATTACATGTTTGGTGTAATTTTTTAGTATATTTCTAGTATTGATTTTAAAGCAAGTTGACAGCCCTAAATCTTGTGCATATTCATTCAATATGTGTGTAGAACACACATGTGCAGCGAAGAGCGAAGCTGTCTGTTTCTTACAAATGTATTGAAGTATTTGCGAAACGTAACGAATTTAAGCTCACAAAATTAAAATTACTCTCTTGTTGTAGAAGACCCAAACTTGACGGCGGATCAATCTGAGAAACTCTATTTAGCAATTGGTACAGCAAAGCTTCTACTCAGCATGTGCTAAATAGAGAACGTGAAATAAGCAAGTGTCATAGAGTGTGAAGCATAAGCAGTTTCATGATTCATCGTTCCACCGTTGATTGTTTCACTGCTTCACAAGAGCTTGGGCTTCGTTTCTTTGCTTGTTTCGCTGTTATTCATAACGTTGTTACTTACATATTCTCGATTGCACACAATTTGTTCTTGAGAATGTTAAAATTTTAAAAGTTATTGAGTGATTTGGTCTAGACTAGTTAACCAATGTGAGCACAAATAAGAAACAATGAACAGTAAACAAGAAATACTACAAAATATTGCAGTTGGCACTTATCAGCTATTTGAGAAGGATGGCAAGAGCGCTGTTTGGAACCTTTTCGCTGGCATAAAAATGACGGATGGAACCATACTGTACGAATATGTGTATTGCAAGAAATGCAAGCAACTACTAAAGTACAATGGCAAACAAACGAGCAGCCTGACGCGACACAAGTGTTTCGCGACATTTTTGGAGAATATTCCACTCATAAAAGTGGATCAAATAGATAAAGACGATGCAGTAGATGTCTGCGCACAATGGGTTATCGAAGATTGCTGGCCTAGTAGTGTACTGGAAGGAACAGGGTTCGCGAAATTGGTTCAGTTTTTCATTAGTATTGGAGCGAATTATGGTAGCAATATCGATGTCGAAGAATTGATTCCTGATAGCACAACTGTCTCACGAAGAATACAACAAAAGGCTGCAGAAAAGAAAAGAGTAATCCAGCCAATCTTGAAGAAAGCAGTTGATGATGGACTCGCTTCAGTAACAACTTATCTCTGGACTGATGATTATGTCCATAGACATTTCTTGTGCGCTAGTCTTCATTATTTCGACAAGGACAACTTAACTTCAATAGTTTTGGGTGTGAAGTCTCTGGACTATGAGAGATTAACTGGAGCAAACATTCACAATAAACTACTCAGCATTTTCGCACAGTTCGGTATACACAACCTTGAATCAATTACATTTGTTACTGATAAAGGAAGCAATATAATAAGCGCACTAGAAAACTACACAAGAATTAACTGCTGCACTCATCTCTTTTCCAATGCAGTTTATTCGGCATTTAACTCTACGACTGAATTGAAACCTGTGATTGATGGTTGCAAGCAGTTAGTGAAATATTTAAAAAAATCGAATCAACATGGTTTGGATACATCATTAAAAGCAAACTGCTTCACTCGCTGGAACTCCTTTTATGTCATGTTTAAATCTATTGTAGTTAATTGGTTCTCCATTTCCGAAATGCTAACCAATGATGCTCAACAAAATCATTTATGCGACATAGATATAGTAAATATTTTGAAGCCTTTAGTGGATTTGTGCGAGTACTTCGAAACCATAACAAAAACATTACAAGCATGCAGTTTCATTACAATCTGTTACGTACTTCCCTCCATTTTTCGATTGAAAGAAGTCTGTGAACCAGTTGAAGGCGATGTGCCTGCAATAGTTAATTTCAAACGTAAAATGTTGGAACATATTGAAAGCACATGGATTAAGAACCTAAGCATGCACCACAAAGTGGCCTTATTTTTGTATCCTCCAGCAAAACATTTGATAGAAGCAGAATATAACACTGTGAAGCAGTTTTGTGTTGATAATATAACAACAAATAATGAGGACAACATCGGCCTCCCAAATGCTGCTGCACCTGCTTTAAGTCGGGGTCCACATGTTGTTCCTGATGATGTATCACTCCTTACATCTGCCTCAAAACGTTACAAATTCTTTTTCCCAGAGTTAAGTGAAGACGATTCAGAAGATGTAGCACAGGAAGTAAATAGATATGCCTTGCAACGAATTCAAAATGGAAATGACTTCGAAGTGATGTCGTGGTGGAGAGGACAAAACACTACACTCCCACGTTTATCCAAATTTGCACTTAAATTGCTGTCTGTTCCAGCTAGCAGTGCTTCATCGGAGCGTGTCTTTTCGTTGGCAGGTAATTTGATAAACGAAAAGAGAAGTCTGCTTGCTCCTAAAACCGTTGATAGCGTTTTATTTTTAAATTCATTACTTAAGTAATCTTAATTTTAAGAAAATAGGATATAAGTATTAAAGTATTTTACTCTTTTTTTCATATGTAAGTTTGTACATATAAACATTTCTTCACATAAGAAAACTAAACCAAAACATCAAAAGCAATGTGTTTCTTTTTCATTTATATTACTACAGTTGCTTATTGTTGTTATGCTTCATTTTGCTTGGACTGAGGTAAACGAACCCTCAAATGTTTCACGATTCGCTTGCTTCAGCTCATTCTTTTCGCAAGCTATCATGAACCTAACTTTAAAGTTCGCTGCAGATGAAATCAATTTGGACTTAGTTTTAATATCAACATAATTGCAATAATCTTCAAATTAAAGTTATTTTATAAAACAAAACGGAAACTGTGCAGCTTAAATCCCTTATTGGGAGTGCCACCCACAAGACCCTTATTTTTAAAGGTTAAGGATAGGTTATTAATTGCTTTAAAACATCCTGTAATACAATCTATTATTATATATCATTCCCATAATCTCTTAATTGACTGAATCAATTGAATTCCAATAGAAACAATATGAAACTTGAATGATGGATGATCATTTTAAAATGAAGTTTTCGTCTCTATTGAATTGTGCATGGAAGGTTTGGTTTATTGCATCCAATTGTTGTTGCCATCTACCGCTTTGATTGCAAGTATCCATTCGCATTCAATTCGTTTTAAAAAGATCCAAAAACCATCATCATCTTGAGTACACAACTACCACGACAATCCATCAATTTTGTTTATCCACACAAACTAAATAAACACAAAAACGAATACACTTAGGAAAAAATATTCTTTATTAAAAAAGAAATTTCGTTTCTCGCGAATTACGATCCACTCCACACTTTACACTATATTCATACAAACGTAAGAATTAAAAGAACGTATTCCACCAGTACAAAATTTACGCGGTTTCCATGGGCTGAGCGGCTGTCTCTTCGGTGTATTTGCCCTTGTCCTTGCCCAAAGCAGCCAAACGACCTTTGCCGCGGCGCTCCAAAATGGCCTTACGGTCCTTATCGAGCTTCAACTTAACAATGAGCACCTTGGATGGGTGGATACCGACATAAACATTGGTACCGTTGGCGTTTTCACGCTGGATCTTCTCAATGTACACAACGAACTTCTTACGGTAGGATTGAACAACCTTGCCGATTTGGTTACCCTTGTAATGGCCGCGGATAACTTGAACTTCGTCGTCCTTGCGAATGGGCATGGAGCGGACGTTGTACTTTTGGCGCAGTTCCTTCGAAAGCGGTGCAGACATGAGACGGCGACGAATGTGAGATGGCGCCTGGAAATGACGCTTACGGTTCTTCCTGCGCGAAGATGTCACAAATTTGTTCAATTTCATCTTGGCTGTTGTTGTGTGTTCTGCAAAAAGAGAGAGGGGATATGAATAAGAAACCATACAACAAGCAAAAACAAATACTCAAATTAGCCCTAAATGTTTACACTTGACGAAACTTATTATGCTTTGCATGAGAATTGAATTGAATAACACAATTTGATTGAGTCCGGTGCATAATTTAATATGATTAGTTATTTAATTCCACAAGATTCAGGCAAGTGAGACACATTGTGGCAGAGTGTGCAAAAGCGTCCGTCGCTGTCACATAACCTCAATAAGTAATTTAAAAAGGCACAAAAGCCACAATATTTATGAATCTTCTTTGCTAAGCACAAAATGAAGCTTTTATCACACATATCCAATTGGAAGAGGTTTTTAAAATTATTTAAAACACACATTTTAATAAAATCAAACACCGAACCGCGTGTCACTCACCTACCAGCGGAAAAAGAAAGAGCCGTGCTTGTTAAATAGAAAATGTACTAAAATATGATTGCAAATGTATTGAAAAATACCAGAATTAATAACACTGATATTCTTCACAACCGGAAGTGCATGTGGCTTTTCTGAACTATAGAAAAATTACTAATTCTGTATTTGTGGTGTGTGAGTGAGGCAGATAAACAAACAGAGCGGAAATGTTCATGTGCTCATTGTGTTTGTAATTGGTTCGTGCACATGAATGAAAAGAAAAAAAAAAATTCAAAATTTGAACGATTTTTGCATTTCTTTATTTTTATTTGACATAATTTTCATAAGAAAATACATAGTAGAACGTTTAGTGGCATTGAGATTAGGATGGCCCAAACTCCTCCTGCTGCTTTTCGAATCGTGACAGTTCTTTGGCTAACAAAGTCTTTCGTTCTTCAAGTATTTCCATCATTTCAGGTTGTAGTTTCATTATGTTATTTATTTCTATTAACAGTTCAGAGGCTTTTCTCAGTTTTGCCTGAAATAATGGAAAAGTTTTAGTATTGAATTATGTTGTATGGTCGGTCCACTTACTTCACTAGACGCTGGTTCAATTTCACGTTTCGATTGCTCGACGAGGGCTTCTTCCAAGTCAAGTAATAAATTGCCACGGAAAATGCTCCAACCGCCATCCAATAATTCTGCAAGTTTGAGCAACTCTTCACATAGTTCGATCTTTCGTTTAAGAGCAGCATCCTCTAGATCTAGGACCATAAGGTTTAAAAGATTCAAGATCTTATTTAAGTTTAAGTTAGCATGACCATTTGTGTTGCTCACCTGGCAAACCCAAATCCCTCTGCATTGCCATAGAGTTGTGTTAATGCATATTTCGCCTGAAGGACATGTGTGTTTGTCTCATGCAATGTGGTCCGATGGCGATAGATGAAATCTTCTAGGACCTGGGGTGACGATTTGTCCAGTCTTTCAAGTTCCTCCTGCAAAGCGGCGTCTTCAAAGATGTGCTCTTTAGCTGTCACTGGGTTATTGCACAATTGGCACTTCCAGTTGGCTGCATAGTCCAATGGATTTGTTGATATTATCTAGAAAAAACTAGTGTGCAATCTGAATAATCCTTTACATATGCAAAACTGTGTTCCACTGACCTTGCCCACTTTACATTTCTTGCACAAGACAGCACCAGCAAATGTTCCCAGCTCTGTGGGATCAGAGCAACGTACGCATGTACATTGAAAACATTTCACCTGACGAAGATGAACTCGTCGCTGCAATGTGCTACGCAGTGATTGGGTATAGGATATGGCAATGATCTCTCCTTTGGGAATCTTTCGTTCTGCCAGGAAAACAATATTCATGTCATCATCGAATGTGTGTCTTGTATTGGGTACACAATCATGTGAGATCATGGCAGCTCCAGGATAAAGTGCTCTTATCTTACGACGTTCCCCAGGCTGACGTAACTCAAATGCGTTTGTATCCAAAATGGCCGCAATTCTTAATATCTCTAGTTCGGGCCATTCCTTGAGGCCCAGTATTGTCTTAATGAAGGTTATGAGATTGGCACGCAACACTTGATACAACGGCGTCCCAATGCGTTCCTGCAAATGATCCTCGAGCTCACTGAGGCGCTCAAAAGCAGCAGGATCTGATTGTTTCATTTGCATGCACCGCAACAACATAATGACACAGTAGGCTGACTCCTTTTTCTCCGTAAATGTTTTCGCCCCGGGATTATAATTGATCTTCGATTGAAATTTGCTATTGGTCATGAGTTTACATTCATCGGCATGATATGGCGAACGTTCACAATCAATGCCACACATGGGCCAAGTGCATTGGGTACACTTGTAGTAATTAATTGCGGGTTTCTCGGGCGGCAAAAGATTTCGATGGCAACCCAGACAAAGTGGTTCCGATGCCACTTTTGGTCCAATGATCAACGGGGGCTCACGCATAATGATTTCACCGATCTTAATGTCACGTGTAGCACGCACATGCCGTCCAAGTAAATTATTTGTTACAATCTGTAAGAGTTTAGAAATGATTAATACTCGTAGTAGCAGTAGACATTGATTAGGGTTTCTTGAACTCTACTCTAATCCATAGGTCACTATATGTTGTAGCCAATAATTCATTCAACCACCTTGAACTCTTCCGATGAGTTAAGTCTTCTGCTGTTGTTCCACTTCGAATTTTCAAAAGTATCTTGCATCTGAAAAAATTTAGGTATATTTTGTAGACCGCATCATACTTACTTCGTAACATTTGCATTGTTGCTTATGACCACGTTTCCAATGTTCCTTCTGATGCTCTCGACCACAATAGACAACATTTTTGCAACCGGTGCAGAGTTGTGTCGCATGGATGCCACAAACAGCGCATGACATTGGAATCGTCATAATTTTAATGTCACACAGTTTATTTACACTTTTCTTTTCTTTTCTTTTTTTTTTTCTTTGTTTTCTTTACTTTGTTTGCGTAATCATCATCAGCTGCAACAGCACAAAAATTAACTTCAACAAGGCAAACTGTTAGAATATTTTCTACAATACAACAAAATATAAAAGGCAAAGATGCGCCATGCACTTGTTTTGGTTTTAAGTAAGGCACATGCCACGTCACGTCGTGTGGAGCAACGAAAATCAACTGATGGCGGCGGCGACATTAATGAATAAAATGATCATCTAACTGAGTGAGTAAAGCAACCCAAAGGCAACAAGAGTCAATTGGGAACCAAAAGAGCGAGAGACATGTGCCAAGTTCCAAGCTAACGAAAATACAATATTTTGTCAATTTGGTCTACTGCCACAATAAGAACAACAACAAATTGTGACGAAACAAAACGACAAGAACGGCAGCTAGTTACCAGTGTACTACATATGCAGGGGTTCTTAAATTTATGTAGTCTGCGGATGTGCTTTTAAACAATATATTTTGCATGAATTTATAATTTCACGGGCCAATGATGGCGAACTCTTATTAATCGATGAGTAGCGGAGCGCTTGGACTAGAGGGGCCCCTCTAAACAAATTAGAATTTCGAGTCCCCAAACCTCAAGTAAACTCAATGTTAATTAAAAAATCGACATATTTGCAGAGAAAAAACTACTTGTTATAACTCTATTGCCTTATACGGAATTTTTATTGATTCCGATTTATTTTTGTATTTTTTTTTTATGGATATGAAATTTTCAAGTTCTATTTGTGTTTGGGGGACTTTGTTCTTATGAAAACTCTTCTTAAAAGGGCGGGAAGGGATCTTTTTATATTCAGTATTTCATTTCTTAAAAGTAGTAAATATTGGTAAAAATTTTAAAAATTTGGGAATGTAAATTTATCAAATTTATCACCACATTTTAGGAATCTCTGCATTAAGGCATAAACCAAATATGATGATAATGACGATATGAAAACTGTGATGTCTATTCTTAGTTCTAGAAAACATATGTACGAAAAAATATTTTGGCTCTCGAGTAATTGAGAATTGGTAATACTACTGTTTCCCCTGTTCTGCTTTTATCATCGTGCTTGGTAATTTTTGTCTTGCCAATGAAACAGTGTACATACAAGTATAATTTATTTTACTTTAAAAAATGTGAGTGTGATTTTGATTTAGATTTTTTTTGAAGCAAGTGAAGAAAGTTCAATATTCTCATTTATGGGGTTCACCCAGGGGCTTCGCTTATGTCGGCTATGTGCCCATTTAACAATCATTGCAATTATTCGTACAACTTAATACGAATGAAATCAGAGCAAACAGCGAGTCATAACTTCTACATCAGGGAAGATTTTCGGAAATTGAAATTATGTCCAAATTAAGGTTGTAACGGCACTTCGCCTCTGCGGGACTTTTGAAATAAATCGTACCTCCACCTCCGCATATTTTAAAGGAGTTTAAGCTGAGGTGTATTTACATTTTCTCACTGCGTACGACATCACATTTTTCACTCAACAAAAGCAAAATACGCGAAAAAAGACAAAGAAAAACGAGAGCTGATGGCTGTATATATCCAGAGACTCCCATATAAAATTGAAACTCTAGACGATTCTCTCTCTCTTGGTCGTCTGATTAATCTTTCGCAACTACAAATTTGTGTGCAAATTGTTTGAAATTGTTTTTTTGAAACAGAACTTTTCCATTTGTTAACCCACTTCCGTTTCCGCGGAGATCAAACTTTGGACTTCCGCATCCGCCTCCGCCTCCGTTAAAATGGCTTCCGTTACAATCCTAGTCCAAATGTCAAATGTCGTGTTATATACATTTTTGGTGTGTAGCATGTGTTTTAGTTTGTTTGCATTTGAATGTTGATATAGTTTAGTTTTTTTTTTTTAAATATTATTTCATTTCTATTGATGCCAATTTGTAAAAATGTAATAATTGTTCTTTTCAAAAGATATAAATCAAGAAAAAGGAAGAAAACGTTTTTGCCTACGCTCCTATGATTGACCATACAGAAATATTTCATTATTAATATGACTTGTGTTTAGGGTAGGGTCAGTATTCATACTGAATTTCCATATTGATACCGAAATATTTTTTTATGGGAGCTATGCGATCAAATCATCCTAGGATCTTGACATTTAGTGAATATGATTCCTATATTGATACTAACCAAATTTATCTTTGATAATACAAAAAGCGAAAAAGTTTTTATGATAAAAACATGAAGATATTTTGTAATTCTTTATCACGAAATTAGTATGAAATATAGTCAATGTGTTGCACATCAAGGTCTCAAATGTATTTCACAAATATTAAATACTATTGTAGTATGCTTTTTATATAAAAAGGAATTCATGAAATAGCTTCTTTGATTAAAAACCAAGGTGTATTTCGTCACCCCGTGCAAATAAAAGCAAGAAAATAGTACTTTGGAACAAGTGTCGATCAATAAGTCCTTAGAAAACAAGAGAAATGGCGCTCATAGCATCAATAATTTTTTTAATAATCTGTTCAATAATCTGTTGAAGTCACGCGCAAGTTGCAATGTCACCTAGTTACAAAATGTAATGTATCTTTACTACTAATGCGGTCCCTGGGACTTGGTGCCAGGAGCGGCCGCTGTGTTCACCCTATGCTAAGGTCGGCCATGTACTGAGTGGGCCACCTATTAGTTCGATTTTGGTTTGGTTATTAAATGGACAATAGTAAATTTTTTTTCAATGAATTTTACTTTATTTGAAACAGGTATTTTTCTGAAGAAGTATGAAAAATGATTTTACTCAAATATTGGCCGCGACTGATTCGGAACTATTTCCAGGTTAATTTGGGAAATTTCGGCGTGAATGTTCTGTTTTAAGTGATCAATTGTTTGGGAAATGTCGGCATAAACTTAATCGTTCAATGCTCCCCACAGAAAGAAGTCCAGGGACTTCAAATTGAAGCTCCGAGGAAGGACATCGCTAAAATGGCTAATCACACGGTTGTTGAATCTTGTGCGTAGAAGATTGATGCTCCGAGCGGCGGCATGGCAAGTTGCGCTGAATTATTGAAATCATAGCTCATCGAGGTCAATATCTTCCAATTCCTGCAAAAGTCAGTTATCATGCTTTGATAGCGTTCATCTTCACCTTCCGCGAGCCAATGACGCCACCACTCCAAAATCCGCAACTCACACGATGATGTGTGGTTTTTAATTGCCCAAAATTCTACAATTTTGTTTGTTTATGTAGCCGTCGAGAAAAAATGAGCTTCGTCTGAATATATCATTTTTCTTGTAAAATGTGGGTCATCGTTGAACTCATTCAAAGTCCACTTAGGGCGACCAGCATTTAAATGAAATCATTTTTCATACTTAATTGGAAGAATTACTGTATTAAAAAAATCAAAATTTGTTGAAATAAAATTAAATTTTGTCCATTTAATGAAGAATCCAAAACCGGACCCATAGATACCCCACCCATTATGCACATCTTATTCCTTCAATGTTACACCTATCCATAATTCTAAGCATCTATTTCCTCATATTTCGACTAACAGTTTTGTTATTAATTTGTATTGAAATTACATTGCCATTTTTTTTTTTTTCTTTTCTTAGGATTGTACCTTTCTTTCGCTTTGTACCTCTGATTCTCTTTTGCCTTGGCTCATATCCCGATTAAGTTAGTATTCATATTCTGAAGATTCTTTTGAAATAAGTGAACACAGAACTTTAAAATTCGTTGATCTTGTCAAGCAATAATGTTTAACTCCTGCTATACAAGACAGTTCTTAAGTCCATATGGACATATGGAATACAGCTGTGAGGCCCTACTTCGCACTCCAATATTGAGATGCTATAGAGATTCCAATCAAAGTTTATCTGCAGACTAATGAACACATATGTATATTGTATATCAGAAATACAACCATTCACATGGATTTTCATGTTCCATGGATTAAAGACGAAATTGGCATATTTATGAGAAAATTTGTATCCCGTGTTGCGGCACACCGTGACGATCTCGCCACAGGGCTACTAGTCACGGTTAATAATATCCGTCGACTCAAGAACACTTTTTGGAGGTATATTTCAGGTTTCCTGAACGGTTCTTTTGTATTACTTGCCATTCTATTTTCTTATGGTTAGGTTGTTTTCGTTAATCCAAAAAAAAAAGGGAATAATATTTGGAGTATAAATTAATTCGATCAGTTTTTTTGTGTTCAAAAAAATGTTTATTTTATTGAAAAAAAAGTAAAAAATACATCATTCAAAGTATTGTTCACCGGAAGCGACTACTTTTTCCCATCTCTCTGGTAATTTTCAAGTACCATCTCTAAGAAATGAGTCCTCTCTGGCCTGGATTCAATCATTCAGCCATTTTTCGATTTCTTGAAAAGACCCGAACCGGTGACCTCCAAATCGTTTTGCATCCGTCGAAAAAGCCAGTAATCAGAAGGAGCAAGGTCTGGAGAATACGAGGGGTGGGGTAAGACCTCCCATTTCAGCATTTTCAGGTAATTTTTGACCTTGCCTTTCGGCCGTTTCTGGCCGTTTAAACGTTTCGTTTGGTTTTAGTAGTTCATAATATACCATTCCCAACGATTCTGCGAGTTCAGTTAGCGTTTGGCACGGATCTTGATCCAGTAATACCTCCAATTTCTCATCTTCAAACTTTTTGGGTTGGCCAGGACGCTCTTTGTCTTCGACACCAAAATCACAACTTTTAAAGCGTCGAAACCACTCTCTGCATGACTTATCGGTCGGAGCAGATTCACCATAAACTTCCACAGGCATTCGGTGGGCTTCAGCTGCACTATTCATCCCATTAAAAAAGAAAATCAAAACTTCCCGAAACAGACGCTGATGCACACTAATTATTGTTGACAGATGTCAAACCTTTCCAATGGAATAGGTAATCGCTTCCAAAATCGACCACAACTTGCAGGTGGAGCCATCTTTTGAAAACGGTCCGAACTAATTTGTACATTCTCGTATTCAATAGACTTTAATATGTTCACAGTGAGTTCAAGTAATAGACATTCTAAATACAACTTTATATACACTGACGGCTCCAAATCATCCGAAATTATAGGCTTTGGCATCTCTACTGAAACAAACACAATGACATCAGGTCTCCTACCCCACTATTCAACAGTATTTACAGCTGAAATCATTGCAATCCATGAAGCTATAAACATTTGTATACGTAAGCCAGGTAGACATGCTATTTGTTCTGACTCACTTTCTGCTTTATCCGCTATAGCCAATTTTAATAACCACAACTACTACGCCTCAACAATAAGATCCCTACTTAATACAAAATTTCCCA
The DNA here is from genome assembly GCA_037043295.1 of Amiota minor. Lineage (NCBI taxonomy): Eukaryota > Metazoa > Arthropoda > Insecta > Diptera > Drosophilidae > Amiota > Amiota minor. Next base: position 28,340 of record JBAMAW010000486.1, read on the forward strand.
AAATAAAACTCATCTGGGTTCCCAGCCACACCAACATCATAGGCAATGAAAAGGCAGATTCAACAGCAAAGCTCGCTACTAAGTTACCACTTATATACACACCCAACTACAACATAAGCGACATTGTTAATTCTCTCAAAAAACACATAAATCTTGAACACATCGCCATGCTACAACACACCTCCAGCTGGTATAAGCTAATACACTCTCCAAATACCACTTCCACCACACTTTATAATTCCCCAACTTTTAAACTTTTATCTAGACTTGATCAGATAAAGTTTACTAGAATCCGACTTGGTCACACAAACCTAACAAACATGCACCTCATCGATAAAAACCTAAATAACATCTGTCCCTTATGTAATAACGCTCCTAATAACATTCACCACATTATCACATCCTGCTCCTCATTACACCCCCTCAGATCATCCACATTCGCTAATATAGACCCCATCTCAATCATTTCCGATCCGTCCTCTAACATTAATCTTATTCTTAACTTCTTTAAAAAAGCAAATCTGTACAGTAAACTCTAAACTTAAACTTAAGCACTTATTTAGTCACTATTATTATTATTATTATCATCATTGTTATTTAAATATATATCTTTATTAGCTGAAGGCCCTGGCATCCATGGCTAATTTTCTGTTAACTTCTAGTTTTAACTTTAAGTTAGCATTATATAAATAAATAAATAAATAGATTTTAAAACAAAGGTGGGTCCATCCTCAAGGAATCTCTTTCGCAGTTAAATACTAAGTATGATGTCATGGTTTTTCAGGCAAAATTGTAACTTTGTTTTCCTATGAAACAAGAAATAAAAAACCATTTTGTTTTTTCTTAGTTTTTAAATTTGCAATTAAGAATTTATTTAATTGTTTATGTTTTTATATCTTTGTTTTTTTTTCTTTTTCTTCTTCTATTTAAATTTTAAATTTATTTATTATTATTATTTTTTTTAAAATTATTTTCATTAATTAATTAATTTATTGATTAATTGGAAATCAGTCTTTTTTTATTTAAACAAATTAATATTTAAATGCTGTTTATTTGTTTGTTTGTTTGATGTTTAGTTTTTTGTTTTTTTATAGATTTTTGTTTTGTTTTTTCTTTTTTTTTGTGTGTTTGTGTGTGTGGAAATATTTTAAAATAATTTTTGTTTTTATGCAGAATTTTTATGTGGTTAATGCGCTATTGTCGGTTGTTGTTGTTGTTGTTGTTGTAGTTAATGTTTTTGTTTGTTTTTTTTTTTAATGAATTAAATAATTTTATAGAAGTAAAGATAAATATACAAAAATATACTTAAATAATTCAACTAATTAATATTACATAAATAAAAACTAAATTAAATTAAATTAAATTAATTGTAAATCAATTGAATTCTTAATAAGTTTTTTTCTTTTGCATTATTTTCTTTATTATTATTATTTTGAATATTTATTTTTATTTTATTTAATTTACACAATTAGTAGCTCAGCAATTCTATTGTATTTAATTATTTATTTTTATTTTTATTTTATTTTATTTTATTTATTTTTTTTTTTTTCTAACAACAATTTTTTATTATATTTTGATGAAATTTACAAGATTTTTCCTTTTTTTAATTTTTATTATTTTAATGCTGCAACCAATAAAGCAACAAAACCATAAAGAAAAAAAGATTTAAATACGAAATTTTATTTATAAATTTAAAGAATTCAATATTAAAGCGTATTTTTTTTTTTACTGTTTTGCTACTTTTGATATGATTTTTTTATTTTTTGTTTTGTTTTGTTTTGTTTTGTTTGGTTTTTATTGTTGCGCAAGCATAAAACTATCAATTAGCTGAGTGTAGGTGAGTGTAGGTGAGAGTGAAAGTGAAAGTGATTTGAGTGTAGAGCAGAATAGTAAATACATAGCAACAATTAAATTGAGTAGAGTGAGTACAAGGTGGTGGGTTGTTTGAAAAGTTGTTAGGAGAACTCAATAATATGATGGATGGGTTTATTTAAATTATAAAGCCCATGCTTATATAAATATGAGAATTTCTGATACTTGTGAAACAGAAACATATGTTTCATTGTTGTTTATCGATTCTGTTGCCTTGTTTTGAGGAGGGTGAAGTAAAATTAGTCCCATTCTGTCATGAAAGAAAAGAGGATGACATGTGGCTGATGAGATAAAAGAATAAATAAATTGTAAAAGTTAAAGACTTCATTGTGAATTACTTCGTAATGCTTCCTTCTCGTCAGCCACAGCCACGTGTCGACCTTTTTGCTATGCGTGTGTCTTCCTATGTCATTCAATTGCAGTTTAGACTCTGCATCTTCATTATCAAGCGTCAATGGAATTGAATTTGGTTGAATTTTATTAGTTTGTTATTTAAGATCGTCTTTGTTACCCAAATGGGTTTGAAATTTAAGCATTTAGCAAATCCATTGAGGAAGACAAACAATTGGAGTGGAATATTGAAAATACTGATCCATGACTTACTAAATTAAATGAGAAGGACTTTGAAATCATTGATTTATATAGTTTACCCTAATTTCAAGAAGCGGCAAAGTCAAGTTTTTTTCTGTTCCCCCACATTCATTCATTCAATAAACAATTTTGAAATAAAAATTTATCTGAAATACTGATTGTTCTATCTTCAAACTTGTTCAAACAACCCATGTATTGTACTTTGTAAATATATATGTTGTTTTTTTTTTTTTTTATTTATTTTGCTAAAAAGTATTTTATCGTTTTTAAATTTTATCAAATTTTCAACTTGGCTTGGCTTGGCTTGGCTTGGCTTTTCTAAGGCTAAAGACGCATATGCACGCACACATAAAATTTGCATTGAAGCTAAAAACAACAAATTCATTTGCATATTTTAATATTTCTTTCTTAATTTTTGTTTATCTCATTAATTTCTTTTATAATTTTAATTTTTATAATTTTAATTTATAGGTAATTTTGTTTTTTTTCTTTGTTTTTTTTTATTTTTTTTAATATAATAATTTGCGCTAAAAACAATTTTTTTCTTTTTCCATAGAAGTAAGCAACACTTATTTAACATTTATGTACTTGTATTTATGTATTCATGTATGTATCTGTGTATGTATCTATAGTATTGTATGTATTATTTGTGTATGTATTATATTGTATTATATATATATATATTTAGATGAATATGTATGTATGTATTTTGCTATGTTTTTTGTGTGTACGATAGATATAATTAATTTTAAGCATCCAATACATCTTTCTCCTTGAAATGATGATAATGATGATGTATATGCTCATGCACATAACGATGTATCAAGGAGATGATGATGATGTACTTGTATTCGCAGCCATTGCGGAGTTGGCACCCTCTGGTGTTTTATTACTATCATCTTCCTCTTCATTCAAAACGAGTTCATCATCTAGATGATTGTTACCAATATTTGGTCTTTTGACATCATTACAACCAGCAACATCAACATCAACATTAACATTAACACCAACACCAACTGTAGTAGTAGCAGTGTCAGTGTCATCATGTAAATCGATAAGAGCATCCGTGTCCACTTCCGCTTTAGTTTGTTGCACTTTAATGACCATCGCACTTTTGTTCTCTTTGCATTTAGTTGGGTTAATGTGCTCCGGCGGCGTCGTCGTCACTACTGTTGCTGTTTCTTTGTTATTGCTTAAGGCGGCAGCAGCTGCCTCCTTTTCGTCATCATCGACATCCGTTGATGTTTGACTGAGGAGATTTTCACATTCAATGGCATCCACCACTGCACCATTGTAGTCCAACAGATTGTTGGTGGTGGTGGTGGTGGTGGTGACACCATTCGAACTGCTTGTGGTACTCGTTGTTGTGCTTCTACTTGTTGGTAGTTTTTGTTGTTGCAATTGTTTGTGCCGCCGTTGTTCTTTTTCCTGTAGTTGTTCACTTAGTTTTGCATAGATGAGGTTACCATAATTCTTGACCTCTTTACTGGTCTTTTGGCATTTATCACGTCCATGAAGCCATTTCTCAAGTTGTTCCACTTGTGATTTTTCTATGCTTGGATTGTGTGAGTTCAAGGTGGCCAAATTATGACGTGTGGTCGGCGACTGCTGATGGAGATGATGACTTGCTGAAATGCTGAGTCTTTGATAGCCCTGTGTTGGAGTTGATGTTGCGTTGTTGGGTTGTGGAACTGCAGCAGAGGATGGAGTACTATAAGATGGACTACGTTGCAGTTTATTTGATTTCTGTGGTTTTTGTTGTTGCTGCTGCTGTTGCTGGTGATGATGGTGAAGATGATTAGGAACTGTTATTATTGGTTGTACGGTGGCTATCGGTTGTTGTTGATGTGGTGTCGTGTTGTAGGTGGCTGGTGGAGAAGTGGGCGGTGAATGGCTAGTGCCACCTCCACAGATGGTCGCGTGTAAAAAAGAATCATAACCGCATAAATTCATCTTATTGTGGGCACTCGCACTGCTCTGGGCTGCTAAGACCGCTGGATTAATGGCCATTTGTTGATGGTAAATTGGTATATGTGGCTGTGCATGATGATGGTACTGTGGATGATGATGATGATGGTTGTTGTGGCTGTGGCTGTGGCTGCTGCTGTTGCTGTTGTTGTCTTGTATGCTTAGCTCGATATGACTGATGTTGTTGTTGTTGTTGGTGTTGTGGTTGTTGCTGGTTGGAATTGTATTGTTGTTGTTGCTGTTGTTGTTGTTGTTGTTGGGAGAGTTGGGGGAGCTGTTGCTGCCCTGAGGATTGTTGGGTGCAATTGAATTGTTGTGGTTGGCAATTAAGGTTGGTATTTTCGAGACTGTGGTGTTTGAACGTTGGCGTTGCTGATGATGTTGATTTTGTGGTTGGCGAATGGGACTCACATTGGCTTGGGGTTTTCTACAATAATAAAAACAACAAAACAACAAGAGCATAATAAGAAATAAGAATTCAATTTAATGTAATTAGTGAGTTCACTCATAATCTTATTTTATGGTAAAAAATCTCAAGTGTCAAGAATTTAGTATGTGGATAATGGCAACCGGAAAAAATAAAGAAATTTCGAGTCTTTAAAATGGGAACTGAGATTAGTTGTAGATTCAGCCAAAGTTATTGCCATTCAATGAACATAAAAAATTTAAGGAAATTGGGATTGGTTCATGCTTGATTTGTTGATCTTGATGTTTGCTGCTGAAGTTGATGTTTCTTGTGCTCTTTCTTTCTTCTTACCCATTCATTTGAAAACACAAACGATTCTTTTCCATGCTTTCCCTTATGATGCTTATCAGATCATTGCGATTCAGTGCAGTCTTCCAGCATTCAGCCGAATTGCGTTTCTGGGCAAGCAATGCTTGTTTTCCACTTGGATTACGCAATTGAACACCATCGACAACATCACCATTTATTTGTTGTTCCTGCAGTGGACTCTTCATTATCTGACCCTGTTGTTGTTGTTGTTGTGCATTTAAATGACGATTCTTCCAATTGGTTTCATTGCCCACCGATAGACTACGTTGACGTGTTTCAAGACAGTGATCCTGATACTATTGCATATCAGGACGCGTTGTCAGATGATTGAAGATAAATGAATGAAACGAAAAATGAAAAGAAAGAAAAATAAAATAAATTAAATAAATTTAATTTCAAATAAAAATTTATAAATTAATTAACTTGACTAAATTTCTTCTAATAGTACAAATCCAATTGATTATGATGATGGTATTTATTCCTTGGTAAATAGTCGTATACACACCGCGACATTTGTTAGCCCACCCCGAATTAAGTTTTTTTTTTTAACCTCATATCCTCATATTTTGCAATACAGAGACGTTAGGGACTTCATTTAATTTTTAAGATATAAAACATTTAATTGTGTATTTATTGCAGTAAAACATATTTGATGAAGTGACAATCAATGAATTAATATTAGGACTATGCATTAATTTTAAAGGTTTTTTCACCAAAAATGGGGCTTTATTTCGATTTCAAAATGGATTGATACATCATTCAAAGTACTGTCCGTCGCTAGCCACAACCTTTTCCCATATTTCTTTCAATTTCCGGATTCCGTTTCTCCAAAATTCCGGCTTCGGGGCGGCTATGAATGAATCGATCCATTTTTTGGTCTCTTCATATGAAGAGAAGCGGTGTCCAGCCAGCTTACGCTGAATCTCCCGGAACAAGTGGTAATCCGAAGGAGCAATGTCTGGGCTGTACGGCGGGTGGGGTAGCACTTCCCAGTTGAGCGTTCCAAGGTATGTTTTGACGACCTGTGCAACATGCGGCCGAGCGTTGTCATGCTGCAAAATAACCTTGTCGTGTCTTTCGACCGTTTCCGACCGTTTTTCAAGCAATGCTCGGCTCAAACGCATCAATTGACGTCGGTAGACTTCCCCAGAGATGGTTTCGTTGGGTTGGAGCAGCTCATAGTACACCACACCCTTCTGATCCCACCAAATACAGAGCATGAGCTTCGAACCATGAATATTCGGCTTGGACGTCGATGGCGCCGGTTGGCCGGGCTTGACATATGTTTTTTTACGCTTTGGGTAATCGTAATGGATCCACTTTTCGTCGCCAGTCACAATACGATGCAAAAAACCCTTCCGGCCAAGTCGTTCAAGCAGCAATTCGCACGTGAAAAACCGGCGTTCGACGTCTCTCGGCTTCAACTCGTATGGCACCCAATTACCTTGCTTTTGGATCATTCCCATCGCTTTGAGACGTCTGGAAATGGTTGCTTGGTCAACGTCCAACGTTTCGGCGAGCTCTTCTTGCGTTTGGCACGGGTCTTGGTCCAGCAATGCCTCCAATTCTGCGTCTTCGAACCTTTTGGGCTGGCCAGGTCGCTCCTTGTCCTCGGTATCAAAAACACCACTTTTGAAGCGTCGAAACCAGTACTCACAGGTTGAAATCGATGGAGTATGGTTCGGGTAGGCATCCAACAGCAATTGACGGGCTTGGGTGGTATTTTTCTTCAAATTGAAACAAAAAAGCAAGGCCTCCCGCAAATTGCGTTTTGACGGCACGAAAGTTGACATACTCGGAGCACAAAAAAACTATGTTGTGTACACTTCAGCGAAATGACAGATACTGGTAAACAAAGCCTAATGATGAGGCTTTGACATGAATATAGTTACAGTATTGCCAGATGCGATACTGTTGTAAATAACGCCATCTGTGTGCAACCTTTAAAATTAATGCATAGTCCCAATATGAATTTTCACGAGAATCAACTATTTTTTTAGTAACTTCAATTTTTCTACACTTGAATAACTCAGCTCCTCCAAAAAAGACTCTTTACATACATCAAATTTAAATTAATGGTCTTTTTTTTTAAGAATCTGTTCAACCCCATAGTTGGACCAATGCTTGGCAGATCCTGTTTGGGATTGTTTGATACAGTTTGCCTACATAAAACAATAGCATAAAGCTTAGTACCACCAATGAGATCTAGTAGGCTTTAATAATAATATTGTTCAGATCGATAAACTTTACTGGCGAACCATCCCCAAACATTGTCAATAATGTTTAGGTACAGTGAGTATGGCAAGCAATTCAATTGCGCTACCTTATGACACTTGATTAACGACGCAGACTGTGACTTGTCGCATTACTACTACGCCAAAGGTCGAATATGCCTTTGGATTTATCTACAAAGAAAGCAGCTCAAAAATGCTTTATACAAGATCGCTCCGCATAACATGTTCCCGCCTTTACTGCTTTGTAGAAAGTCAAAGTGATAGCCAGCCTCCCATTCATGTAGTGTATATTTCTGAAGCCATCGGGGCCATCCAAATTAAACTTTTTCATGTCTAAGAAGATAGCTTTATGTCCATGTAATTCTGATAAAATGAGTGTGACAAAGATTGTGGAGTTGTACTTTGGGAGTGGTATGAAAGGGAAGCTTTTTTATATTTTTAATCTCTTTATCTATTTAGTTTTCAGAAGAAAATCAGGTTTCTTCATTTCTATCCTCGGCACTATAAAAAAACCTGAAAAATTTGTCAATCAAATTCTGAAAATTTGATTTGCACGATTTAAAAAATATACCTCTAGAAGTGTCATCGCATTTCGATTTTCGTTACATTTCATTTTCATATTTTTTGGATTTACTCCCCTTTGCTAAAGAAGTTTCACTTAAAAACAAAATATTCCCAGTGCAAAACTCGAACCCCACACCCTCGGTTTACAAGCCCTACTCTCTAACCACTATGCCGCTGGGACATTTAAATTGTATTTGCCTAAATAGCTCCAATATAATATAATAATAACATCGTCTAATTTTGATTTTCATCACATTTCATTTTCATTTTTTTTTTAATACTCCCCTTCACTAAAGAAGTAACACTTCAAAAATTTGTTGAATTGAATTATTGACTCTCATTTTTGGAAGTTACTTTTGCCATCAACCCAATCTATATTTTTTTCAATAGAACTTTATTTCCCTCGAACAAATTTATTCGATTTTCAAATTATATAGTCCATATTTACTGATGATAGCGATACATAAATGAAAAGTTAGACAAAAGTCTCTTTTTTTCCCGGGAATTTTCTATTCTAATGGCGAAAAATTTAAGGTTTGTTTTTAGTTGTTTCTCGCGAAAAATCATATAAATTTAATCCAAGTATCTATTACATATAATTGGCTACCATAAATACATAATTAAATAGTTTTTGTTTTAAAAAAGAATATAAGTTCCTAACGTCTGGGTATAGGAAAATATGAGGCTTCCAATGGCGCAGAGTGTGTATTGTATTTTGTATAGAAAAAGTATAGATCCCTTTGCGGTAAATAGTTTAATTTCACACAATTATTTGTGAAATTGATAGTCACTTAATTTAAATATTCTTTTGAATTGAGATATACAATGATTACTTTGTATAAATTGCTATAGTTTTGAATTCTTTCAATTGAGAAATTAATCAATTCTATTTTATAAACTATTTTGTAAAATTACAAAAATTTAGAATAGAATGGAATTCAATATTGTTGTGTATCTATTGTGTATCTATCTTATTTGGATAAGTACCATCAGATAAATTTTTCTTATAAAAAGAACAAAAAGTATAAAACATAAAATGTTGGCAATTTTGGCTGTTTCTCTCCTTTAATTAAGTTTTGAATCTTCAATTTAACGAAAAGCAATTTTCTTTGTCAATTTGTTTTATGTTGGTTTGGTTTCTTTTTATTTTTTTGTCTTGTCTCTGAAGTGGCTTCATCAGGATGATGATGATGATGATGGTTATTCATTCTTACCTTTTGTTTGCGTGCTCGACGCAGCATTTTAACGCGATTCGAGGCATGTTTCATGTAAATATCCTGCGTTGTTGGCCTTTGTGCATAGCCACCATTAGCGCGGCATTCCTCATTCGTCGTCGATTCAATGGTGGTCTTGTTGTTGCAGCATTTGAGATTTATCATGTTCTCATAGGGATTCTCAACTTGACAGTGGCCGACAGTGTCGACATTTGGTTGCGTTTGTTGTTCGCCCTGAGGACGTTGACAACATTGCTGCTGCTGCTGTTGTTGTTGTTGCTGTTGTTGGTGGTGCTCCATTTTCATTTTGTTGAACTTGCTATGGCTTTTGTTATTACCCTTAGTGCTAGTGCCACCAATTGCGCCCGAGTCAGTGATGGCAACGGCGGCAGCGGTGGCAGCGACATCCTTTTCCTTTTCACTGTTGCTGTCATCGTCCTCGTCATCGGACTTAATCAGTTTGCGTGGTCGATAGCGATGCTGACGTTGTTGGCGTGCATGTCCACCGGATGTCGTCATCGCTGCTGCCGCTGCCTTGGACATGGCATGCTCCAACATGCTGCCACCCGATAGTTTCTTTAATTTGCTACCCGGTGCCGCACCTGATGTTGTTCCGGCACTAACTCCGGCACCATGCGTTTTCGATTTACCCTCGGGACTGACAGTAAGGCGTACATTTATTGTCTTGCTGCCACAATGTGGCACCACCACAGACTTTCCTATCGATTCGTATATCGTGTACACAATGCCCACAATGTCGTCCTTTGTGATTTTGCCATGATGCCCGTCCAGATCATAGAATGTGAATGAGAATTGCAGCGGCTGCGATGATTTGCCTCCCTCAACGGAAACGTCGCATGTGAATTCCTGTTAGTAAAATACAAAAACAAAAAAAGAAAAGCAAAATGAGAAAAGAACGAGAAGTGATGGCATTAGAGAAAAATTGTTGGGCGTTGCTTTTAATGGATTTTAAATGTATCTACTCTACTACCATTACTTCAGTCTTCATAGACTTGTTTTAAAATGTATCTAAAACTCTTCCTTAACTAAACTTACTTTTCTTTCTTCTATTTTCAGCACTTTTAAATTTTCTGTTTTTCTGGAGTTCTGAAGTTATTTTCCATGGAGTTGCGTGCGCGGTTTCTCTACTGTTTTTTTTTTTTTTTGTTTTTATCATCTTGTGTTTGTGTTGTTTAAAGTGTTTTTTAGTGAGTTTCTCATTTCAAAGATTCATTGGAATTGAATTAAGAAAAACTTTTCAATCAAAGTTAAACATGAAAGTCAAGAGAATGAAAGGAATTGGAGTGAAAAAAAGTATTGTGCAATGAATCAATAGAAAAGGTAAGTGCTACTCCAATTTTATTAAATTTAAGAATTTTTCTTCAGAGAAATATGAAATATAAAAAATATAAAACAGACTCCGATTTTATTGATTTTTATTGAATAACACATTCACTTTTTTAATTCAAATATTTATAAGTTATTCAGTAATAAATTAATCTCAAATACAATTTCTATTTACTCATTTATTCTTTAACACTTTCTATGTAACTGTGGGGGGTCTCCTTAGATTCTAAGAAGATTTTCCCAATTGCAAATCAAATAACTTATTTCATGTATAAAACTACATACATTTGTTGGCATTGAACTGACTGACCACAGGTGGTCGTTACTACAAATTAAACCGAATTCATTAATGAGATATAAAATCCATTATAGAAAAGTATCTGCTGCTATTATTGTGGCGCCATAAATTTCTCGCCTTATTTTCCATTTAATTGAAATCAAATTTAACAATTTGAATTAATCGAATGAATATTTTTCCTTTTTTGTTTTTCCATCATTTCATTAACACAAGGGCGCCACAACATTCCCATTTACCACTTCATGCCAGACATAACCCAGTTGGTTTTTTTTTTTTTTGTTAAAGTATATAAAATATTCCAGCTGTTTGTACTCGTAATGCTGCCTCTTCATCTTCTCTCTCTGATACCCGGCAATTTTTCTTTGCCACAAAGCAAAATGAAAACAAATTTTATTTTTCTAATTTTTTAGCACAAAATATCAAACATTAAAATTCAATAAAAACCATTATGAGAGAAAGAACCTACGGGGTAACTTTGTGCCCACACTTCACCCACTTCGAACGGCATGTAAACCGTATGCTCTTCAGTTCTTGAAAATCACTCTAAAGCAATTAAAATCATTTTCAAGTATCGCACAAGTAAAAGAGAAAACAAAAACCCAAACAAAAATTATTTTATTACTTTTTCATGGCTTCACAAATGGGAAAATCGGGCAGGGCAAATGTTGGGTGTGTGGGGGGTAAGAATAACATATAAATTGCATTTGCAGTTCATTTTAAATGAAAAAAAAAACATAATAGAAAAACATACAAATGGAGTGGAGGGAGGGAGAGATAGAGAGAGTTAAAAAAAAACTCTTGGAGGTCAGAAATGTTTTCAAAATGTAGAAATTATGTTAACATTTGTTATTTTTTATTTAACTCATCATAGAGAAGAAGAAGAAGAAGAAACAGATACGAACATTGAATATTATGGTTATTTTTTATTTCGTTGTGTGTTATTTGTTCCCAAATGCACTGAAATTCTTGATACAATAGTTTAATTACTTATTTTATTGCATACTTTTGTGCGAAATTGAAAAAAACCATAGAAATATTTACTCACATTTGTCAAATTAAATTTTGATGTGTTTTGAGTTGGTAAGAAAAGTAATTTCATTTTGCAAACATACTTTTATGTCTTCTGTGAATGTTGCTTAAGTGGCTTAATGACTGATTACGGCTTTACGTCATTGTTACAATATATAGTACTAAGTATACCTGTGACACAGAATGATACTTTTATGTCATATATGACTCTTTTTGTACACACCAACAATTGACAAGGAATTATTTCTTTTCATTTAAGTTTCTGTGTGAAGATTGTTTAGTTCAAAATGAGTTTGAAAATGGGAAACGAGATATTGAAAATATTTGAAGATTTGAATTCTTTGTTTCCTTATAATATGAAAGATTAAATTGAAATAAATCTTATTATCACTGATATACGGCCTCCATTGCTGCAATAAGTGACTGAAAATTGGACTTCCCATTACACAATTCTAATAAAAAATATCTTCGAATGAGTATTGAAGACTATATTTCTTTCTCTACAAAAGACAAAAGAAAACAAAGCAACGATGAGATATGCAAAATATGATATAACAAAGACAAAGAATAGCGTCGGAAAGTTGCTAGATGTTGCTGAAACGAGCAACGCGGCCTTTCCTTCATCAAACAAAAGTGCTGAGAGAGAGAGAGAACACTGCGGCAGAGTTGCTGCGTGTAAAACTTGTTTATGAAACATTGCGTCGGATAACCCATCAGGAGCATATAGAAATGAATTTAAACCCTCGATTACGTTTATTATTTCATCTCTGGGATGAAAGAATTTTTGTTACCCACTATAATTCCAAGACTCTGCATGGAATACATGCTGATACTGCACCATCCGGTTCACAATATCATTATTTCTCAATGCTTAAGATATCTATTTCTTTAAGATGACACTTGAGGCAACAATGTTCTCTAAGAAATCCAGCTGGATATTTTCTATTCAGATGGTGATAACTTCCAGGAGATTCCATATACGAATTTATAATAGTTTCGGCAAGTAGCTAAAGATTAGATGTAGATACTTTCTACTGTAACTGGGGTTTCAAGTCTACTTACAAATTGGAATTTTGGTTATTTTATTTCTCACACATAATGGAGCCATGAATAGAATATTGTTTTGAGAAACTTACCTCTAAACGTATACGTTCTTCTTTACTGTGATGTCTTGATTGCTGTTGCTGTTGTTGCTGTTGTTGGTCCACTATCAACAACATCTTCCTCTAGCTGCTGTTGCTGTTGCTGTAGATCTCGTCCATATTTACTATTATTTCGATTACTATTACTACTGTTATTGCTTATACGCAAATGTTTATTATTTTGTTCTTTTGTTGCGGAGGAGGAGCCACCATGAGAAGAAGAACCTTGTTGCTGCTGCTGCTGATGATGATGATGAAGATTCTTTTGTGCGAAATGGCCACCACCATTATGCTGTTGATGATGGTGACCACTGCCATTCCCACCATTACTGCTACCCATGATGTTGTGGTTGTATTTGTTGTTGCATTACCCGGTGGCGTTGTTATAATATTAACAACTGGCGAACGAAGTGGAATATTATTTTCACGATCACTAACCAAAAGTAGATCTGGTGGGGCACTGCATGAGGATGATGCACGCACTTGATGATACATCAATTCCTCTGAATCTGTTGTGCATTCTTGAACTGTAACAACAAAATGTAAAGAAGAAAAATTAGATATTTTTTTTTTTATTTGTTTTTCTATATTTTAATTAAAATGCAAAAACCCATGAAATTGAGAAAAAGGAAAAACCAACGCCAACTCAACACTTTGAAGTAGATGGAGGATGGAGGAGGTGGAGAGTATTCATTCATAGGTTGATGCGTTTTTCATGAGTTTCAGATGCCACAGAAAAATGGTTTAACAACGACAAATGATGAGAATTCAAACGAAGATGAGAAGAGCAGAGAAGAGAAAGAAATAAAGTAAAGAAAATGGAAGAGTGTTTTTAGGTTGAACCGACTAACAATTTATCTAATCTGCAAAACACACTGATGAACCAACAGTCAGGCATTCATCCATCCATTTAATCAACCAACCAACCCCAGCTGAACATTTATTCATTCATTTCTTTCTTTGTCCATCTGTCCATTGGTCTGTTTGTTTCAGAACCATTCTCTCTCGTGGTTGTGGCCTCACTTTGCCTTGTATAGTGATGCCGCCGCCAACAAATAAATGCATTTTCCTCCTCTTTTCTTCTTTGTTTTTTATTTTTGTTGGTTTTGTTGCAATTTACAAAAAAAAAAATAGAAAGAAAGTTATTCCCTGCATTTTCCATAGAATTAAGAAACAGTGGAATAAGAACTATACGCTTGCGGCATACTAAGCATCTAGGAGGAAGGCAGTCAAGCAGTCAGAGGCATCGTGGCATCGTGGCAGGCGGCATCTCAACTTAAAAGTGTTTTGCACTAAGAATTCCTAATTAATGATGACGTTAAGCATTCAAAGATCGCTTACTTTCAGAAGCAAAATGTAAAAAAAGAAAAGAGAAGAGAGAAGAGAAGAATGATAAGAAAAAAAAGAAAAAGAAAAAGTGTTTGTGTGCAATTGCCAATGAAACAGGAGAAGGGAATATAATAAAAATGTGCGCTTACTTTTTCAATTAATTACAATAAGAATGACCAACCAGAAAAATAAAGAAACAAAAAATAGAAATGAAATAAGAATGCGGTACAAACAGACAAAGGCAAAGGCAAAGCAAGAAATATTGCGCATACGACACGTTGCTCTTAATTAATTTGCATAATGCGAAGCAATAAGAACAATAAAAAAAAAAACAATAATGACAACAAATTACTGTTTCTTCTATTTGCCTCAACATTTTGTTTGTGACCCAAATTTATGTTTTTCTTTTTTGTTTCTTTTTACTTTACTGTACTTCTCTGCATTTTTAAAGGGTTTTTTGTTTTGTTTATTAACTTTGGTCTTTTTCACTTTTCTCTTTAAAAAAAACAAAGAACTCATTTAAAAACTTGCCTTGTGCCTTTGACCATCACTTTTCATTTTTCATTCTTCATCCATTCTTCATTTCTAACTCTTAACAACAGCAACAACATGAGACTCAATAAGAAATGATGCCATTTTCAATTAAAGCGTTTCCTTCCGGTTTCTCAACATCAAGTTATGTTCCTACACCTCCCTCGCCATTTTCTGGTCGCTTATTGTGTTTTGTTTTCTTGTTTTTGTTTTTTCTGTTGTATTTTTTTTTTAATGTAGTATGAAAAATTATTCAAGCAAGTTTTCTATGAATGAAGGAAAGAAAGTGAAGAGAAATGGTCTAAATAAAATGAAGTACATAAATGAATGAGTATATGACTGAGTGAAGAAGGAAGGAAATGAGTAAGTGGTGGCTGACTGAGTGAAGGAGGAAATGAGTAAATGGTTGGTTGACTGAGTGAATGGGTTGATTTAAGCGAAAATGTGCTGGCTTCAACGCCTTTTTCTTCCTTTGTTGCCTTTTGGGTTTTGCTGTTATTGTTATTTGCCGCCGTTACACTACTCAACTCTTTCCGACTAACACTTGTTGTTGCTTCTACACTTCATAACCATAAACCTTGCATTCAAGTTCTCTACTTCTCTCTTGTTGTTGTTTACTCATAAAAACAAAAATAAAGTGGAAGATATAGTAGAGTTGAGTTGAGTTGAGTTGAGTTGGGATTTGGCAACGATTTGTGAAAATGCAAAATGCATAATTATACACAATTAGCAACACCAAAAACAACCATCCGACAACAACCCAATTCTCATTCTCATTTCATCCTTCTCAACTCCAAAGTATGTAAATTCAATGAGACTGCGGAATGTTTTTTATATTTTTATTATTTTTTTTTTTGTTGATTTTTACTCTAAAGTCTGAAGTCAGTCTAAGAAGTCAAAGTCTGACTTAATGCCAGCCAGACTCCTCTCTTGAGGTTGCTTGTAAAACATTCTTTTATTTTTGTTTTGTTTTGTTTTGTTTTGTTTTGTTTTGTTTTGTGTTTTACTTCATATTCATCAACAACACAAACCATTTTATTTTTTTTTATGTTTGTATCTTTTTACTTTTTTCTGTATTTTTTTCTTTTTTTTTTTTTTTTTGTGTTTTCTGCTCTTTGAGAAAAGTAGTTAATTAGGTGTTGTAGCTGCTGCTGCTGTTGGGTGCTCATTTTCTAGTATCTTGGTTGACCCCATTTTAGCATTTACTTCATGCTTATGGTTATTATATTCTGTTGTTGTTATTGTTGTTGTTGTTGTTGCTGTTGATGATGTTGCTGCATTGCATTTTTTGTTGAAAGTAATTTTCACTCTTAATTTTTTCTTATTCATTTTCTCTATCCCTTCCTTTTGCTATCACCAACCAAGTGTTTGTTTTATTTTGTGTTTCTTTTGTTTTTTTTTTTTGTATTGTATTTTTTGTTATTATTTTCTATACCAAAAGAAGATGTTGCTGTAACTTATGATAACCAACCACAATATAACAACAATAACAAGATTAGACAAAAATTTCAATTCAATGGTGGTCTTGAATCATGTATGTGAGAGCATTCAATTGATTGAGTATTCTTCGTTCATCATCATTAATTGTCTTTGTGGTGGTTTTCTATTGTTGTGGCAAACAACAAAAAATACTTAAATTCATTAACACTTACATGTGAATGAGATGTAGATGTAGTTATGACCAAAGAAACCAACAACAAATTTTAAGTGAAGTGAAGTAATGTAAAGAAAAGTATCTAAGAGTATCTACTTATTGCAATGCGGCTTTTGTTTCTTTAACTAAAATACACATTTCAAAATGATCTGTCCAACTAAGTATCTGTTTGTCTGTTTATCATATTCATACTTATGTACAATACAATATATCTAATGGTTTGTCTATCTGTTTGTCTGTCTGACTTTATGTCTGTCTATTTGTCTGTTTTGGTTTGTTTCTCTTTGTGAAATTATCACATTGTATAATACAATTATGAAGTTTATCTTTCAAACTTTATTAATGTGGTTTTTTCTTCTTCTCTTTATGTGCACTTTATAATATTCGTGTGTTAATCACTTCAGTGTGATGTATGTAACAATGGCCTAATGCATCCAACTGTCTATCTGGATATCTACATATGTATGTTTATGTAGATATTCAAGTGAATTCTTTGATATTGTTAGGAGGTAAGAGAATATATCTGTTCACTAGACATAGCTTAAGTTTCGTGATGATTGGATAAGTTTCCATAGTATTAGACTTTGTTCCAAAAAGAATTTCTAACCTCTAATTTTGAATACAATCAGTTACAACTTTGTGAAGCATAACATCAATTGCTAAAGGCAATTGAAGATTGGTAAATTTTAAATTGGTATTTATGGTATCAACACCTAGGCAACCACACAAAAATTCAAGACATGAGACATTTGAAATTTCGATTAATGTCAGATTTCTTTATCTGCCACGAAGTTAATTTGCGCAGGATCATTATTCATTGGATGATTTACATTCATAGTGGCCATATTAGTTGGACCCATAAGGAAACACTAGAACTTTGACAAGAAACTTCAGATAGACTAATGACTGTACGTGTTTGAAACGTCAGTCTTTGGAGATTTTCTGCTGTACATTCAAAATAACTTCTCAATTGTGATAACTCAACGTGGATTGAGAATCCCAATTAAGTGAAAAGTGCGCTATCAAAGAACAAAATTATCTACGCTACTGAAATCGCTCAAATGATGAAAGAGGTACGTCTTCATGTGACAAAAGTGATAGTGTGGTACAGAATTTGTGCGGGATTGATCAACGTATCGTTATTTTTAAAAGACGCCAGTGGAAACACAAAAAACCGTAAATCAGGAGCATTCTCGGTCATTTATAACCGACTTTTTGACCCCGATTGTTAATGAAAATGGTATGGAGCACTTTTGGTTTTAACAGAAGGATGTACCATCCCACACAGCTCATGCTGCAATGGATTTTTTGGAGCCATTTTTCCCCGGTTGGTTGATATAAAAAAAAAGGAGATTTTGGCTGGCCTCCGCATTCGCCTGTTTTGACAACGCTGGACTTTTTACTCTGAGGCTACTTGAAGTCAAAGGCTTATACCAACAAGCCAAGGGACCCTAGATGAATTTATTACTCTCTAACCACTACGCCGTGGAGATATTTCAATAGCATTTGCCTTAATAACTCCAATATAATAATATATCGATAAATTTTGATTTCCGTCACATTTCATTTTCATATTTTTTTTGGATGTACTCTCCTTCGCTAAAGAAACTCACTTCAAAATGTGTTTTTTCATGTTTTTCTTGAGTCCCCTGAATGTGGCCTACCTATGCACTACTATTTATTTATTTTGTTTTGTTTCTTTCTTCATAGTATCCCTTAATTAAAATTATATGTTCCTAAAGCCATCTTAATCTTGTAGTGTATCTAAACTTTGGTCAGACCAAAGTTAATATTTTTCTTATTGTTTTTTTCTATTGTGTTTTGTTGATTTTTCTTTTCTTTTGTTTTTTGCTTGCTCTTTTGCTGCTGCTGCTGTTGTTGTTGTTGTTATTATTATTTACTGATATTATTGGTAATGTTGTTGTTGTTATTGTTGTTGTTTTTATAGTACCTATGTTGTTGGCACATCATCTGTCTAATAAATTTTTATTCTTGTTGTTATTGTTGCTGCTGTCGGCGTCTACTTTTTTTTTTCTTATGTTTTTATTCGTTTTTTGTCTCTTCATCATCACCATTATCTAAGGTTGCTTCATCTTTATCTGCCTCTCTTACTACAATACTTTTTCTACTCATTGTTGAAAAACCAGAAAAACTAAAAGCAACCGCAACCAAAAGCCACCTTGAGTTTCTCAATTTAGATAGACTTCACTTCACTTTACTTTACTTCAATTCACTTGACTCGACTCGACTCGACTCGACTTGACTTTATTCATCTCACAATTTTTGCTTAGCCTCAACTTAATTTGGCTCAATTTACTCAACTCAACACATCTGAACTCATCTTCAGCTGATTTTATATTGTTGTTGTTTAGTTTTTTTTTTTTTTTTTATTTACTTTAATTTATGCCGACATTAGGATGGAGTGTTTTTTTTGTTTAAAGATTATATCTAATGCACTTTAGACTGATTTCTAATGATGAAACAACAAAGTTTGAGTGAGGAGTTTGAATGCCAAAACAGAAAACAATAACAACAGGAAAAGGAGGTCGGTGAGGAGTGAGTTGATGAAAGTGATTTAGTTGCCTGCCTTTTTGTGCATTTTTCTAAATGAAATTTTCGAAACAACAAACTTCATTAATTTCTTCTTAATTAACTTTGTGGCATTTATTACAATCTATTATCACTTCCACTCTCTCTCCGTCTCATCCTAAGAAAGCTTCTAAAGGCAAAAGGTGTGTTAAGCAACTTTATGCCGAAACTTCAGTTTAAGTTTTTTCAGTTTTGCCTTCTCATGTTGTTAATTTTTTGTATTGTATTTTATTTTTTAATTTTTTTTTTTCTGTAAATTTTTTTTCAAAAGTTTAATTATCACTTTTGCTTTATGACAAAGAACAGAGGAATTGACCGACTGCTCGTGTTTGAATATCAAAGAATTTGTTATTTTTTTGCATATTTATAAATGGATTTATTTTTCTTTGTATCTTTTTTTGGATTTAAATGTTTAATTTTTTATTTCATTTGAAGCATGCCGAACTTTGATTGTGGCGCTAAGATAAGACTGCTGAAACATGTTTTTATTGCCTTCAACTTCTATTGCCATTCCCCTCTGCAAGAGGCAGGCAGACATTCGTTTATTCAAAGAGAAGAGAAGAAAAAAAAAACACGTTCCAAATGTTTAACT
Source organism: Amiota minor (assembly GCA_037043295.1). NCBI lineage: Eukaryota > Metazoa > Arthropoda > Insecta > Diptera > Drosophilidae > Amiota > Amiota minor. The sequence continues at coordinate 48,069 of JBAMAW010000486.1, forward strand.
GTTGAGTCATTAAATTGGTAGTTTTCTTCTTATTTTTCATTTTTTATTTAAAAGTATCTTTATTTAGATTTGCTGTAAGATTATGGAAATGATGAATACAAAATTGCTCAATATTTTTCTTAGGTCACTTTAAAATACATAGTACATAGTACATACAAATGAAAAGTGATACAATAATAGTTTAAACAAGCAGAAGGATGCGAACATCATCATCATCATCATCATTATCATCATCATGCATACGTGTATCCAAATGATGAGGTTCAACCTCATGAAGCTGATGATGTTTCTATTACTGATACTGATGGTGATAATGATGATGTTGAAATGTAATTCATAAATAATGTATGCATGTATATGGGTGATGAATTGAAGTCTAATCGAAGACCAAGTTCGTGTGCTAAAGTCTATTAGACCATCATCAGAGTAATTCAAAGTCATAAGCACGCACGCATAAGGGTTTTCATCTAACAAATTGTTTTTCTTTTGCACACAAGTTTTCCCTTATAATAGTATTTTCATTTCTCATTCGTTTTCCATTCTGATCCTTTGCAGGCTCAGGCTCAGGCTCAAGCTCATCTTTGTTTTACGTATGAGTGATGTTTATTTTATTTCCCATGGGAGCATGAACACTCACTTACTCACTCATTCACTCACTCACTCATTCACTCACTCATTCACTCACTCATTCACTCACTCATTCATTTATGCAGTCAAGTGAAAGCTTAATTAAATCAACTCTCGAGTCAACTAAATGCCTAGTAATCCCAGCCCACCTACCTGCCTACACATGTCTTTGGTCAATCTCATAAATAATATTGTATTTCTTTTGTTTTGTTTTGTTTTGTTTTAGGAAACTTTTAGGCTTTCTTTCTTATTAATTTGCGTTTTTGGGAATTTCATTTTGATCTCATTTGCTTGGTTGTCTGTCTGATTATATGCTGCTGCTGCTGCTGCTGCTGCCTGTCATCATCATTATGAGAAACAACATTTATATTTTTTACATGCATAAATTTCCATTAAATTCATATTTTTTTTTTTTTTTTGTGTTGAAGATTTAAAAGATAATTTTATGAATGAATGTCAATTGAAATTTATGAATTTTTTGTTTTGCTGATTTTGTGTATTTTTTTGGTGTGGCTTAATTTGCATAATTAATTGGCTAATTTTGTGTGATATTTTGTGATTTTTATAGGGCAAAATCTGTGTAAAAAAGGAACAACATAAAATTTGCATAAATTTATAATAAAGAAAAACAATCCAATGTATCCATCCCCATTCAATATTTAATCCATAATTTTATGTTTCAAGAATTGAAATTATTTATACGCAAAGATCAAATGAAATAAATTGGTCATTCATTGATTGTTGCTTTCCTTACTCACATGACTAATTTCATATTTTTTTTTTTATAATTATTTAGAATGTTGATTATGATAATGATGATTATTATTACGATTATAATTTGTGGTTAATTATCATTAATAAATAACAACAAAAAAAAAAAAGAAAAATATTCAAGTTCAATAATCAAAGCGAAGCGGTTCGTTCAAAAAGCTTTTGTCGTGTAGGCGACTCTGAACTTTGAAATATACAAACACACAAATCACAAAGATACATAGATAAACCTATACTTGTATGTATGTACTCTACTCTCTTATATCCCCCATTGTCTGTTTACTAATTCTCTTTGGTTTGTTTGTTTGTTTGTTTATTAGCTCACCTTATTCTATGATTACTTTATTGTTGCCGCCAACGTAGTCCGAGACAATGATTTTTGCAAAGAACGCGCCCCGACTTATAAACAGTTGTGCTAAGTTTTCATACTCCCCTCTCTAGAGCAGATACGATCTCTCTCTCTCTCTTCCCTCTTAGACGCCCTTTTCATTAACCATTAATTGATATTAAAGTCTCATGTTTTCCTTTATCTCCCCCTTTTTTTTTTAATGATTCAAAACCATTTGTTCTTTTTTGTTTTTGTTTTTGCTTTCGTTTTTTTATACATAAAAAATATATAAAAAATATAAAACAAAACAAAAAAAAAAAAATTGAAAAATTGATTTGTTTACTTGGAACACTTGGGGTTTATATTGCCCAGAACTAGACATTATTTTTTCCCATTCTCTTTCTGTTTCTCTCTGTGACAAAAGGTAAATTATTTTAATTATTTTGTTTGGTCTGTTTTTGTCGGAGAATGTGAGATAAACTTTTTAATTTACAATTACAATTTAATATAATAAAAAATAATAATAACAACAACTTAATGTTTATTGTTTGCTTTGGCGGCCTCCGCTCACTTTTCACTTTTGTTGTTTTCGGCGCGATCACAAGCAAAATACAACAAAAACAAATAGCAGGAAAAAATTATTGTTTACAAAAAAAGTTATCATGAAAATGAAATCTGCACATTCTTATCGTGATTCGTTTTTTATTTTTTGATTTTTAGAAATAATAAAATCAATAAAAAAAAAAAACTTCACTTCATTCATTTTTTGACTTAAGACCAGAAGCCAAAAGCGAGTTTCTTTCCCCCATCATTTCTGTTTTATTCATAAATTAAAAGCTTAAAGGCGCCGTGTTTGAAGTAAAGTTAAGTGAAATTTTATCAGTTGATGATCTTTGTGGTTGTCGTCTGTAATTATTGTACTTTCATAGACCCCAATGACAAGTTCATGGTTAAGTGCTGCTCAAAAAAATGGGGGAGCTGGCGGTTTGTGATTGCCTCGTTTCTGATTAGATTTTATAATGCCACAAATTGAATTGAATTATGAGAATTCATAATAACAAGGAATATTTTGTATTTTTACAATATTATTTTATTTATCATATAAGCACGTTTCATTATTCAACATTCGATCGATCGATAGATTGATCGTTTATTTGCTTGTTGCTTGCTCAAGTCCCCCGTGGCTAATAAATTTTTTAAATATGTTAACCTTAAATAAATGCCGCACATGAGTGAGTGAAAAGTTGGCAAAACTTATTGAAAGCCAACAAAGAAGCAGGCAACCAAACAAACAACAGATAGAGGAGAGGGGAGAAACAATTAAGTAAGTAAACCATTCCATCGAGTAACATTTTTGTTGAGTCAATCTGGAAACCAAAGCCAATCCAATCGAATTGTTGCGCGATTGATTAAAAAGCAGCCAGCGCGTGTTCTCTGCGGTTGTTTGTTAAAATGCATTCATGATGATGAGGTTAATCATCATGATCATGATAATGATGTTGTCTTGGCGGCATTTTTATAACTTTACTTTAATGTTACAAATCAAGTGTAACGAATGAATATACATAGTTGCCGCCGCCGCCATCGACGATGTGGATGCCGATGATGATGATGATGACGACGACCCACAACAACAACAACAACAGAAACATGATCAACAACATGAGTGCAAAAATTGATTTTTTTTTTTCGTTGTTGTAATCTTAACCACCATTTACAGAGAAGAGTTAGAAGAGGAAAGAATGAGTGAGTGAGTGAGTCTCTTGCATTGCTGCCACTATACTCGTATTTGTACAAAAGATCAAGCGTGTCTTTTGCATGATTACACGACTATGGTAGAGTAATATAAAATAGTAAAGTAAGTATCTATATAAATGTGTTTGTGTCATATTCCCCTCCTTGCTGCCCCCTCTCTCTCTCACTCTTGTAATACCATAAATACAAAGCTCAAATAAGCCGCAACAAAGACGCTGAAATCGTGTTTTGGGAACTGGTTTTTATTGTACTCGTAGTTTACTTTGTTGTTGCTGTAGTTACTTCATCTCTCTCTCTCTCTCTCTCTCTCTCTCTCTCTCTCTCTCTCTCTCTTTGCATATTTGATTTCAATTTGGTTTTTATTATTTATCTCTTTTTTAAACATTTTTCCATTCCTTTATTATTATTGCTGTTTGTTATTATTGTTGATTTTCGCATCAAGTTTGCTCTCAATCGCATTCTCGCGGGGGGTTTTTTTTCTATTTTCATTTCTAGTAAAAATAGCGTAAATTGTATTCTTACTTTGCCATGATGTTTGAGAAGGAAAGCCTCGTGCCAACATCACTAGGGAAAAGGCAATAAGATTCTTTATGTTTATAAGATATCAAACTGAAATTGTGTCATATGCAGATCAAATGTTTTCAATGCAAGAATTTATTACCATGGACATACATAAATTTAGATTTTTAAGAATTGTTGTACAGGTCAGAGAAAAATCTATTTGTGTGAACCTCAAGAGAGAGTTTAGAGTGCGCATCTGAAGACCTTATCTTATGGCGCCAAGCAAAGGATTGAAGAGCATCAATCATGGCACCTTTGGAATTATGTACGAGGGTTGCTATGCATTTATACATATTTCCGGCAATAATTTGATATTTTTAATCAGAACTTTTCTATAACTTTTTGCGATTTTATCATGATTTGTGTTGTTGGTCGCCTCATGACGAATTCCGTGAAGGTCGTTCGAAATTAATTGTTTGATCAGAAAATATCAATGTGGTGTCCGTGAATTGAAAATGCGTGATCATTATGTGACATACCGTGAGATTGACATATGTATCTTTGGGCAAAAGTATTGTATGACAGACATCATTAAGATGTTACATAAACATTTGGCCGTAAAAAAGATTTGTTCGCATTGAATTCCGCATAATCTGACCAACCCTCAACAGAAGGCTCATGACGATTGGTGTAAGGAAATGTTAAAAAAGAAACATTCATTCAAAGGTGACGAATCTTTGATCCATGCATGTGACCCGGAAACAAAACAACAATAGTCGATTGTATGAATCACTTGATGCCATCAAAACGCATGTTTTGGTGTTGCCTCAAATCGAAATTTGGTTCAAACGCATGCAAAAGTCTATTATTCATCTTCATGGAGTATATTTTGAAAAACTATAAAATTTTCATTATGAGGCTAGTAATATAACTGCCAACCCTCGTGTAATCTATACAAATATCATATTTAAAGTTTAGTCATACAACTTGCTCCTTGTTTGTGAAGGAGAATGTGAGTTTCGGTGAAACTGAAGTCAATACTTTGTGATTCTTGTTGTTATTGAACAAACGGAAATTAATTACAAAGAACGTGCGCGCATTTAAACTCGCCAAACGTTAATGAGTATTTTGCTTGGCACTGTGACTTTATTCCATATATACATACATGTGGGTATATTTGTACACAATACATTTAAAGATTTGTAGATGTGTGTGTGTGTGTGTGTGTATGTTAAGATTTTTTTTCTTGTTATTTGTTGCTTTTGTTTTCTTTCATTTTTTTGTCGGTACATTTTTTGCTTTACCTTATTGAACACAAATGACGACGACAACAGGAACTGACTTGACCCCTCTGTTAACAACAACAACAACAACAATAATACCAACAACAACAACAATAATAATAATACCAACAAAAATAATAATTATGCTTAAAGTATTAAATGATATTGATTGTAATTGTTGTTATTCTATCAAATAATCAATTAAAAAGAAAAAGTGTTAATTACTTTTTAATAAACCAATACCACCATCAATATCAAGTACAAATATCAAATACAATACTATATATATTTATTTTTAACCTTCTACATTATATTGTAAATACTTGTACATATTTATTTACTTTTTTACATAAATTCCTTTTGTTTGTAAATAGTTTTTTTATCTCCCATTTTGGCGCCACCTGTTCATTTTATCGCATTACCGTCGATTAATAAATACTTTATCTTTTTAAACGTTTGTTGTGTTTTGCCAATCAAATGTTATTATAAGTATATCTTCGTCTTCTTCTTCTTCTCCCCTTATATTGTCAATCAATGAAATAATAAATTATCATTATGTTGTTATATAATTTTATGAATTTTTAGAGCAAAGCAACGCCGCAGTGCGTGAGTTCGAAACTGCGATGGGTTTTTTTTTATTTTTTATTTTTATTTATGTTACGATGACACAGAATTTGAAATCAAAAAAATATAAATAAAGTTCGTGAAATTTATTTATTCGCAATTATGTTTAATTATGTATACATAATAAGTAAAATATAATTCATCCTTTGCCCAACGAAAGAGCTTCGTTCTCCACGTGTATTCTTTATCGAAGATAAGTTCTTCATGTTCAAAGGAGAAAATATTGATTTCATTAGCAGATGATTTCCATATTCACATAGATAGACTGAACAAATGAAAATCTTTTAATTTTTGGTTCTTGTTTAAAGATGAGAAACAATAGATTTTTATACAATGCATAGTATGACTTTACTAGATCAAACTATTGCCTCAATGATAATTTATACGATTTATTAAGAAAATCATATTGTAATTAATTTGCTTCAGAAGAATCACTATTAACTGCCATATGGGGTCCATGATAGAAATGAATGGGAATGCCAATAAAATTTCTTCCAATAAGTTGCGTCTTACCCATAATGGGCGGCTACATTTGACGTCTAAGTATATAAATAAATGTCTAATAAACATTGAACATTTGAAAGTCCGTTTAATTCCAAATGAAATATCATCTCTTTAAAATATTAAGGAGGCAAATGGGACACGCAGTCCGCAATCTGACATTGACCCTTGGATTCTTCTAGGAGGGAAACGATGAGTTCACAAATAATAAAAGCTATGAAAACAGCAAAGTTGTTGATCAAACTTCTTGGAGAATTTATCTTTTCCATCTACAAATATTCATAATTTCAGAATCATAATTTTATGAAATTTTATTTAATCTCTTTGTTTATAAAATTCTGATTGTTTAAAGTGTAGAAGCTACTAAAAATTCCTGTAACTTCTCTCTCTCCACTTCTTGGTCTTCTTAAAGTTCTCCACGTTCTTCTTGTTCTCATTGTTATTTCGATAAATTTTTTGAATTTATGACAAAATAAAACCGAAATGAAGGAGAAACTACTTATTGAAACATGAATGAGATGAGGGAGGACGGGGAGGCCTAGTTACAATTTGTTATTGTAATCCCGCATTTAGTTTACTTTAAATGAAAGATGAAACTTTTTTACTACCTTCATTTTTTTTAGCTATAAAATTTTTTACTGCATAAAGATGAAAAAATATATTGTTGAATACCAAAAGATATCATCAACCAAAGACGATGAATGGTTGGTTGGTGGATGGATGAATGAATGGATGACACTCGTGCGACTCATCACACACTGATGAACGCGTTTTTTATGCAATTTTTTTACGTTGGCCTTTTATCTTGTTGTTGGTGTTGGTGTTGGTGTTGGCGTTTTGCCTTGCTTACCTGCAATGAATAAAGAGGGCAAAGAGAATTTTAAAAAATGTTACAAATTTATAAATAATTTAGTTTCATTTATTAAAGTTTTATATGTGTGCGTGTATGTGTTTGTATGTGCCTATGTGTGTGTGATCATAAAAGATAAAATATAAATAAAAATACAATTAAATTGAGTTGCCATGTAAATGAGAATGACAGATTAACTTGAACGTGCCTAAAAAAATCGACTTTGAAGTGTTTAAACGCAGACGCTCAGACAGACACCTGACGATGACATATGTTCATTCTTGAATTGTTTAAAAGGAAAAAAAATAAAAAAATAAGAAAAAACAACAACAAAAAAGCTTCTACCTACAGTCGTCGATGTTTCTATTTTTATTTAATTTTTTTTTTGTTTTTTTTCTTGTATCTTAAGATAAACTTCAAAGGCATTTCTTTCTTCTACATATTAAGCAGCAGCTTCTTCTTCTTCTTAGCCTTAAGCAAAATGGAATTATAATAAAACATAATAAGCAAAAACAAAACAAAGCAAAAAAAAAATATGGTAAAAATAATATAAAATTATGATGTTCTTTTAACTTTTGCGCCTAATTCACACATATGGATTTCTTTCCTCTTTCGTCTTTTATGGGTATTTACTGTTGTCATTAGATACACTACATACACGCCTGATATTTAGTTTTAGTTCATTTTAGTCTGACGTTTGTTAGGCTTCATACGAGAGTTGATTAATATGTCAATACTTGTGTTCGAAGATAAGTGAATTTAGATTGATTTTCACTGCAATAGAATAGTTTAGTTTAGTTTATGAATGTTTAACCATTCAAAACTAATTAAGGAATTGAGAAATTTTTGGCCTTGAAAGAGAAAATGTATGGGGTCTTGAGGTCTTCATCCTATCCTATCCATTAAATTGTTTAATATTGGACTGCTGAGTTGTGTTACAAGCATTTTTGTCATCCAACTGAAGTTACCAGTTCAGAATTGTTTGCAAATATCTATGATGATATTATGAGAAATGATTGAAGAATAAAAGTGTGTAAAACTGAAGTGACTATAGGCATATTACATGGCACAGTCACATCAAAATTGGATATAAAGATCTTAAGTAGGACTGTTTCAATATAATTCCAAAGAAATTCTTCATTTCTAACTCAGATTGACCCTCCTCATATTGCAAAGGGAATCAATTCACAATATTCGTAGTTTAGTCCCCAACTCTCTTAGTCTGTAAACCAAGAATCCAGTTCCATAGTTGTTTATTAAAACTTTGTTGGTATACAACTAAGTTTTAAAGGATTTTTTTTCTCGACTTTGGAGCTTCATTGTTCAAAATGGATACATAGTATTTTATTGAAAGGATTGCCAACATTAAAATTTATTTTATTTTTATAAAAAATACACAATAATTTAAGAATAATGATAAAAGATTTCTTTTTCAAATTATCGGCCCTCGCTTTGTAAATATTTTTTTTTTTTTCTTCGTCAAAATCCATTCACTAAGCCATTTCCATTTCATTGAATGTTGTGAAGTGTTGCTTATTCAGTTTGTGTCCCATTGATGAAAACAAATGTTAATCTGAAGGAGCCAAGTTTGGTGAATATGGTGGGTGGGATAAGAGTTCCTAACCAGAAGGGTTTTCATGCTTCAATATAGATTTCACCAGACTTGAAAAGCCCGTAGTACACAACAACACTCTTCTGATCGCATCACAATGTTGTATACATTGTCTTTTCCTAAAGCGATCCGGTTTTACACTTGATGTTGATGGTTGTCATGACGCTACCCATGATATTTTTGCAATTGGGATTCTCAAAATACATATATCAATTATCAATTCGATGGAAAAATCCCTTGTGAAGGTGCATTTCACGCATTTCCAGTTGTCATTCGCTCAGTACATGTGGAATCCATTTTCCAAACTTTTGTATCTTTCTCAACTTGACCACCTTTAGGAATTACCCCTTTTAATCTTTTTCAAATTCCATTATTAAATACAACAATTTTATTAACTTCAGGAGTAACTGTAACTTGAGCTCACCATAGATTAATAGAAAATAATCACACTCAAGCAACACAAGGATTATTTTTTACTGTACTATTAGGAATTTATTTTTCAATCTTACAAGCTTATGAATATATTGAAGCTCTTTACAATTGCTGATTCAGTTTATGGATCAACATTTTATATAGCAACAGGATTTCATGGAATTCATGTATTAATTGGAACTACATTTTTATTAATTTGTTTACTACGTCACTTAAATAATCATTTTTCTAAAAATCATCACTTTGGATTCGAAGCAGCTGCTTGATATTGACATTTTGTTGATATTGTTTGATTATTTTTATATGTTACAATCTACTGATGAGGAGGTTAATTTAAATTATCTATATAGTATAAAAGTATATTTGACTTCCAATCCTGGTAAACCGATAGATTATTCAATATAATTCAGTTCTCAAGATAATAAACTTCGAATTACACCAGGGAAAGCAAGTACAATAGATCTGAGTATCATGACCATAGTCTACTATGATCTTTAAGATGTCTATTAAAAAACATATGTATGTACATATGAAGTTATATACATACAATAACAATAATAATATTGATAGGAATCCCCTAATGTGAGAAGTAATTTAAAATTAATGTCACATGTGAAGTGTATGAAAGATTTGTTAAGACCAAATTTTGTGTTTTGTTTTGTTGTTCATAGGATAGGATTTTTGTTGGAGCTGCAAGAGTTGTTAATATTAATATTTTTCATTCCATTCTAATACGTGAAAATCATTGTCTATAACCTCAAAGGCAACAATATAATCAACAACAACAACAACAATAACAACCAAAAGAGATATCAATATGAAATTTTTGTCACGTTTTTTTTTCTTTTCGTTTTCTAAATGACATACAGCATCCTACAAACATACACACGCCAATGTACACATACTCATTTACTGACTCACGCACGCACGCATGCACGCATTACCGCAAAAGCTCCTCGTTTACTCACGCCATCAAATGTTTATGGTTTTGCTATTACTTTAGGTGTTTTCTTCATTTTCCTCTCACTCTCTGACTGTTTTTCGGCATTGGTCTATCTGTCTGTCTGTATGTCTGTCCGTCTCTTGATTTCGCATTATAACCATTAATATACAGATGTATCTGTGTGTGCGTGTAAGTGTTTCTGTACATGAATGAATGTGTCTGTGTGTGTGTGTGTGTGTGACTATAAAGTATATTTTAGCATGTCAAGCGCATCCGCTTTGATGTTTATTTGACAGTTTTTATAGCGACTTTTATCTTCTACAGTGTCTGAGAGTCTTCTCACCGTCTTCTACCCTACTCTTCTCCTTTGCCTTCTCCCTTCTACCCTTCTCTCTATCACATTGTATTTCTCGGCTACTTTGATATTTAGTTAAACAGAACAAACTCACAAAATTTCACTATTTTTCTTCTTTCTACATTTTCTTCCGCATTTTCCATTCATGTTGACTTCAAAAGCTTTGAATGTTTTCAAAATTTATCTTATTTTATTTTTTTTTTTTTTTTGTGTTTGTTTTGTGTATTTTTTCTTTTTCTGGTTTTTTTTTTTTTGTTTTTTTGCAACGACTTTGACTTTGAAGAAGAAATTTTATGTGATACTTTGGTGAGATGCGTTGTCAAGCATAATAAATCGTTAATTAATTTACCATGTCTACACACATTCATACACACATAGAACATGAATTCATACATCTGTAGAGTAAATATAGTTTGTATAATCTGATGATTTTATTTATCAATTAAGTGTTTCTGTTTGTCTTTTATGTAGACACAACAACAATGGAACTCACATTGATTTATTTATTAAAGTTAGTACAATTTACAAGATAAAAACTAACTTAAGGACACTGGCCATAACGACTTTACAGTGTAGCCTTTAAGTGATGTTCGATAAACAGTTAAACGACTTTCATAACTCGAACTTGTATAACTCAGAATATTCAAGTTCGAGAATACAAACCGAATCGAGTTTAGAGTGAATATTTCTTAATGATATAAACATCTTCCATAAATAAATGCCTGAAATATCCAAAAAACTTAAATCAAATCTTTTGAAGGGACATTTTGGACAAAACATGATATCCAACTGGGAATTGCTATATACTTTGAAGCCTTAAATTGTTTTGAGGCAAACACAAAACACATGAAGATGACATACATAAAATTAAATTTGATCGAAACTTAATGGAAACTGTTTATGAGGCATGGATATAATTGAATCATGGTATAACTTTAGAGGACAGCGATAGAAGCATATTAGGTTTTCATTTAGATGACGATATTATCGCTCAGAACTGGTTAATCCAACTCCAAGTAAAATGGAAAAATAGGAAAAGTGCGAGTCAGACTTGTACACGGAAGGTTCCGTACCAGATTGGGGTTTGTATGGGAGGTACACCCCTAGTGGTCCGGTTTGACTGATTTCAACAAATGTATCGCGTCTATATTCGAAACTTATAGGGTCTAAATATCAGTTTAATAGTCCGAAAAACAAAAAAGTTTTTCGATTAAGAACCTGAACTTCAATGGTGGGTTTGTTTGGGAGGTGACCCTCCTAGTTGGTCAATTTGGCTGATTCCAGCAAATATGCAGTTCCTATATTAAAAACTTATAGTGTCTAAAACAAAAAAGTTTTTCTAATAAAAACCTGAATTTTAATGGAGGTTTGTATGGGAGGTACCCTCCCTAGTGATTCGATCAAACTGAAATTTCGACAATATAAGTTTTATATATATAGACACCAACCATCCCAATTTCAAGATCGTGAGATTACTAGATTATATAGGTGCCATACAAACCAAAATGTTTCTTGTATGGGGACCCCTTTAAGTTTTTCAAAATATTTTAGTTTTAGTAATTGTTGCTGATGTCCGGATAGAAAATTTTAACTCTCTAGCTTTTACTGTTCATGAGTTATGTCCTAAGAACGGACGGACGGACGGATAAGGAAGTCTCTGCAATAGGGTTCCCTTTGGGTCCGGAACCCTAAAGGGAAGGTTGACTTCGGAAGTTGTTATACTCTTCACGCACCCCTAGAAAACGCTGAATTCTGCAATCATTTCATATTTCTCATTTAGTTTTCCCCTACTATACTAATTCAAGTGCTTCTCGTGGCAACTCATGAGATATGATTTCATTTCATGCCCTAAATCACCTTGCTTACTCAGATGAGTTTTTAGTAAAATGGGACAAATAGTAGTAATACAAACTACTTCAAACTATGTTCAAAAGTGGTCTTAATTTAAAATGAGAAATAATTATTATCAAATGTTTAAGTGACTAAAAAGATACTATATCTTTTATCTTGTTTTTGATTGTTTTTTTTTATTTTTATTTTTATTTTTTTGTTTGATATATTGTATGATTGAATATATCCCAATATGATCAACTAAATTAAACTAAACTAAACTAAACTGGAGTGAGTATTCTTTATATACAACCACCGACCTTCTAACTCCACTCATTTTTAGTTGTCATTCACTAGTGCGCGGTCATTTAAAGGCGACACTTTCAGAATAATCAATTTAACACTCATTCACATTCACATTCACTACTCACTCACACATGACTACAAATGCATGCATGCATGCTTTCATTCACATGTTCACTTAGAAAGTCATTCACTTGTTGTCGCAAGTCATTCATTTTATTCTTCCACCTCCATCCATCATCATACACTCCCCCTTCATTCTTTAAACAACTGTATTCAACTGTTGATGATGTTGATGCTGCCTTTTGTTGCAGTTAGTATTGTTGTTATTGTATTTGTTGTTGTTTTTGTTGTGCTTCATTCATCTGTCAAATTAAATGCGCGTCGAGTATTATAATATTTTTGCCACTTTTGCTTGTTGTTGCACTTTAAATGCCAAATGCTTTTAACAAACAAACACACACACACACACATTCTATTCTCTTCCTACATGGGGCAACACTTTTCTGCTGTTGTTGGTGTTGGTGTTTCTGCTTTTGCTTGCTTGCATTTGCTTCTGTCACTAACCAAAACAAAACAACTCAACTCAACTCAACTCAACTGAACTCAATGTGAAGTCACTTAAAGCTACTTTAAATATAACGGAACGTTGTTTGTTTTTTGCTTTTTATTTAGCTTTTGTTGCTTTTGTTGGTTGCATTTTTGTGGAAAATTATTTAAGAAAAAAAAAAGAAATAAAAAAATAACAAAACTATTGCGCTACTGTGCTAACAATGCTTTTTGTCTTTCAAACCAAACAAACACACACATCGTGACTAACAGATTAATATGCTTCTTTTTTTGTTTTTTGTTTTGTCATCAACATTTTCATCATCATCACAGTCATCATCATTACAGTGATGACTGTTGCATTGCAATGCTGACTGCCAACTATTGCCTTTTTCTTATGTGTTTACTTTGTCATCATCGTGCGCATTTTGTGTTTATTTGAAGTGTAGGCGGCATTTTGTTTGGCAACTTTTTGCTTCAATGACTTTTTAGTACAACAAAAAAAAACAAAAATAGTGAAAATAAATGAATAAACAATTTTACAGTAAATTTTTAATGACTAAAGAAAGTGGGAAAGAAACACAAACGAATCAAGAAATTGTGAAAAGTCATTTTATATCAAAGTATAATATAATAATGTACATGCAAGAAACAGTGCAATATTTTGACTTGGATTAGACTTTTATGAATTTTTTTGATCCATTCAATTTATATATAATATTGAAAAAGATCAGAAAAGATCTTGACTTCAATTATGCGAGAAGAGTTTGTTCCAAAATTACTGATTTTGGACTTTGATACATGAGAAATCACCGGACTGAAAATTCAAGTTACACAAATATGCAATGTTTAGGTTTAAATGATGTCCAACAACTAGACCTGAACTAAATTCAAATTTGTACTGTATTTGGAAGGCATATGGAAGTATTTATACACTTTTGATTGGGTTTACTTTAATCTCAATAAAGAACCTAATATCCATTAATTTTATATATGTAGAAATTTAAAAAATTTTCAATTCAAACTAACAACAAATGTATTTAAGTTTTCCACTCGCTCATTTTTCTTTTGTATTCACTTTTCTTTGTTTCATTTCATTTCATTTCATTTCTTTTAATAAATTTTAATATTTAATGATGCAATAATACGAAACGCGGCAACTCATCGCAACATAGTCCTGCGAAAGTAGAAGAAGAAGAAAATCAAGTGAAGTAATGTGAAAATGTCACATCACAGTTCAGTTAAATTCAAGTGAAAGCGTCTGCCACCTTCTTCCGTTTGTTTACGCATTCCGTATGATGATTTTCTCTTCAATTATATTAAAAAAAATATTTTATTTATATTTTTTCTTGAGCCAAAAGAAATTTTATTTGGTTTGTTTGTGTTGCTTTCAGAACGGCTAAGATTACAATAAAAATATTTTATTCATATGCCATGTTTTCATGCAATGAATTTCACCCATGACTACTGTACAATTTTGACTCAACTTTTTCTTTTTACTTCCTTCATGTTTCTTTATACCCTATAATCAAGAATATTATACAGCAAGAGTAGAATCGAAGATCTTAAAGTATGAATTTGACAATAAATTGTACAAAGGTTCTTCGGTGCGAGAACAAGTTTTAAAAAACTTTCAATTTCTTGCTTCCATTTTGTTTACATAACAATTTCAGAAAGAAAAACTATATTCTATCTTCGAAATTATAAGATCTTTAGAGTTGAATTAGGTTGAGTTTAGAGAGTTTTACTATTTCACAATAGAAAAGCACCCATAACTACCAAATATTCAATATTATTTTCAAGATATCTGTTATTTCTAGTTAAAAATGCCATGCCCTTGACTATGTCATCTATGTTTTTATATTTAGACTTTTAATGAGTTAAAGAAAGCATCTGTGTAGGCTTAATGTTCCATATATTAAAATAAATTCCGTAAATTCGTTTCAAATAGAGTCTCTGTCTTTGCAAATGTAGGACATTCGTAAAGATTGTGTACATTTGTTTCAATATGCTGTTCACATAATAGGCACTTCTTCGTGTTGGTTATTCACATATTTGTCGAATAATATTTTTTCAAACCTAAAATGTATATATATTCCCTAAAATCTTTAATATACATGACCCCACATATTTATATACATACATTCAATATGAAATATAGTAAAATTGTGCATGATTTGCTTGAAATGCTAGTGAGTCTTAATATAATTTCTACTAGAAATTTTGTTTTTGCTTAAAGTATTTTATAGTGTATACAATAGTCGATCGGGTACTTGTTTCTCTTTGATTATTGTTACATTTTGTTTTCAAAAAGTAAAAGCCAAGAAGTCAAAACAAAAGTCACAAATGAAATTTACATAAATTGATTGCAATTGCTGCTCCTGCTGCTGATGTTGCCACTGCTGCTACTGATGTTACTACTGTTGTATTACATACTCGTACAATTGTATTTATCACCATGCGTAACACATTCTGTAATTTGAGCATGCTGTCCTGTCTTTGCTTTGCTCTCTCTATGATGTGCCTGCCTTGTCTATGTCCAACACATACAATTGTCAAGAAGTTGTAAGTTGCGCAACTTTTTGAAAATAAATTCTATGATTTTTTTTATTTCTTCATCTGTTTCTCCTCTCTTGGATTTCTCTCTATATTTTGGAGGTATTTTTTTGGTTTTTTTTTTTTGTTAATTTCTTAAAGTACTCAAGAAAAGTTTTATTAAATAAACTTGCAGTTTGTGCGGCAAAGTTTTGCCATAAAATAGTTTTATTGCGCATGTAAGTGTCGTCAAGGATTGTTGCTTTTACGTTCTTAAGCCAAAGGATAATGGAGTTCTTTGGGGCACAGCTACATTTGGCTTCACTTACTTGCTGCTGCTGTAATTAACTACATTTTGGCTCAAGACATTTTCTTTCCTTTCCTTATAGTCTTCCTTCCTTCCTTCCTTCCTTTCTATCCTTTTCATTCCGTAACTTCACTTAACTTTGCTTTTTTTTGTTCCTTAGATTTCTTCTTTCTTTCGATCGAAAGAATTCTTTGTTTTCTTTGTCAAGGAAAAGAAGAATGTGAGAAAAGAAAGCAAGAGGAGAACAGAACTTAAGAAATTCATAGCAAAAGTAAAACTTTGTTGCATACTTTAGTGGGCTAAAGAAAAGACTTCACTCAACTGAACTAAACTGAACTAAACTAAACTGAAAGTCAACTTGAATCTGAACTCTATCGTTCTTTCGTTCGTTCTTAAGTTTACAATACTAAACACGACTAAGAAAAAATATTGTAAAGTTTTTGACTTCTTTTGCATGACTTGGCCACCACGACTCACTTGATAGGAGCAGCAGCGGGAGGAGGGAGAGGAGGCGATGGTAGAGTCGTTGTCACATATTAAAGTGCAGTGGCACACACATGTCAAACGTGCTACAATGTTGCAACATATTTAAATAACCATTTACTTTTTTGTTTTTCTTTTATTTTTATATTTTTTTTTTTTTTTTGTGTCTGTGGCCAAAAGCGCATAAAATCAAAAAAAAAAAAAAAATGAAATCAAAAACAAAAACAAAAAGAGAAGTCAAACGACAACAACAAAGAACCAAATGCAAACTAAATCTCAAAAACAAAACAAATAAACAAAAATAAATAAATAAATACAAACACAAGAAAAGTGCAGCAAACCAAGATTTACGTTCTTAACAAAAACTTGCAACATTTTCAATGTTGGCGGCAACATGAATTTGGGTTTCTTTGGTCGACGTCGTCGTCGTCGTCGTCATTGTCATCGTCTCTATTGCAAGGGCATATGTACACAGAATGTGGGGTAGACGATGGAGAGGGTGAAGGAAGGACAAGGGGTTTGTTCATATGTCATTTTGTCTGTTCTGGTTCTGGTGTGCCCCGCTTTGTGGCAAGGCTGCATGTGCTGTTCTGATGCTCAACTTGTGTATTGGACGCTTTTGGCTACTGCAATATAACATACTAGCAACCAACCTTATTTACACGTATCCACTGTGTACGAACGGGTATGTATGTATCTACGAGTATCTGTAGGTAGGTAGTAAGTACATAGTATGAAAAGGCAACACGACGATTTAAAAATTCGGTAAAGTTGGCATTCAAGTTTTTGGCGGCAACGGCGGCAGCGTTATCTGTGTCTGAATTTGAGTTTTTGGAGTCTACAAAATCGTATTTGGTCGGTGTCAGTCTGACTGTCCGTCCGTCCGTCCATTCAATCGTTCCTCCATCGTTTGTTACTCTGTGCTGTTGTACTGAGCTAAACTGAGCTGTGCTTGTGCTGTCTTTTCTTTGGTTGTCGGCCTTTTTGGTTGGTTTCTGTGGCAGCTGTCGTCAATTTTTCTTTAACTTTTATGTTTTTTATTTTCTTTTCTTACATTGTTTTTGAGAACATTGTTGTTAGTGTTGTTCTTGTTGTTGTTGTTGCTGTTACTGTTATTGTTATTGTTGTTCCTGTGGTTGAAGTGCGGCACACGAAATTCCAGTAGCTTTCAGACAAATCCTCTCACAAAAAAATAAAATTAAATAAAAATCTTAAAATTTACCTTCAGCATAAGCGAAACTATGATGCCATTCATTGGAATCAAATAACTGAATAATCACAGTTATAAGGAATATTTTCATAAAAATCATTTAAGATCTCTAGATTGCTTATTATCTATTTATTTTTGCATATTATAAAATAAAGTCCCCCAACGTATCTGCTTGTTTGAACGCGATACACTCAAAAACAACCGAACGAAATTTTCTTATGGTTTTCCCCAATAGACGCAGGTATTCATGAGGAAGGTTTAGAAGGTTTATATTGTCATAAGTATATTAATAATGTTTTAAATAAATTGGGTGAAATCAGAAAGTAGTCTAGCTCATAATGCAGTGTGATGTGGTTAATACAGTCGACTGCTTTGATTTTGATCACATCATCGGAATTTGCTTCAGCAATAGTCAATGGCGGACGTACAGAGCACTTGACCGGGCGTAACAACGTACATCAGGTATAGCTAGTATTGTATAATATATTGTAACATAAAGTTGCGTATACCAGATATAGACAAGGCTATACTAATCTAGAGAGTCTATTAGTGAATGTAAAATAATAGTGTTCAAAAACCGTTTGACAGATTTATACCAATCTGGAGGGTTGTTATGATCTTCATATCTAAAAACAATGTAGTGAAAATCATCATCTGGATAATTCTGGCTTAATTAATCAGCTTAATCAGAGGTTATCACTGCTACATATATACCTAAGATATCCACATTGTAATCATATATATTAAATTTCTGTTTTCCAAACTATTCTTTATTTCCTATTCAAATTTCTCGTACTCCCCCATATATGTGAGAAGGGTATCAAATACTTAGTGTAACAGAAGTTAATGTTTTTTTTTTCTGGCTCATTGTTTTTGTTAACATTTTTTTGTTTTTAAGACAAGTTTAAGTTGTTTTCTTTTGTTTTTGTTTTTTTTTTTTTTTTCTTCTCCGCTTTAATTGTTGCAAAAGCCGAAAATTAAACTTTATTTTTTTCTCTCTTTCTGTGTTTTGGTTTTTTTATTTTTTTTTATTTTTGTAGTGTTCTTTCTTTGTTTTAAAGCCGACTTTGATGTGTTGCCAATTGTTGGGCAATTAAAACCAAACAAAAAACCAATTTAAATGGATTTTATGGAGAAAACAGAAATTGAATTATTTTAAGCAAGAAAAAACTCAACTATGCCAATTGGTCTCAAGCTCTTCCTTCCTCTGCTCCTTCTCTTTGTCCCACTCTCACTGAGCTCCATCGTTCTTCATTCAATATCATTTGAAGCTTTTACACGTTTTTCTTTTATGATTTCCTTTCTTTTTTATATTCATTTTTTTTTCAGATTTTTCTGGTTTTCTTTATTGCTCGTATTGTTGTTAATGGGCGGGCCAGAAGTTAAGGAATTGAAAAGAAGGAAAACTCAATATGAGTAGCAAAGTGGAGTAGAGTGGAGCAGAGATCCACTTGAAAATTCAATTGTTATTATTATTTGTTGTTGTTATTGTTGTTGTTGTTTTTCAATATTTTCCAGCCGCTGCTTTCACATTCTTATGATAGTAATATCACGGGAAGGGAAGGAGGAGAAACTTACATTACTGTGAAGTCAGCAAAATTGCATTTTGCCATGTTTGCAATGTCAGAATATCAAGCAACCGGAATGAACAAACTTCATCTTAAAGTAATTTTCTACTTAAACTTTTGCCTCTGCCTCATTTGTGTTTTTTGTACTGTTTGAGATGCCCTTGATTGTTTTTCTTATTTGGTCAGTTCCGTTTTTGTCTGTTGGTCTTCTTAACTTGGACAACTTGGGCAACTTCTTTGTTGCCTCACAGTTTGCCTTAGATCGATTTGTCATTATTGTAAGTATTTAGTCGAGAGGTTGGCAGGCGGCATTGATGTCGGCTGATGTCGTGACCATGCATGTCTTTCCATATACGAGTGAGTGTGTGTGTGTGTGTGTTGGAATAAGTTGAAATAAAGAAGACTTCATGCTGTGCGATGCCTGAATTGGACATTATTGCCAACTGCTGTGTGCTGATGATTCAACTTCAACTTACAATAAGTTTCAATGGGCTGCTGATGATTTCCGTTTGTTCTTTCGTTCATTTGTTAGACACTTTTTTCTTTCTTATTCTTTTGTATTGTTGATGGCAGCGCAATTAACAACTTGCGATCCAAGAACAATTGATGGCATCCTTTCATAAGCATTAGTTAATTGCTTATAAAACTTGTTTTTAACTTTATATCAGCATTACAATTTCACTCACATCTTTTCTTCATCTGTCTGCCTCTCTGTGTCTGCCTGGTTGCCTGCTGTTCATTGATGTGGCATGCCACAAAAGCCACCATTCAATTAACATCACGCGCAAAGTGTTATGCAAATAATGATCAAGCTTAATGCACATCTGAGAATGCAAAATGTATCTATGATGGTGCAGCGAGAAAGCAAAGAATTTCTTCATTATAAAAACCGTCGAGAATACATAGATAGTGTGTAGATACATAATGATGATGATTATGATGTTGCTCTATCACGTACATACGTCAACCATCAGACTCATATGAAAGGCTGCTCGCGAAGCATAAATACCATTTTTATTGATTCAAAACTTGACCCAGTTTTTCATTATTTTATATTTACTTTATGAAATGTTCTCTCTAAGTGTGTGTGTGTGTGTGTGTGGGTTAGAGCTTGTGTGTATATGTGTGTGTGTAGGTTATTTATTATGCTTACGAAAAAAATAAAAAGAAGAGAACCCCGCCCTAGTTGCAGACAGTAATACATCATCATCATCATCGTCATCAATGGCAGTACTAACAGCATCAGCATCTCTAACCAGTAACGAGTATTGAGGTCTATTGTGCGCCGCTACCTCCCTCCCTCCCCCTCTCCTGTGCCATTTAAAATACCAGTAAGTAGTAACATAGCAACAACCAGCAACGTTACTTGCCTACTTTTTGCTTCGTTGAACCCAAAAAGATGAAAAAATACAAAGAAGCAGCAGCAGCAGCAGTAGAAGCATATTGTGTCAGCCAGCCCCAGTTGGGGCTCTGGCTCGAGCTCAGTAACATAGTAAGTATTCCCACTATGGACACACAAATAATGATGACGATGATGACGACGAACTGTTGGTTTCTTGCTATTTGTTCAATGGATACTCACTTGGATCCATTCGGTCGGTTCTAAAGAGTAGAAGCGGCTTAAAAATTACTTTTGTTGCCGCCTTTCAAACAGCAACAACTCGAACTCCTTCAGGCCCGAAGAGTGTGCTATATATTTGGCTTAGATCTGGTTGTCCTTAGTGAGCCAACCGACCTAGCTAATGGTAACAAAGAGAGGCCTTGGGTGGGTTCGTGAGTTGAGGGTGAGTGTTTATAAAAATTGTAAAGTAAATACTGCTGCCTGCTGCTGCTTTTTCTGTTGTAGTATCTCTTTGTTGTGTTGGTTGCCTCTTTGTTTTTTTTTTCACAAGTCACAAAAAGATGAAAATGCAAAATGATGAAAATGCTTTAGGCTCTTGTCATTCGTCTATTAGTTGTTGTTGTTGCTCTTTACTTTTGGTCTTGTAAAATAAGTAGGACATTACTCATGTTTTTCTTGCACTTTATGCTATGCTATCCCTTGACACTCTGTCAGTCGTCCACCCAGTTTTAGATGCACAACAATTGTTAAGTTTTCTCTGTTCCTTTGTTACAATGCATCCTTTCTTCATGCTTGTTAAGTATATCCTGCCTTTAAAGCAAATGAGGAAAACAAAATCCAAATAGAACTAAGCGCATTCTTAGTTTGATGCCAGCTGAGATTTCGATGCCAATGCCAGCAACAGGAGCAGGATCACAAAACAAAAAAAAAAAAACTAAAATAACAACAATTTAATAAAAAGCGAAATCCTTTCTTCTTTTTTTTCTAAATACATTTAAACTTTTGCTGTATTTCTGTTTTTGTTGCATGATGCTGCTGCTGCTTCTGCTGCTGCTGCTGCTGTATTGTGTGTCCAGGTCAAATTTGAGGTTGACTTTGACTTCCAAGTATTTGCTGGCAATCAACAACCAAAGGATCAAAGTATGACAGAAAAGCTTGTTGTGGAATAGGAAGTAGAAAAAGGAAGTGCAATTTACTTTGTAGTCTCTCTCACTGGCTTAGTCCTGGGTTTTGCTTTACTTACTTCCTTCCTTCTGCTCACTCACTCCCACACTTCCTCTCTCTATTTCTTTTGATTGAACTTTCTCCTCTTCATTTTTTTTTTTGTTTTTTTTATTAACAACACAACAAAGCTAACTTGATTGAACTTTGTTTATAAATGAAATGTTTTGTTGTTGGCACTTGGTTGTAATTCTATTGTTGTTGTTGTTGTTGTTGTTGTATTATATTGTATCGCTTAAGTCCCTTCTGAGTAAATGTGTATCTTCATGAATGTGTCTGTGTGTGTCCTGGTAAATGGAAAATAAATTTTGTTTGCACTTTATACAAAAGTTTCTTTGTCAACTTTTGCGATTTCTTTTCTCACTAAAGATGATTCTAGAAGATAAACTAAAATGAATCTACAAAATATTATTCTATTAGCAAGACGCCATTTTTAGTTGATAAATTTCTGTCTAATCTCTCCATCCTTATCCTTTCTGATGGGATGAATATTGTTTCGTTTAATTGTTTGTTTTGTATTTCTTACGTTGCAACCCCAAAAGAGAAAAACCAAGCCCACCTGCTTCATGGCCAAATGTTTGAGGCAGGCAAGCAGGACCTCATTCTATATCATCCACGTGTTTTTTCTTCTTTTGCCCTACGTGCCTTTGGCGGCACCACTTTTGCATAGAGATGGAGAAAGTGAGAGAGTAGAGAAGAGAAGAGAAGAGAAGAACACTCGACGACTCGAGACTACTCTGGAGACAATAGTGACTGAAAAAAATTTCATTTCATTTCATTTAGTCAACCACCAAAACCAATCCACCCAATTCTATCCAAGGCAGCCAACAACGAAAACATACCATAACAAATGCAGTCATAGTCATCATCAGTGTCGTTTGTCGCTACCGTCATTGTCATTGTCATCGTCAACAGAATTGTGTGGGGTTGGCATATTTTGGGGGTGGCTGTCATTTCCGTTTCCTTTTCTATGAAACGAGCAAAAAAGCAACCGGGCTAGCGACCCAACAAACGGCTGAATGAACAAATCTGCAACAGTCCGTCTGTCCGTCTGTGTGTCTCATATCCCTAGACACAGCTGTGTAGCGTCATTGTCACGAACTGGCGCATTGCAAAATTTTTGAGACAGTGATGAATTCAACTTCTGTCGATTTTTTGTCATATTTCCTCTGTTGATGACTTTGACAGACGCTTCGCCGACTGTCTAATTGCTGCCCCAAAAAATGCCTGCGCAATTTAAGGGTTGACAAAACGCGTCATCAGTAATGATGACTTTTCTTTAAAATCATCGTACGTGAACAAAGAAGGATGGAGCATTCACTATTACATATTGCAACACTAGGAAGTTATGAACTGTTTTAGCTGTTAGCTGTTTGCTTTTCACCCCTTATGAGCTACACATCATGTGTTGGTTGAGCTATCGATTTGGTCATTTATCGCTTTAATGCGATTATAATGCCAAGGAAAGAATATACACATCGCACGACTTGGACAACTTTTAGATTTGTGATTTCTTGCCATGCTAAGCTCAAGGGCTTCGAAGGGTGTCTTTTTGAATGACGTTTGCTCTGTTTAGTGTCAGTTTGTTAAAGCGTGAAAATTACAACCCCAAAAGCGAGTATATGTCAAGCCACTATTACTCTGTAGTCACTGAACATACAATATCATATGAGTGAGTCACACTTGAATTTAAGGAGGTTTACTGTATATTCAAACTGAAGTTGAACATTTTGGTATTTTTCCTCGCTATTCAGAGGGTGCAGCAAAGAAAGTTATTTTTGTTTCTTTTTTTTTTTTTTTATTATATTTTCGATAACTGGTTTTTGAACTTACGCCGCTGATGCAGCCACAACAACAATACGATACCAATACCAAGAGACATGTATCTAATCTGTCTATCTTTCATATATTGAAGTTGAAATGGCTTCGGTGATGATTTTAAAAATAAAACGAAGAAGAAGAAGATACACACCTGAAAGTATAAAAGAAAATAAGATATGAGTTAGTTTTATCAAGAATATATACAAAAAAAAAAGAAGGCATATGATTTTTGTTTTTTTTTTTTCCTTTTTTGTTTGATGTCGTTTATGAGATACATTTCGTTAACAAAGGATCTTCTTAGCTACGCTCGTTTATCACAATTTCAGTTAAGAGGATTTTTCCTATTTGGGTTTTCTCAAGGAGTGTGTTTTCCTTATTATGTATTGGTTGTTAGGTGGGTGGTTGGTTGGTTGGATATTTGGGTTTTTGTGTGTGTTGCCGATTAGGCTTAATACGAGTATAAGGCTAATGCTATAAATAAGACAAGGCACGGTTACGACGACGATTATTGCATACTAACAACAACAGAAAGTTTTAACATGGCTTAACATAATAGAACTTTGGTACAACAAACAAGTCACTCGTCGGCTGGTCGCCTTCAAATGTAATTTACAATTTCAGTCAGAGAAAAACAAAAAGTGAGGGGGCTGAGGCAAAAATAAAAAAATAAAAAATGTCACAGTGTAGGCTCAAGTGTTGATATCTTTTGGAATGTTTCTTGTTTTTTGCTGGCTTCTGCCTTTTGCAGTTCGTTGTGTTAATCCAATTTGAAGTCATCATTATCATTATCATCGTCATCATCATTGATGTCGTCAGCACCATCATCATTTTTCCAAGCAAACGTAACAACTACGAATGAATACAAATGCGGTGCTACGTGTTAAATTTTCTCAATTAAATTGGATTTTCGAAATGCGTTTTGCTGACATCTTTCACTTAAATTCACTCACTCACTCACTCACTCACTTGCTCACCCACCCACTCGCTCACTTACTTATACACTTACTTACGCACGCACAAGCCTCCTTCATCATTGCCTTCACTCTCAGATCATCTTGAAATCATCCACTACTCTTATGTCATATATTTGGGTGCTTTCGACGTCTGTTTAACCATTTATCAACACTGGTTTTGACATTTTTTTTTTTTTTTTTTTTATATTATTTATTTAGTATTTACTGAATCTCTTATATAATACATAGGACTAACAATAAGGTTACAAATCTTATAAAACTAATACACATGTATCCTTCCTACAATGAAGAGGAAGGAGTTCACTTGGCACTACGAGCCTCTAATTAATCAAAAGGGCAGCACGATCGTTACGGATCAGTCGAGATGAGTTCCTTGTATGGACAAGGACTCTGGCTAGGGGATTAACATGCCGAACTAATTTATCCATGTAAATAGCTTTACGCTTGGAACAATCATCTTTGACAGGTGGTATTTCCAGGTCCTTGTGAATGTCTTCATTCCTGATATACCATGGCGCTCCCGTGATTGTTCTAAGTAACTTGGATTGTGCTCTTTGTATAACTTCAATGTTACTCGCGCTCGCGGAACCCCACAATTCAGAACCATAAGTCCAAATTGGTTTAATAACAGAGTTATACAGCATCACCTTGTACTCAAGTCTCAGTCCAGATTTAGAATTGATTAGCCAGTGAAGACTTTGAGCCCTTTGTTTCATATGTATCTTTTTAGATTCTATATGCTTCCGCCAGGTAAGCCGTCTGTCCAGGTGAACGCCAAGATAAGTTACCACTTGGGTTTGAGGAATTGTAACACCATTTAATGTTACTGGAGAACAAGTCCGTCGGTTCAATGTAAATGTAATATGGTTACATTTCCCCTCATTGACTTTAATCCTCCAGTTGGATAACCACTCCTGAAGGCTTTTAAGATGAGCATCCAAGCTTGCGGAAGCTTTAACTGGGCAACGGGAGCGACTGATTACGGCAGTATCATCAGCGAAAGTCGAAGTAACAATTTGACTACTTGTTGGAATGTCGGCAGTGAATAACATGTATAGAGTTGGTCCCAAGACATTACCTTGGGGAACTCCTGCTTTTATCTTAAATTCATTTGAAACGAAATTTTTCTGCCTTACTACAAACACTCGATTTGATATGTAGGATTGTAGGACTCTATGCATATTTTGGGGTAGTAAACAATTTATTTTGTAAATCAAACCCTCATGCCATACTCGATCAAACGCTTGTGCTACATCAAGGAATACTGCTGAGCAATATTCTCGCAGTTCAAAGGCAGTTCTTATTTCCGAAGTTACTCTGTTGACTTGCTCAATCGTTCCATGATTTGCTCGAAAACCAAATTGATGATCTGGGATTGAACTATTTGCTTGTAACTGGCGAATGAGTTTGGCTTTAAGGACCTTCTCAAATAGCTTAGAAAGACATGGAAGCAGACTTATAGACCTATATGAAGAAGGACATGTCTTATCCTTCCCGAGCTTTGGAACCATTATAATGACCGACTTCTTCCATTGCTTTGGAAAGTACCCAATTCGAAAGATAGCATTGGAATATTGCTGATATGAGGTTTCTTGGTATATTTTTTGTGATACCGAAGTCGATGATATCAGGAGTTTTTCTTGGATCCGCCGGCCAGTATGTAGGCCTACCCGGAGAAACGAAGTCTAGCTTGTTTTGACAATTTACAAGAGTGCTGTAAAGTTGCCGGCCTTTTGGATTTACTAAACGTGACCCCCAATAAGTGTGTTTAGCATTGTAGTCACCGGCCACCAAAAATCGTGCAAGAAATTTTTAAAAACATCCGCAGATATAGAAAATCGTGGAGGACAATATACAGCAGATATACCATAACGCATTTGCAACCTGACCGCAGTAGCTTGTAAATAACTAGATGAGTACGACTCTAGGGTCTGGTGCTTAATACGCTTTCTTATAATAATGCATGTTCCACCATGAGCTTTTCCATCCGGATGATTTGTTGTATAAACTATAAACCGCTAGTCAAATGAGTCTCACAGACTAACAACACATCTACATTGTTGTCCTCTAGATACTTCATCAGCTCTAGTTTGTGCTGTGAAACGCCATTTGCGTTCCAGTGAGTTATTTTTAAATGAGCCATTATGGGGAATTTAACTTATCCAAAATTTTCATTTGGATTTTCATCATCTCTTGAAAAGAGTTTTGCATCATTAATATTGATTGATTCAAGGTCTGCAATAAATTCACCAACATAGACTCACTAGAACTTAGTGGTTGCAACACTGGCTCATTACACGCATTTAGAGTTGGGGTAGTTTGTAAGATTGGCTTATTATGTTGAGACATTGGAGCCTTAGGCTTCACAAACTTTTTCGCAGTTTCTTGTTGAACGCCTAAGCGCAGGGCACCTGTTACAGGTTGCGGTTTCATGCAAGTCTCCACAAGCTACGCATACTGGACGAAGGGTGCAATAAGATTTCGTGTATCCAAATTCCTGACAATTTGTGCATTGCACAGGATTTACTCGTTTGTGAGGCTCCTCCACAGTTACCCTACGGTGAAGTAAACATTTAAGGTTGTAAATGGGATGCACTTCATTTTTCTTTAACTGCTGCAACTTTGGAGCCAACTCAATTTTGTACAATGGCTGTGGGATTTTGTTTTTATTAAACATATTAATTACTACTTTGATTTCAAACCCTTTTTCTTCCAGTGCAGTCTTAATATCGCTACAATCCACAGAGGGTTCAATGCCCTTAATTACAACAACCAGCCCTTTACTACTTTTAAGTTGATAGGTATAGTAGTTTCTTTTAGACTCTCTAAGGTACTTTGTTACAGAACTGTAGTTTGCTACAATTTGTACCTTAGTTTCTTTTATATTACCCTTGGTAATAGGGACAATATGAAAGTTATTCTTGCCAACAATTCTTTGGATAGCATCTACCAGTCTATTTGAGCTTTCTTCGCGAATTTAGGTTTTGCTGAGTTATTGTCATCTTTTTTAATAGGTTCATCATCTGTCAATATCTGTCTGCACTGCCGCATTATTTTCATGAGTCCCGTTTTGCATGCGCTGATTTTGACTACCTGCTGGTGACACAGTTGTCTTTTTTATTGTTTTTGCTTGCATAGCAGAATTTTTTCTATTGCATGATTGTTCTTGTTTTGGGTTATTAATATCACTATTAAATGTTCCCGTGTTTGTTGTTGCTACAGAAACTACATGTGATGACGCAATCGAAACAGTAGCTGAGAACACTGTTGTTGTTCCTGAAACTGCACTGTGGTTGTTGTAGCGTTAAACACAGTAGCTTCTGGGTTTGAATGAACAGGTGGTTGAGGGGAAGGGCATTGGGCACTCCATGGGAGTGAGTGACTAGTGCTTACTGTACTAGCCAATAGAACAGGAGAGCAAGATCGTGCTCTTTCTACGGTCGGCTGAGCGGTTATTAAGGAACCTTTGTTTTTGTTTTGTCCTTATAGGTACTGTTCGGATTTGAAATGAAGCAAATAAAATTAAAATTTATTATCTGCTAGGTCAACGTCCGATCAGAGGGACTGCTCGACGCTACAGTATTGTAACGTTATTTTCTTTTCCTACTTTATGCTTTGTTGTTTTTTAGTTGTTTTCCGATATGATGCTAACCAATTTACTTTGTAATATAATTTTTGAAATTAGTTCTCTGAAGCAGGCGATGCGAAACACACGTCTGCTCGCTTCAGAGGGCAATCATCGGTTTTGACATTTAAATTACTAATATATAGTGGACTTGTAAAGCAGATGTTTTTGAACTACCACAAACTAATTGTAAACTTTGCAAGACTTGGCAATATTTTAATCAATAATTTATTACATTTGATAGAAAAAATGTAGTTCCAATAGAAGTTAAATCAAAACAAAAAACAAAACAAAAAAAAAAAACCATAGGAAATGTGCTTCCTTCCCGCCATTTGTAATACTATAAATAAACCGTGTAGGTTTCAAGACGCTAGACGGAGTGTTCGGCCTTTCATGTTTTATTTCCAGATATGAACTCATCACTTAAAAAATATATTTATATTGTCTATACATATACCTATAAGTATATATACAATAGTTACATAGATATGTATAACTTTTCGACTTGATATTTTACTAACAGATAGGCCAGCATCCTTATAAGTTTGAAGTTTGTTCTTTTCCGCCTCTGTTAAAGCATTTCCTCAACCCCATTTTTCATTACTTTTGCATTAAATAGTCTAAGTTTACTAGTAGTGCAAATGCGCTTTACCAATAGAACATGTCCAGACACCAAGAGATACGTAAATAACTGAATCTTTACCAAACAAAATGTGCATGAAATACAAGTATGTAACAATTTAATTACAATCCCTAAATTTTGTCAATAATAGTGCTTAATATTCACAAAAATAACGACTTAAGAAAAAACGCTGATCTAATACGCTCCAAGTTATTAGCATTTCTAAAGAGACCCACCCTACAAGATGGATGATTCACGCCATTAGGTGGTACAAAATACAGTTTGCTAACTGAAAACTCCACTATTTAACATACATAGGTACATATACTCGAATAGAGAGAAACGATTGGGGCTCCAATCGAATGATCATTTCGATGTACACTTTCTCTATGGAATCTCTGAGGCATAGTGCACGGCAAATTAATAACGCCCAATTCATATTTGAGTTGAAAGATACAATACAATTGCGATAAATACTAGATTGGCTTGTTAGCTTGGTCGGAGTGGATAACAAATGATAGACAGCTTCAATGATTATTTTAATTAAAACTTTATTAAAATTGTTTATTGCGGTCCAGTTTAGTTTGGTCTGATTGGGTTTCTTGAAATTTGAACATGCATTCGTCTGTCGTTAGCAATAATTTCATTTTAATTAATAAATTTATGGAGATGAATTAAATTTTACAATATCAAATAAATTATTGTTACATAATAATCATGTTATTGTATTGGTTTTCAATTATTGAATTTTATTGCAATTACTATATACTTGTATTGGGATCACAAAGAATTCTCACGTTCACCTACGTGATGATTCGAAAGAAAAAGTCTTTACCAATATTCGCAAAAATAATTATGCGACAAGTAATTAAATTTTAACCATTACATATAGAAAAGAAGCTGTCAAAGGTTAATAAAATAATACAGATGTAACAATTAACGGGCAGATTAGGTTAATGCAAAAAAATAAGGAGAACAAAAATAAACCAAAAAACCGGCCAAGTTCCAGTCAGACTCGCTCATGGAGGGAGGTAGCCCCTAGCTTACCGATTTGGCTAATTCCAATAGGCTTTATGAATTACTGTAAATCAAATATACAATTGATAAATTGTTATTGTTCATTTTGAATCGTTCTGATGCATTTCCAATATTCTACATAAAACGGAAACATACTTTTAAATTTAGATTTACATAATTTTCAAGTTAAAAATAAACCTTCAATCATAAATTTGTCTTTTTTATTCAATTCTTACAAAAAAATATATGGAAGAAATTGACCTTAAGATTAACGTTTCCATAGAATTTTCATTATTAAAGATTTGTAAATCAAACAGAAAGAAGCCAGTTTAAGCGATCTGAAGCTTATAAGATATCAATTTACCATGTAGGATTTCCTGTTTGTGTCAAAAACAACTAAAATAGAATGCAACTATTTCGGAGTCAAATTGCCTTTATACTCCCAATTTGTTCATGTGTATATAATCGTATATTTTATGAAATCAATTAAACTGAGGTAATCATACATCATTAAAATTCTATGGAAATGGTAATTTTAAGCTCAACTCAACTCAATTCATAGTATTAGTATTAGAAAAACTATATGTACTTTTCATTATATATTACACGATCTTAACATGAATGAAAGAATACGATATAATTTTATTGTATCTTAAATAAATATTTGTAATTTTAAGTTCAATTTTGAGATTACTTTGTCACGTCAATTCTCGTATCAAATTGCATTTCATTCTATATAAGAATATGTATACGTTTCCATTGCGTTTTCATCACTATGTTAATAACTTTAAATAATGAAACTATTAATAAGCGTCAAATGATCTGGATGCTTGTATATTTTTTGTTGCCCATGAAAAAGCTTTTCGAATTGCAAGAAACAGATTAACATACTGAACCTTAGTTTATTACTTATAGATACTTATGTATATTAAGTTTTATGAATGATCCTTTTCTTTTGAGAAAATTAAAGATTGTCCATAACTATTCTTAGAAAAAAAACTGAATGTAACACCTTGGCAGAAATCTTCTCTTTTCCAGTCATGTGTACGCCAAACACATGAAGGACTGTAGTTAATTATAGTAATCTTATAGCGTTCATTTCGATTAATTAAAACTGGACTTTTGAAAGTTAATTCGTAGTGAAAAGGGTCTATTTCTTTTATAGAACTGGTACATCCAATTTTTAAACCCTGCCCATTATATATGTTTGCAGATAGATCATTAAAATAGTTTGGAGAATACTCTAAGTCTAAACCGAGCAAATAAATTTGTGTATCAACTTCGAACGGTATGTGGCAACAACCATCTGAAATGATATACTCACAAAATCTGTTAGAAGTTGTTATACGATAACGAGTCTTGTCTCTGCAACGAGGAACACGTTTACTTAATTGACAAAGTCCTTCTGGCATTGGGCAGTTAGTGATAGTTCGAGCTGATATTTTTATAAAAATCGCAAATGCTTCGTTTTGGTTCAGTAATTTAGACTGTGCTGGACCCTCGGCAAATTCTTGTGGTGTCATTGCGAGGAAACGAATCTTATTCACTGCCTGTCGCAGCATGGTACTGTCTATTCTGTTGCTCTGGCCTTCCATTAAAGTGTTTTTATCTGCTGTCGATTCACTTGCATTTCCAGGATCCGACGCACTGCTATCGACCTCAACCACTTCATCAGCAACATTCGGTGCGCTGCTGCCTGTTCCAACCGATGTAGAGGCTGTTGCATTCTCAGTTGGAGCAACGGTTGTGTTATTTTGGTCTCCATCATTCAATACGCCACGTTCTTTTGCAAATTTCAATAGACAATTGAACAAGTCCAATTCTGAATCAATATTTAAATAATCTTGATCTAGAATGGTCATCAATGTTGAGAACGCTATGTCCATAAATGATGCATCTTCTATAACTTCCCGAGTATTTTCCGCAATGTACTGAGAAAATCATACAAAAAATATTATAATTATCGCAATTTAATATGAACAATTGAACTTGCCTGCATACAACTTTCCATTAAGAGCGTCTCTTCATAAAATTTGGCAAATTCATACGCAAGACATGCATTCTTTGGACTTAGATTAGCCAGCAAGAAATTTGTGCAATGTTCAAACACATGTGGCAACATGTATTTCTTGGCCAAACAGCTTAATTCTATTGCATCTTCAAAGGACGAAATTGAAATTTCGTCAGTATAGATGTAATCCAACAAGGCTTTAAATGAATCTGGCTCTACATCTGGTATTCCGATGGAGTCACCCTTTTCCGGTAAACTGCCATAGAACATAGCTTCAAATACAGGCGAAGCCATGGCCAATATCAATTGATGACCGGCAAATACACGTTGATTTGGCGATGTGCCAATGAGAAATCGACAATCTGCAAATCTTTCAGAATGCAGTATGCACTGACCACGATCCTTTATTTTACTAAGATTAATTTGCCATTCTGTTTCCATTTTAAGTAATTTTATAATTTTTCTTTTTTTTTGTTTTTGTAGGTTTTTAGTTTTCACGTTTTTAATATTGTTTTATAAAATTGATGTCACAACAATTTGTCCCATATGCCACAGTATTACTTGTAAAGTAACGGGTATCAGTGCTTAGCGATGTATTTAAATGCAACAGACTCGCTATCACACCTTTTAGCACAACTCACTCTGGAAATTATCTATCACAAATCGAAGCTGGTCCAACTGGAACTACAAACTTCCCTTCTTGTTTGTTTGTTTTTTTTTTTTTGTAATAAATTAAATATACACAGGAACACAACACGTCACTTTTTTTTCTCACTTAGCCACAAGAACTACGTGACTCTGATTTACTTGATGAAACGTTCATTAAAAGGCAAACTACTTGAAACAACTAAAGCATAAATCATTTGAGAATTATAGTCAACTAATAGACAAAAGAAAATTATGCATCTTTTAGGCGGTTTACAAAATGATGTTGTGTGTTGATGTTGTTAATCAGTGCTATGAGGCAGAACCACGTTCCTCAACACTCAAATATTTACATATATCGTATGGATATGCAACAGATGAGCGAAGCTGAAACTGGAAACACCTGTCACTTTAGCAAATACCAAAAGATGGGTATTATTTTATTCTTTAAACTGTGTGTTTTTATTTATTGGAGATTAACGATAAGTTACTTTTTAACGTTAGATTGCAAAATTGGAGGAAGTTTTTTTTTTTTTTTTTTTTTTTGTATATTGATAGTATTTACTGAATCTCCTATATAATACATAGGACTAACAATAAGGTTACAAATCTTATAAAACTAATACACATGTGTCCCTCCTACAATGAAGAGGAAGGAGTTCACTTGGCACTACGAGCCTCTAATTAATCAAAAGGGCAGCACGATCGTTACGGATCAGTCGAGATGAGTTCCTTGTATGGACAAGGACTCTGGCTAGGGTATTAACATGTCGAACTAATTTATCCATATAAATAGCTTTACGCTTGGAACATTCATCTTTGACAGGTGGTACTTCCAGGTCCTTGTGAATATCTTCATTCCTGATATACCATGGCCCAAATTGGATTTAATAACAGAGTTATACAGCTTCACCTTGTACTCAAGTCTCAGTCCATATTTAGAATTGATTAGCCAGTGAAGACTTTGAGCCCTTAGTTTCATCTTTATATATATAATTCTTCTGTGAGTGTGTATGTCACTGAACTTCTCTTAAACGACTGGACCGATTTTGATGAAATTTTTTGTGTGTGTTCAAGGGGATCTGAGAATTATTTAGATTCACAATCTTTATATATATAACTTCTGTGAGTGTGTATGTCACTGAACTTCTCTTAAACGACTGGACCGATTTTGATGAAATTTTTTGTGAGTGTTCAAGGGGATCTGAGAATGGTTTAGATTCACAATATACATATATAATTAAGTATTATTATTTAAAAAAGAATAAAAAAAAATTGCTATGCCCCGGGTGAGGCTCGAACTCACGACCTTAAGATTATGAGACTTACGCGCTGCCAACTGCGCCACCGAGGCATATACGAACAATATTGGAAAACAGCATTGTCAATATGTGAAACAAATACATTATGTAAGTTAAGGCATAGTTCAGATTCAACATCTACATTTGAGAAATTATTCCACGAGCCTCGGTGGCGCAGTCCGATTGGCCGTACGACGTCGGGCAGGATACCCTAGTATATATATATATAACATGAATCTGAATTTGGGATTGTATGGAGCTGATTCCGACAAAGGTACAACGTCTAATGAAAAGAAAATTTTCAGCTTTTTGCCTCAAAAACTGAGGGACTAGTTTGCATACATACAGACGGATAGAAGGACAACTCGTATCGACGAGATGATCTGATGATACTTTATGGGATCTCCGATGTCTGTGTGTTACAAACTTCACGACAAAATTATAATAGTTTTCATTGCGTGGAGATTATAAAAATATCGACGAGATCAATTTTTTGCTCGTTATGACTGACTTCAGAGTTCGGATAAGAACTAGAAAAAAAAAAATAATATCTATATTGTTCAAAATAGAGAACACGAACTAATAATAAGTTTCTTAAACTTACTCTGGTTTAAAGGCACAGCAAATGACATTCACACTTGTGTTATTCATTCATTTATTGTGTTCGTTCCAATTGAACCATTATAATCTTTTACTTTGATTTTTTTCTTTACTCTACTTGACTTTCATTTATTGCAAATCGATATTTATCGATGTTGTATCAATAAGAAGTCATTGCTGTCTTAATTTCTTAAGAAATTATGCAATTCAAATTAATGTTTTCATTAGTAAAGGAAAACAAATGGAAATGCTAAGAAAATGATTCTTATTTAGACCAAGAAAATAGCAGAGCGAGGCTGATTTAGAAGACAAGAAGAAGGAGAACACAAGGAGTTAGTAGTAAGTAAGTGAATTGCTTTCTTTTTTCCATTCCCTTGGAAAAAAAAAAAAAAAAAAAAAAATAAAACTACTGTCTCAATGAATGAATGTTTGTTTGTTTGAGGACGACGACCAAAATAAGCCTTCAAAGAAGAACAACAAAAGTAACAATAACAAGGCATCAAGAAGAACAATAACACGAGCAAATGAAATTAATCCAACATGGCATATTCTGGGCACGTATCGATATGCCATACGCTCGTTCTATGTATATCTATTTTGTAATTGTACAGTATCTCTGAATATCTCTGAATGTGCTAGTGACAGAGTATCTGTGTGTGTCTTTGTGTCATGCCACATACTTACAATACTAGTTTAGTCTGTTCTTTGGATTTTGTCTGTCTGTCTGTCTGTCTGTTTATCTTTTATTATTGTTATTGTTGTTGGCTGTTGTTCTTTTTTTTTTTTTTTTTGCTTTTGTTCTTCTATATGATTTTTCAATAGAAAACAAAAAAAAAAGCACGCACAAACATACACAGAATAACAAAAGATAGGCTGGGCGGAGAAGGCAACCAGTCAAAGGATCTTTTGCGGCTTTAGTTGCTGGTAGGAAAAGCTTTAATATTGCTGCGTATGCTTTGGTATTGAATTGGGATGGAAGCTTCATCAGGCCATGAACGGAAGCTGAGGTACTGGGACAAACATTCCGCACGAATTCAGTTGTCATTTTCAAAGACGTCGGTCGATTCCAGTGATAGAACACGAAGTAGGAGAAGAAGGAGTATGTAGTTAATGCAAAAACAAAAAAAACACCAAAGGAAAAAAAAAAGAAAACGTGAGGCAAGACACAT
This sequence comes from Amiota minor, assembly GCA_037043295.1. Classification (NCBI taxonomy): domain Eukaryota; kingdom Metazoa; phylum Arthropoda; class Insecta; order Diptera; family Drosophilidae; genus Amiota; species Amiota minor. The sequence goes on from JBAMAW010000486.1 coordinate 83,784, forward strand.
GAGTTAAGCACGTATGTGTGTATGTATATTGTCCCATCCTTCCTTCCTGCCATCCTTCCTTCTTGTCTTGCCTGCTTCCTGCATATGGCAGCAATATCAGGCCAACAAGCGTAGGTGTGGGCAAAATTTATGCGTGTTACGAGGCTTTTGCTTTAGATTTCATGCTGTTCTTTTTCTTTGTTTCTAACTTGTTTCTTGTACTCGTGTGCTGACAGCTGTTGCCACATTGCCAACAAGGAAAAGAAAAGAAAATCAAAAAGAAAGGAATCAGCATAAAAAGGCAAATGTCTATTTTTCGCATTTCATTGGAAATGAAGAAAAACTGCTCCTCTTTTTCGCACTACCAAGAATTCTTCTTCTTGGCCAAACTGTGCATGATCTGAACAGAATAGAATGAGGTTTCACCTTGGTTATAACACATGTATATTTATTATTCTTGGTGTCGTTTTCCATGAAATAACATAATTGGTTTCATTGGCATTTCACTTTTAGTGCACTTGCTATTTAGCACACATAACTGACTGTTACTACTCCTCCTCTCATTCGAGGCCCCCAACCAATTTTCATCTTTCGAGTAATGCTTAGCTCAGTTACCCTTGGCTGTGGTCCCCTAAGTAAAGATAAAAAGAAGAGATAGAAAAAAAAAAGTAAACACATTCACACACACACACACACACACACAGATACACCCAAAAGTATACATAGATACAAATGATGTAGTGGGGATGAGTAGCCAAATTGACCTAGTTTCCATTTGTTGGTTTATCCACATTCTATGTTTTGCTCAGAGCTGTGAACAGATTCCTTTGTTTTCTGGTTTTCTTGGTTATTTTGTACTCGAATGAATTGCTTTGCGTCGTTTGTGTAGTTAGCAAAGCGCTTAATAGATACAAAGCTGCAGATACGTAGATAAATGAGCATGAGCATGATGATGACGATGACGACGACGACGAAGCCGTTACAAAGCTTTCAATTTTATGCTTTTTGCTTTGACTTTAATTCAAGTTAAGATTTTACTTTGCTTTGTTGATAGAAATTAGCATTACTCATGGTACTCAAAGAGACAAACAGACAGACAGACAGACAGACAGACAGACAGAAAGACAGACAGACACTCTTGAACCTTCTACCTGGTTGACTGTGACTATATACTTTAAGTACTTTTAAGTGTTAGTACCTTTCAATCTATAACAATAAAAACGAATGTAAGCGGAAATCTTAACGTCTACAATTTTCACACCAGCCCCTACGCCAACTAAGGAATCAAAATCTCTTCATTGGTTCTCTCAAGTTCCAGAAGGAATGAATTGATGGAGGGAAGTATGGTATAGGGTTTTAGAGGGAGTTGAGCTTTGAAAATGGCTTCATTATAATCAGCAATCGAACGTGTAAAGCATTTATTCACGCCTGCCCTCCTATTTCTATTGTGTAATTCCTTTATCACAATTCTTATACCCTCCATTGCCTTCTGCCACCATCGAGACACACCCAGGCTGTCTTTCTTCCTTCTTCCTGCCTTTGCTTCTATACACATTCTATAGAAATATCTATGTAGAAGGATGCCTTCCTAACTTCATGCATTGTTCCCTTCCCATTGCCCATTCCCCATCACCATTCTTATATTGTGTTTGTTGATGTTAAAAGAAATGTTTTTCCATTTAGTTGAACACTTATGAGTATTGCTTGTTCAGGATATGTTTGGCTTGGCTGGTTGGCATGGCACGTCATTCCTTTTGCTGGCTATGCTATGCTTTGCTTTGCTTTGCTTTGCTGGATTCCCTTGAATTTCTTGGCTTCTTTCTTTCTTTCTTCAAAGAAATCAGCAAGAGAAGAAAATGTTAAGTTTAAAAAAAAAGAATAAAATGTGAATGTGTCGCCTTTATTTAACTAAAACGTCTTGCTGTCAACTTCTTCTCATCATCCATTGTCTTTCATCTCAACGACAATGATGATGATGATGATGATGATGATCATGATGATGTTGATGAGGAAGATGATGACGTTGACGTCTTGTAGTTATTTTCACACCACATCAAAGCATTTCGAAGTGAACTCAAGTGTATAAACAACGGCTTTAAGTGTTTAAGTGCTTGGAAATGAGAAAAAATAACAAGAAACAACAAAAGATACAATACTATGTACATATGTTAATGTTCATGTCTGTTCAAGTCATGAGTTTCAACCAACCCACCAACCAACCAACCAACGAACCAACCAAATGTCATATTGGCCTCTTGGACATTCACAGCATTCACAGATACTCGTACAAAAATCTTTAGTTTCTTGATTGCACCCAAAAGTCAATTTTCATGTGGTTTATCTAAATTTTTATTACATTATCAAATGTTGTGTCCATCTCACTCCTCACTCCTACATCCTTAATTGCAGCAATTTAGCTAAAGGTTTGTGGACACACATTGGAAATTTTATTGGTCACTCGGGCGTGAGGTTCAACCATTCAACACCATGATGACATCATGGAGCAGCAACATCAGAAATAGCATTAGCAGCAATTGTTGGGAAGGGAAGGGAAGGAAAGGGAAATGATTGTAACGGTAAAGTGTGCTTAAGTTTCAGGTATTGTTTACTATAAACGATGATTTTGATGACTTTGTCTGGCGCTAGACCAAAATTGAAGTTGTTTTAATTCAATAAGCCAAGCCAACAAACCAAACCAAACTATTCTTCACATGTGTTTCACTTTTTCTTAAAGTTCATATGAAGTAATTTGCAATGCACAAAACAAACCCTTTTTTATATCGAGTTTTATTTTAATAGGTTTTTTAATAGACCCCAGCCAGACAGTTAATAGTGTCGATGAAGTTCCTAAGCTAAGCTAAGCTAAGCTAAGATGATGTTGATGCCATTGAAGATACTACAATCGTAATGACGATGATGTCGATGATGATGGCGATGAAGCAACGAAAGAGTTAATTGCCTTTAAAGGCGAGACAGTTGTGCACGCCCCACATACGCCCCGCACATAGACCAATGCCAAGCCGACATTATCGGTCGATGCTGATGATGATGATGATGATGACTATAGTTGATTTTATAGTTAGGCAAATAGTTTGGAAAGTTTTTTTGGTATCTTGACTTTGGTATCATACCAATTGTTGTTGTTATTGTTGTTGCTGTTGTTAATCTTTTAGTGCTTGTTCATAATTAGATGCATGACTTGACAAGACCAGATGAGAAGAGACAAAGATACTAACGCCCTTTCGCTTTGAAACTTGCTCATTACTAGCGCATGCTGAGTAACTCAGCTCTGCACTTCTGCACCCCGGCTTTGACCCACCTCACTGGTTACTCAATTAGCCAGAAAAGTCATAAAAGTTTTTTTTTTTTTTTTTTTTTTTGAAATCAAACTCATCATGCAAAGCTTCTCTGCCCTTTTCAATCTCACTCCCTTTCCTTATGGCACTTTTGCATGGCTTTAGACTTTTAATGAACTTTGGTTTTCGTTAAGTCACTTCAATGACTTTTCATTTCTTACACCACCATTTTTTCTTAACTCTTTTCTAACATTCATTATTTCATATATTTACATATATACATTTTTTTTTTTTTTTAATAAAATTTCATATCAAAATTCAACGAAAATTACGCCGCAAACCACACTCAGTCACTCACTCACTCACTCACATTTACACAGACAAAGAGAAACCAAACTGAATTTCCAATTTTCAAAAATATTTTCTGGTTTTTTCCCTAAGCAACTTCAGCAAACTCAATTTGGTACAAAAAAAAAAAAATAAATGAAATAAATTGATGATGACTGGTGGAGAAGAAATCTTCCAAAGCCACAGAGAAAATAAGCAAAAATTTTGTATTGACGAGTATGTGGGTTTCAAAAATACCAACCAAATATATTTTCTATGAAATTCTTCTATGTTGATGTTTTGTATGAATTGTAATGAATTTTCCATATTCCACTGCCATTGGAACAAAACTTTACTTATAACAACAAGAACAACAACAACAATATACTGTGATATATGTGTAGAACAATAATAATGTTAACTTCGAATAACATTTAACAGGATTAAAGTTTAAATGAACTTCAACATTTACCAAATAAAAGTTTAAAAGCAAAAAAATTATATTCAATTCGGTTTTACTCAAGTTTAAATGCCTTTTACATCCTAGGAAAGTTTAAACTTACATAGGAGAATTGTTAAGTTACCATGTTATAAAGAAGGAAATTGATTTAAAAAAAAATTAAAACAGAAATTGGCTCGATATCTCTCTAATATTTACTGCGTATTGGAAAGTCAATATTGAAATTATGATTTGCATAGGACATACAGTTAAACATAATAAAGAAATGTTGAATCGGAATTTCTCAATATTTATTTCTCTTCATCGAGATCATCTTACAATCAATGAATGTAACTTTAGATATTTTATGTATTATTTTTATACAATAATCAGCCATCATAGTCAGCTGTTATAGTTCAATTTGCATCTGTTTATCCATACAGACTTTTAGACTATAAAAAGTTGTTTTTCTCTCACTAATCATCTTTTGCCATTCATTGTTTTCCCCGTTCTTTGGTTTCAGAGAAACTTGGCATTGCCAGCTTAACAATTTATAGAAGTTTCCTATACCAAAACTGTATAAAACTATTTCCTATAGATTGACAGTATATCTATTCTTTTTATTCTTCTGAAATAAATTTACACCAGGAATTGAGCATTTTAAAACTATAAAAATGGGAAGAGTATAAGAACTTCGGCATAGCCAATGTTAACCTAAGTTTTTCTTGTTTTTGATTGTTTTCATTGTAACACTCTTGATAGAGTAAAACACATATTTCACCTTCAATTGAGTGAGCAATTTTTAAATCTATAATACAATAGTTCACTTTGTGGCAATAGCCGGCCGGACAATCCTGCAATATCCATTCAAAGTTGACTTCTTAAGCTCCTTTAAAGATAAATTAATCAACTGAACGCAGTCCTTGATGGGAATATTTCTTCCAGTCATTCATTACACACACAGAGAATGTTATGTTCAATTCTTGAAAATGTAAATGAAAACTGAATGTTGTATTAAGTGGAAGAATCTTTACCTTTACATTTGAATAATTTAGTTTTAACAGACCATTTTTTTTTTCGCAACTGTGTTGGAAGGAAGGATAATTTAAACGTGTTGAACACAAAATGGTATTAAATTTGTCACCATGCTAGACTGAGTGAGGTCATGTTGAATGAGGCTTTGTTAAACGAGGCCAAGTGTTCCTAAATTTTATGGATTAACAAATGCCTTTCTATAATATAATACAAACATCAGACCAAAACGTAAAGACATATTCACATTAGAGAATATGTAAATGTGAAGTGTATAGAAAAGTATTTCAAACTTTTGAGATACTTTTGATTTTAAGTTTGAAATTGTTTTCGTCACGTAAAAACAAAAAAAAAAAAAACAAAAAATTCATTCCAACAACTATAAATAACAATAAAAGCGACCTCATAAGCATATTGAGAAACAAGATAACAAACAACAACAATACGGAGAGAGTGGGAAGAGAAGTGAAGAAGAAGATATGAGATGCCGCCGAAGCGTCGTCATTGTTGCTGTTGTTGTGGCCTGATGTTGTTGCCCAGTGATGGTTTTGGATGGAATACAATAAAATAAAATAAATTACGCGTCAAAGTAATCAATCAATGTCAAATTCAATGTGATGAGTGAGGGAGGAAAGATGAGGGAAAGTAGAAAGAGGAGGGAGTGATGATGATGAAGTGAGTCAGTCAGAAGAGAGAAGAGTCAACAGCTTACATAGACGTGCTTCAATGTAAATCGGAGATATGAAACCATAATACATATACGAAAAAAAGAAAAAATATGTAAAGAGATTTAGGCTAAGCCATTGGCGTTTATTGTGAAACAAGTGAGTGAATTCAATTTGATAAAATAGATCACAGGCAGCGGGCACAATGAACAATTTCTAGTAAATCTATTTATCTATTCTGGGTGATTCCTATATTATCATCATCAGCATCATCATCAGCATCATCATCATCATCATCATCATTATCATCATGGCCAACATCAATTTCAATAAAGCGATTTAAAAAAGTAGACTCCAAAATGATGTAGAGATGAGCGCGTGAGAATTGAAATTTTATGTTTTTTTTTTTTTTTGCATTAAAAAAGCGGATGTGATGTTAAGAGAGAAGCCGCCATTTACCATTCTCATTCTCACCCTCATTTGCTGGCCCCAGAAGATACAAAATGTCAACGAATGAATGAGTGAGTGAGTGCGTGTGTGATTGAATGAATGACTGACTGGATGAATGAATGAATGAATGAATGATCGGACGTCTATTAACACCTTAGATTTCTCAGCTCAGCGCATTTTATTTCACTATGTGAATGTGTTTTGCATTTTAAATTATTGCAAAATATTCACACACACATACACATACACCATGATAAAGTGTAAGAATATATGTGTATGTATGTATATCTGTGTAAGTTGAATTGTGTATTTCTTAACATTTGTTGTTTTCATGGCTGTTGTTGTTGTTGTTGTCGTTACTGTCAACTTGTGTGGCATTTCACAATGACATTTTCTTGCAGTCATAAATTTTACAAGTGACAAGTGAATGAGACACACAAAAAAGAGCAAAAAAAATCCGAAAAATATTCCAAGTTAAGCGAGCAACTAGATGAGATGATGCAGAGTTCAACTTCAACGGCATGCAACAATATGAACATCAACAAAACACCACTAATAATAATGACTCACGTAGTTAGGATAATAGATTCTTTTTCCACAAATCAAAGAACACACACACACACACACGCACAGAATATGTATATAAGAGAAATCTCGAGAAATCTTAAGAAGAATATATGTGTGATACGCCTCCTTAAATCGGAATCAAACTCATATGTCTGTTTCTGTATGTGCGATGAGTGTGTGGCATGAAATTCTAAATAAAAATCTTTGTGTAGATGTGAAAATACAACAAAAACCACTAAAGATTTTGACATCTGCTGTTGATTCTGAGGATGCTGTTTAATGTTTTGAAGAAATCATGAAAATGCGTCTAATTATTCACAAAAAATAAAACTAAAGGAAGAGAAGAAGAAGAAGAAGAAGGGTAATTTAGATACGAGGATACACATGTTTTTTTTTTTTTGTTTTTGTATCAGTATATAGATACTTAAATACAAGGACACAGATACATTTCAACAGCTTAGTAAGTAGTAGTATAATAGGAGATTAAATTAAGTCAAAACGAGAGAGAAGAAGCAATCAATCGTCTTTCATTTTTATACTCTTCACGGAAACAATAGTATTATAAGTTTGTCATGACGTTTGTAACGGATAGAATAAGACATCGGGGATCCCATAAAGTAAACATATTCCTCAACAACTTGAAGAGACGTGCCTGTATGTTTGTAAACTAGTCCCTCAGTATTGAAGCCAGAGAGCTGAAGTTTTGCTCGAAGTTTTCTTTTCATCAGGTGCTGTACATTTATAGGAATCTGTCGAATCTGTCGAATCGGACCACCTTCCATACAAACCCTCATACAAATTCATGTTTTTATTAGAAAAACTTTTTTGTTTGTATTATCCAACAGGAATTTCGATACTATAGGTTTCTAACACATATTCACCATCCGTAAAAATTTCAAGACCTTAGGATTACAGGATCGTATAGCTCCCATACAAATAAGTATTCAGTATTTCAGCATACGACAAATCAATAATGAAATATTTCTGTATGCTCAATCCCAGGATCGCAGGTAGAAACGTTTTCTAGGGTTGCATGAAGAGTATAACAACTTCAGCATAGCCGATGTTAATCTTCTTTTTTCTTAGTTTTTGTTAATATTTCGTGGAAATTTGACACATTCTCCTTATTTTTCTGTTTCTGTTTCTGTTTCTCCTTCTCTCCTTTGAAATTAAATTCAATAAAGGCGAAGCTATAAAAATGTCAGAGCATCCTCCTGAAACAGGACACATGCAGAGTTTAGTTTACCTAATATGGATTGGGATGTAGTATGTGAATTGTGAAACGATTTAAGCAACAAGAACAACAACAATAATCATTAATAGAAGAGATTTCGAAACACCACAACATATTTTGATGACGTCCAAGTCAAGAAAACAAGAAAAAAGAAAAGAAGAATGAGGTGGAGGAGTAGCAGATGAAGATTGAACAAAGTTTGTGTTTCTGTGCGTGTGATGATGACGATGATGATGATATACCGTTTCTATAGGCCAACAGTTGTCTCCATTCATCCATCTGATATCCCATCAAAAATTGATTTTAATATTAATTCCATTTTGACATTTTTGTATTTTTGGTCTTCCGATATCATGGAAATTTATTCTAAAGTGCCTTTGCTCCTCTTTTTTTCAGGCTTTGTGTGCTATTGTTATTTCATTGAGTGAGTGTGGGTTTGATGATGATGATGATGATGATGATGATGATGATGAGTTGACTGGCTTCCGTTTCCAAGTTGTGCGTTTCAGGGAGGGCACAGACATAGACATAGAGAGGCAGGCAGGAAGGCAGGCAGGTGTCGATGACATCGACTAACATTCATTTTAAAATACCAATAAATTTTTCCTTTTGTTTGAATTGAATTGTTGATATTTTGTGGCTCGAATGATGATGATGTCGACACATCATGATGATTTCTATGGAAATATTCCCAATAACTTTGGGTGTGGTCTGTAATAACTTTCAATTTGGAATCATTTTAGAAGACTAATATCTTAAGCATACGAAACTTTTCTGGGGGAAATGATCATTCGAGTGTCTGATTCACATATCTACAGGTTTGGAGCTTCGGAAATGTAATAAATGGAGTGGAGGCTTGAGTATCACTAATCTATGCTTTATTGTTTATAGAGTGATTATTTTTTATATCAAAATTCTCTATAATTTTATTTTTAAATTGATATGTGGACCACAAAATAGACAGACACCATTAAAATGGAACTTGAGGGTGATGGGGTGTGCGGAATAAGTACATACCACATAAACAACTAACCAAGGCACAAACAGCGTCAGAGTTGCGATTTTACCTATGTGTTGCAGATGAACGGAAGTTCTCCCACTCTTCATCGATCTTCCCTGCTTTGCTATGCCAGAACACACAACCAGATCTACGTTTCCCAATTTATTGTATTGAATGAATTTTTAACAAATTTTTGTAATTTAATCATAAGACGAAACATAATTTTACATAATGATCAATTCATAGCGTCAAAATGTTTGCCACTTGCATCGTCATCAGTCATCATCATCTATTATCAGTTGTTGTTGTTGTTCTTGCTTGAAGCATATAAAATTCGTGGAATTTTTTAGTATAAAACGTCTTCAATATCCCCATGTCCTCAGACCCATGCCGATCGCCATGGTAGAGTAGAAAGATGAATGAACGAATGTATGGATATACAAATGCGTGTGTGTGTGTGTGTGTGTATGTATATATGTGTGTGAGTTTGACAAGCGGAAGTTTGTTATTTTTCAGCTACGCTTCGAGGTTTTTAGTCTTATTTTTTCATTTATCATTTTCAATTTCTATTATTTTTTGCTTATTTTTTTTGTCGAGTTTATTAAAAACTAAAAACTTTCATTAAATGAAAACCCGCACTTTCGAGCATAAAATCCAAAAGAACCAAAAAACTTTTTGGCAAAAAAGAAAAAAAAAATATTAGAGAGAGCAATAGAGGAAACCGACAAAAACCTACAAACTTTTTGTGGTTAAAAACTTTGCATGGCTTTTGTTGTTGTTGTTGTTGTTGCAATCAAAGCAAAGAGTTCTGGTTGTTGTTAGTCGTTGGTCTCTGAGGTTGCAAGTAGGACATTGCTGGCCCTTAAGGCATCAAATTAACACACAAATACACACTCAGAGATACACACACACACACACACAAACTTAGGGATACTAAGATAGCAGTAACAACAAATATTAAAGTGAGGTGCGAAGCACAAACACTTAAATGTAGAGTTAAGCGGAGAGCAAGTATAAGAGGCGGCAAGTTACGGAAGGATGGTCACCATTATCTTACACGCTCATTCTTTGCAATGATGGTGGTGTGAGATGATTTCCATGCAAAGTTTCTGTTGTAACAACTTTAATGATAATGATAGTGATGATGATGTTGTTGTTGTTGTTGTCGTTGATGTTGGTTTTGAGGCAACATCATCAGCAGCAGCAAATGCTGTTGCAGCATTTGGTTATAATTTTAATGAGTTTCACTGCACTTGTAAGGCTCCTCATTCTACTACACTCCACTCCGTTCCACACCATTCCACTCTGCTCACTTCAGTCAGTGGCAGTTCGAAAGTACTGATGATGCAATATTTTCGAACTGCATAAACTGGACTTGATTTTTGAGTTTTTATTATGAGTGACTTTGTCTGCTGCTCTGTTAAGCCATCATCACCATGACAACAACAACAAACTGCATTTGTTTCTGTTGATGGAGGACAATTTAACAAGAGCAACCAACAATTTGGTGGTAAAATGATGATGATGACAGTAATTGCATCTTGAGTAACACATTACTGCAAATATTACTATTATAAACCTCACATACGTGAGGTTAAAACAAATTATGGAGCAAACACAGGTGCGTTTTCTTGTGGACAAATTCAGGGGTTGCCAAGCCAAATGTCCCCAACAAAAAGTAAATTAGAATAAAAATTTTTTCAATTACAAAGAAATGGGCCAAGTGCGAGTCAGACTCGTACATGGAGGATTGGGATTTGTATGGGAGGTACTCCTCCTAGTGGCGATCTGATTCCAATAGATGTACCGCACCTATATCAGAAACTTATTGTGTTTAAATTTCAGTTTGATAGAACAAAAAACAAAAAAGTTTTTCTAATAAGAACCTGAATTTTAATGATGGGTTTGTATGGGAGGTACCGCTACTAGTTGACCGATTTGGCTGATTCCAACAAATATACCGCATCTATATCAGAAACTTATTCTATCTAAATTTCAGTTTGATAGAACAAAAAACAAACAATTTTTTCTAATAAGAACCTGAATTTTAATGGTGGGTTTGTATGGGAGGTACCCTTCCTAGTAATCCGATCAAATTAAAAATTTCAGCAATATAAGTTTCTAATGTATAGCCATCAACCATTTAAATTTCAAGATCGTGGGATTACTGGATCGTATAGCTGCCATACAAATCAAAATGTTTCTTGTATGTGGACCCCTTTAAGTTTTCAAAAATATTTCAGTTTTAGTATTTGTTGTTGATGCCCGGATATAACTACATGTTCTATGAAAATTTCAAGTCTCTAGCTATTGCGGTTTATGAGATATCCGGAACCCTAACAAGGGGACAATAAGGGAAATGCTCACTAGCGAATCTTAAATTTATATTTATAAATTATAAACTTTAAAAATCAACTAAGATTAGTTCAAAATAATCATACAGATTCAGTTCTATTGTATTTCATCTATGTACACATCTCTTATATGGTAAGTGTGCTTGATCGAATTGTGTCGGAATTGTTTTGTAATGGTAATGATAAAATTCAAAAGAATCCCTTCTAAGATCATTTCCGTTTAAAGCAAACAAAAGAAATGAACTTATATATGAAATGAAATGAAATGCCCTAGAAATTAAGTATGTTGAAAGAGGCAGCTAACTAAGAGAAGCGGAATAAGAAGATGAGTTCTTATGGTGTGGTATTGTTTGTATCTTTTGTTTGTCTAACCTACCTAACTGAGACTTTAGTTTAAACCTTGAGTTTGTCTCTTGTTTTGTTGTCTGTTGTTCTTGTTGGGCATTTTTCTTCTTTTCTTTTTGATGTTTGAGTATTAATTATGTACGCAGCACTAAGTAAATTGGATATCATCACTAATCTCTAACCTAGTCGCATGAAGAAAAAGAGAAAATTTTTAGTGAAAAGTAAAATACATATATTTTCGACCTTTTTCCTCAGTCACATTGCAACTGTTGAATTCTTTGAAATTTTTGTTGTCTTTTCTTCTTGTTTCTTTACCTTAACATAATTTGTTGTTTGTGAATGAGTTTTTCCTCATCATCAACATCAACATCAACATCAACATCATCATCGTCATCCTTTTCCATCAATGAGATGCAAATTAACTGAGGCAACATAAATAACACTTAAAATTCCAAGAAGACTCTGAGGCCTCCAAAATTCCAAGTGATGACGACGACCTTTTTTTTTTTAAAAAAACTTTACGAGTGGCTGTGGTTATGTGTATCTATCTGTGTATGGGTGAGTTTGTTTAGTACCGTTGATGTTGCCATTTCAATTCCTCTGACTCCTCCACTACTGGTTGCTGCTGCCTATTCTTTCTGATGTCGTCGTTTATCAACTAAATCAAAAGTTGACGCTGCAAAGTAATAAAATTCCAACGGACTCTTTTTAGCAGCTGCCTGGCTGAGTTGTGTTGTGTTTTGATAAGAATTTTATTATCCTTTCAGTTTTACTTCTGTCAGTCAAAGAGACAAGCAGAGAGAGAGAGAGAGGGAGGAAGATAGGCCCAGAGTCAGGGAAGCTTTTGATGTAATGTTTATTTGTTTGATTCTTTTTCTTTTTTTTTTTTGTGCTCAGCAATGTTGACCTTCATGACTTCTAAGGGACAACAGCGCATAATAAGAAATTCTTTTTGAAACACTTCAAAGACATAAAATGAAAAGAATAGAATAGAACAGAATAAACTAGGAAAAGGCATCAAGCCTTATTTCCAATTTCTTTTACTCTCTTTTCTATTCTGTAACAATGTATATTTTATCTATTGTATTTTTCTTTAGATATTTTCATAACTTGTTGCACATTTCTCCTTATTATTATTGCGGTTATCTTATCTTTTGATACAATTTTTTCTTGTTATTCAATTTTAGATACAAAAATGTGCACAGGCATTTTTATATTTTACATTTTATTTCACTTACATTAAACCGCAATCAATCAATCAATCAATCAATCACTCGATCAAGCAACCAATCAATCGATCAATTTTTGATTATAAAACATGGAAATAATTTATGGATCTTAAAAAATTTTGACAGCCGGTCAAACACATCACTCATTCTCAATCATCAACTGTGGAACTGCGAGTATACATACATATGTGCAGCGGTCAATGCTAACAAGATACAAAAGTATCTTTTACATTGAACAATTGAGCTTTTGATGCATTAAAATTTTATAAATAAAAAAAAAAAAAAATACAAATTGAAATTGACATTTTTATTTTATTTAATTTTTTTTTTTTTGCAACCAACAAAAGTCTAAAAATTGACAGAAATTTTTCATTACCCAGAAAAAAAAAATATATATAAAAATTTCATACTCAACTCGATTCAATTTACACAAATAACTACGCATTGCCTGCTCCCTCGTCCGCAAGTAATCCTCACTTGCTGTAGCATTAAAAAATGATTAATTGGCGCTACGAATTTATGACATTGCAGTAGACCGCAAACTGACGCTGAGTACTGCAAATTCAACTGCCAAAACAAAGGCAATGGCAATGGCAATCGCAGTGTTGTGCTGAGCTGAGCTGAGTTGCACATAGCTGCGTCTCATTAAGCTACCAGACTTTTCAGTATTATTTTCATGTCTTTTACATGATTGTCTGATATTCCTCCGTCCTTGGATTGTCTGGTCTAGTATCTCTCTCTGTCTGTGACAGCGATTTTTAAACTCATAAAGTCCAAGTACCCCAATTCAATCGAAAGTATTTGAAGTCGTTCTTAAAATTGAATTTCTGGCTTCACAATTTCACAGGACAATGATGACAAACTTGATCTAGGAAACCATTGCCTAAACTGATATGCCAAAGAAATTGTTGCTGTTGATGTTTTTGTAGTATTTGAATATGATTTGTTAATCACTTTGCAACATTTTATCGTGACGTCAATCAAGCTCCGGAGGAACTCATATTTATCTGTTTCAAATTTTCTATATGTCATTACACATTTGTAAGTCAAAAGAAATAAATATTCATAAAAAACATTGCCAATGTAAAATTAAGAATGAAATTGTTTTGCAGGCCCTCCCGGGTAATAGATTAGAAACCGATGGTCTATGAGATAAAAAGAATTTCCACAGAAGCATGACCAACGACTACAAATTTAACTTTAGCTTTCATGCTGACGCCGCATTTAAGCTGCAATGATCACCCGTTCACATTTCTCTCCCTCTCTCTCTATCTCTCTCTCTCTCTATCCTTCTCTACCTTTATTTGTATACAATATCTTAAACATTCCATCGTCCAATAGTCCTGGTTTATTTCAACAGAAACAAAATTTTATTGTAAATAAAAAAGTTTGCTTTGCCAGGCATTTTATTGTTTGTGCAATAAATTACATAAATCATAATAATAATAATAATTTATAAATGTGCGTTCATTTACTACAATATCAACATAGTAAGTAAGCATTCATACAAAATGGTACACAGATACAATTCCTACATATATGTTGTACATGTGTATGTTTGTGTGTCTGTTTGTTTAAGCGAGAGTGCGCCAGTTTTTTGTTCTCGTTTATAATTTAAAGCTTTTTGTTTATGCTTGCGGTGGTCTTATGAAGTTTATCCCCCCTCCCCCTTTAACACGTCACGCCTCTTTTTTCATACTTTTGCTCTAGCACGCATTGCACCAAAGTATATACTAAACACTCATGGACAAAATAATAAGTACATTTACATGTCATGACACAGTTCTTCTTTCGAAGCTGTGGACCATTTTTTATCGCAACAAAAAATCGGCCCACGCACAAGGAGAGTTCCGTACGATCACACAAGATTTAAAAAGAAACAACATTTGAGAATCAATGCGGACCTTCTGTCCATTTGTACGTCCCTTAAATTTTGCGCCAGAGAACTGAAATTGCACGAACTTTTATCAGACGCAGTACATTTGTTGGAATCAGCCGATTGGAATCACTAAGGGTGATAACTCCCATACAAACCCTCCATTAAAATTCATGATCTTATTATGCCAAACAAAACAACGTCGCATTCTGAAAAAAAGCCACTGTTTGTTGCGCTTTATGGGCAATTTATGGTGACCGTGATCACTGAATTTTTGCACCTCAATTGAATTGCCCTTAATATGAAGGAGCTGTGGTTTCAACAGGATGAATGAAAGGAACGTTCGGTAAACGATTAATTTCGCATATTGTGACCGCGATTTGGTCTCCAAGATCATGTGATTTAACACCGCTGCTAGGCTAGGCTCTGAAGTCTCTCGTCTACATCGATAAATCACAGACTATTGATACCTTGGAAGACAATATTTTCCATGTTATCATTGAGTGAGAGTTATCAAAAAGTGATCGAAAATAAGACTTCACGATTTGACTTCCTCCGAGCGAGCCGAGGTAGCCATATGCCAGAAATCATATTCAAATAAAAATGGCAAAAAATTATCTTCGAATAAAGCCAAATGCAAGTCAATGAATACAATTAATCTATGTTTTATTTCAATTTTAAGTTTCATAGCTTTAAAAAACAAAAACACCATTTATATTGTACAATTTGTTTTTCCAATTGTTTCAATTAGTTTGGATTAAGGACCTTGAAATTATATTGTACACAAGGTCCTACAAATCAAAATGCTTTACTCTTTTTGCCTTTCCTTTTTTTTATTAAAAAATTTGAATGAATTTAGATAGTTTTCTTCATACCAAGGCATCCAAGACATGATGTTTTTTCAAGATGCACTTAATATTTTGGCCATGAGTGTAGTAAGTATTTATTTGTGTTTTTTGTTGTTATTGTTTATACACGCATACTGTAATATGTTCTGTACAGACTTAACTATTCTTTTTTGTTATTGCTATTTGCTTTTTGCATAAATGTTTTTGTTTTTCCAGTTACTGGATGCTGTTGTGTGTTCCCTCTCTCTTGGGGATATTGTTTTTCTGTTAATCATTGTTGTTATAATAATGCAGTATAATAACAATCAACATCATCATCATTATCATTGTTATTATGATGATCATTATCATTAACATAATACTCATTATAACTATGAGTATATGGCAGAGCAAAAAGACAACAATAAATACATATAATTATGCGTATGTACCTCATTATACAATACATACTTAGTATGTTGATATTTACTACAATATTTATTTATTTATACAACAACACACAACATATGTAAGTATTGTATTTCCATTGAATTCTGCTATCGCCATCTACTACTGCTTCTGCTTCTGATTCTGCTATTGCTACTGCTACTTTTGCTGTTGCTGTTGCTGTTGCTGCTGATTGTTGTTCTTCATTCTTATGACTTTTGATAAAAATTTAATGTAGCATGTTAACAAGCGAACCGTTATGATTATTACATCAACAATAACAACAACAGTAATAATGCAAAGCAACAAACAACAATAATACGCCCGCCATATACCAATTTTCGAATAATAATTTCCCAATCGCAATTTACCATTCGAATGATTTTGCAAAACGAAACGAACCAAACAAAACAAAACAAAACAACACACAACGAACAGCGAACAAACAAACAGTGAATGGATGGATAGATGGTTGGGGAAATATATATACATAAGTATATGGATGAAGAAGAAACGAAAGGAACGAAATCAAACCAAAGCAAAGCAAACCAAACCAAACCAAAATTCAATGAAAATTGCCGCTAGCCAAGTTTTTGGGTGAAACGATAAAATGGCAAAAACGAAAGAAGAAAAAAGGTTTATTGGCTCTCAGTCGGTTTAGTTGGTTGGGCCCCTTCTTTTAGTGGGGTACGGTGAGGTTTTACAGTTTCTGGGTTATAAATAGGTGATGGTCAAAAGTTGTTGGGGAGCTTGAGGGGTAGCCAACATTACTTCGAATCGTTCATATATTTACTATAATCAATATTCACAATTGAAAATTTTCTACAAATTGGCAATGCGCCATAAATACAATAATAACAACAACAACAACAGCAGCACCCGACTAGAGAACAATAATAACAACAACAACAGCAACAACAATAACAAAAATTACGATAGCAAAAAAGAAAATCATTATTTCCGGTCTTACAGGTTTCTTTTCCAGTTTCCCTTACTTCCCAAACGAAACTCAAATCGATTCAATTCAATTCCATTCAATTGATTGAATGAAGAACTTGTTGTGTTGTTCGTTGGGTTAAAGGAAATTGTACATTTACTTGTAAATAAATACATATATAAGTTTATAAGTTTTTTAAATGATTTAGAAACTTTTCAATTCCCAATACCCAAATTTTATTATTTTACACAAATGTAACAAATTTTGGTTTTTGTGTGTAGAGCTGACAGGAATTTTAAATGATATAACAACCAGTAATGAAATATCATATGGAGACTTTTGAACTTTAATTGTCAATGTTAATAAAATCTTAACAAGTTTAGGTTGAGGTCTGCTTATAATTTCACCATTCTTTACGCTATGGTTGCCATTGTAATAAGCCTAAAAGATCTGCGACTGCTTAGCGTTAACATACATTTTCGATTCGATCAAAACTGATCACAGAAAGTTGATTAAATGTATCAGTTGTTGACCGATCAGATTCATTATTTTGTATAATTTTTAATAGTTTTTATTTATCGGAAACAAACACACCAACGTATCTTACTAAAACAATGCAAAACTTTCTATCTGTTGAGAAGGGAAGCATGGTGTAAGGAGTAGCCATGTCACATGTACCAGCGATCCTTTCGGGTAATTCGGCTTTTGTAGAGCGAAGGATATAAGAGAAGTGGTGAGAAATGCAAATTAGTTGCTTCGCAACTGTTGCCGAGTGTAAACACATGCAAGCAACACCAAAGCAGAATCAACGATGAGTGTCGCTAGGTGTAAAGCAATCTATTCAATTTTAAGTAGCAACTGAATGGATGTAACATCACATTTTGTTGTTGAAGATGCACAACATTCTGGAAAGCCAGTTTAAGGCTGATGAATGCAAATAAAATCATGCAAACCGACGAATAAAAATTCGCGAAATTGCTGTTATATATTTAATTTATTGAATTCGACCGTTCATGATCATTTGAAATGCCTTGGTTTCATATCAAAGCTGGACGTCTTCTTACGGAAAGCAATATTTATCGTGTCGTCAAATCTCAAGAAAATGATCCAGTTTTGAAGCGCATCAAGAATGTTAAATTGAAGAGATCATGGAGTACAAAAGATGAACGAGCTCAAAGCACTTCGAAAGCCGATATTCATTAAAAAAGGTGATAGAATCTTTTTGGTGGATTTCAAAAAAAAATTAAATGGACTTTCCATTGAAATTTTCCAATAATTTTAAAAATCTTCAATTCCATCTTTAGTTTCTATTAAAATGTATATGCTATGAAATTTCTGAACTTTACTGTAATAGTACAAATATTGCTTATCACGCTTGGTCTCTTGTTCTGCTCGCCACATATCTTCCTTCTCTTTTATTTCATTTGTTGGTTTCTGTATGTGAAGCGTGGGAATTAAAAACATATCAATGTCACTAGCATATTGATGGGTGGCAATGGACGATTCTATAAATCAGACACACACAGACACAATTACATACATGAACACTTGGACACAAAAAGAACCCGAATTGTAAACACGCGGCCTCTAGTGTACGAGTATCTGTGTATGTTGATTTGCTTTGTCGCTTTAAGCTTCGTTTGGCTGAGTGAGAGTGTATTGGGTGTATGCATATGATTCCGCCCTTTTTTGTGAAAACAAAACAAATTTGCTTGTTTTGAAAAAGGAAAATTTATTTATTCAAAGTATGCCCCATCTGCAGCTACAACCTTTGCCCATCTTTCAGGCAATTTACGGATTCCTTGCATAAAGAAGTCCTGGTCTTTTGAGGCAATCCAATTATGAAGCCAAATTTTGATATCTTCATAAGAAGTGAATCGCTCTCCCGTAAGATCAGACTGCATCCTTCGAAATAAATGAAAATCTGAAGGGGCTATATCTGGTGAATATGGCGGGTGGGGTAGCACTTCCCAGTCTTGTCCATTTAAATATGTTTTTCACAACATTTGCCGTATGCGGTCTGGCGTTGTCATGTTGAAGAATTAATTTGTCATGCCTATTCACCCATTCCGGTCGTTTTTCTTCTATAGCTACCTTCAACCGCATTAGTTGTCGTCTGTAAACATCGCCAGTGATAGTATCAGACGGTTTCAGCAACTCATAGTGCACAACACCTTTCTGATCCCACCAAATACAGAGCATAACCTTGGTACAATGAATATTTTTCTTTGGCTGTGATGGGCCGGCCTCACCTGGCTTCAGCCAAGATTTTTTGCGTTTAGGATTCTCGTAATATATCCATTTTTCATCTCCCGTGATTATCCGATGCAAAAAACCTTTTCTTTTTTGTCTTTGAAGCAGCATTTCACAAATGGTTTTGCGACGTTCGATGTCTCGGTCTTTCAATTCATGTGGCACCCAGTTATTGACTTTTTGAACCATTCCCATTGCTTGCAAACGTCTTGAAATAGTTGATTGATCAACATTTAATGTTGTTGCCAATTCTGATTGTGTTTGACAACAATCTTCGGGGTCAATAAATCTTCCAATTCAGCATCTTCAAATTTTTTGGGTGGTTTTCCATGTTCTCTGTCCTCAATGTCAAAATCATCATTTTTAAATCGTCGAAACCATTCTTTGCAAGTTGTATTCGATGGAGCATGCTCACCGTAAACATCAGCAAGCAAACGATAAGTTTCCGCTGCACTTTTCTTTGCAACAAAATAGTGCAATAAAACCTCCCGCAAATGATGTTTACTTGGGATAAAACTCGACATTTTCAATGAATTAGAAATATTTGTTGTTTATGCTTCCACCGAATGTTATACACTGTGTTTAA
The DNA here is from genome assembly GCA_037043295.1 of Amiota minor. Classification (NCBI taxonomy): domain Eukaryota; kingdom Metazoa; phylum Arthropoda; class Insecta; order Diptera; family Drosophilidae; genus Amiota; species Amiota minor. Next base: position 103,627 of record JBAMAW010000486.1, read on the forward strand.
CAGCTGATAGAAGGCACTATCGAATGCAAGTATTAGTATTTTAGTGTGCAAGTGTAAGCGGCGATACTAGCGAAACTATCGGAAAGGGCGGAATCATATGCATACACCAATATTTAAATGTGTGTGTGTGTGTTTGTGTGTGTGTGTGTGTAATGCTGATGATTTTTTTATCAATTAAACCGAGGCGACGACGCCACTTCAAAAGTGAAAACCGAAAACCGAAAAGCGGGAAAGTGTCGTACAAACAACAAACAAACGCATTGCATGCAGCACACACATACACAGAAACACCACAGTCATCATCACACCACCTTTCGCACTATGAACCCATTGTAATACAGCAAAACTCCATACTTGCCCCCTCCGCTCCGCATCAGTAACAAAGCAAAGGCGTGTCCAAACATGGTTCACACACATAATCTCATACAAAGATACATACATTTCCATTTCAATTTGCTGATGATGATGATGATGATGATGAAGATAATGACGTTTCTTTAAAGTTAAAACGTCATTCAGATATGAATATTCCTAACAAACTATGCAAGTATCCATTGTATAAAATGCAGTGCATATGAGTATCTAACTGACCTAATCTAATAGATAAATGCTTTTATATGTGCCGCTGCATAAATTTATTTATTCATTTAATAAATTGCATCAAATGCTTAAATGGGAGGAGAGGAGAGGACACATCACGTTCGAGGGTCCGCATTCAACTCTAGCTGGCTGCATTTTCGTTTCGATCATCTTTATAATGATGATTATGATAATGATAATTTAGCTGTCGCACCCCAGACACACAGATACAAATACTTGTGTACATAGTTTGTTGTGAGTGAGACTGAAACGTGTTGTCATTCATATCACATTGATGACGATGTCGACTTTGACACAATCGCACTGTTTACTGTTTGATATCATCTGCTGCTTGCATTCCCTCTCTTCCTCTCCTCTCCTCTCTCCTCTCTCTCATCACTCTTTATGTGTTCTTTCGTCTACTTATGTAGTGAGTCCTAGAGACAAGAGACCGCTTTGCTTTTAATCTATTTGTCGCGCCTTTACTGCTGTCGCCTTCATCGTCATCAACGTCATTGAATGAATTTAAAATAAATAAATAAATAAATACTATAGTACAAAAAAAAAAAAACAAAATTATCTTTTACTATATTTCACTCGCACTCGCACATCTGAATTTGATTGTATCTTTTGCTAGCTTGCAATAGCTTTGTTGTTGTTGCTTTTGTTGTTGTTATTTATAATCAGCCAAGCGCGGCGGCGTCCAACCACTCAAAGCTAATGACCGACAAAGCGTTTCGTATTATGTATTTAATTTTTTATTTTTATAATTTTTTTTTTTTTCATTTTCATTTTCAGTTAACCGACTCTTAACGCCACCCTCTTCATCCGAACAACACCCGCTGTCCATTTCAAATTTATTATACTTGTTGTTGTTGTTGTTTGCTTCACTGTTTTTGTATATCAAATACATTTTTGTATCTTTAATTTACTTTTTCTCACTAATATTAATATATAAAAATAAGCATGTGAGCTTTTCTGAGCGTTAAATATTATTAAAGATAAGCGTCTTGCTTTTGTTTGTTTGTTTGTTTGTTTGTTTGTTGTTGTCTCAAACCAACCTTCGTTGGTTCGTTGATTCCTTTGTATCTTTGTATCGAAATAGAATCATATATTCCTAATACTCGTATGTAGTTTCAAGCAAAAAATTTCTTTAACGGTCTTTCTTAGTTTTTGGCCGTGACTAATGTCGCTCATTCTCTTCGGTCTTTGTATCTAATACGGGTATGCTTTCTTCTCGATTTACCATATGTATGTATGAATGAGGGAGGAAGAAACGGGTGCCTTAAGAAAAGAGGTGTGGTATATTTCACATATGGAAAATCATTAAAGAAGGCATAAGAAAGCTTCGAAACACTTTATATACGAAACTTTATAATTTTATTTTGAATTAACATATATTTACTTTTTAAAGGATAATCATAGTCCTATGTTCTCTCATGAGTTCTTATTCTAAGAATACTATAACCATTTCTGGAAAGGCTTATGGTAGCTTAATCGATTAATGCAATAATTTTGGAACTGACAACATATTTCTAAAGTCAATTTCTAGTTTTTACCTTCAAAATGTTAATACCAAACCTTATATTTAAGCTATCAATAGAAGCTGATCTTCCAGTCGGATAGTAGTAATTTTTGAATCTCTCTCTCTCTCTCTCTCTGAGCTTCTTCTAAATGTACAAAATGTAGGCATTAAAACAAACTGGTCCATTGATTGATTTCATATTGTGATCTATATGTGTTTCAAATATCAGATTAATGTTGTAATATGATTTTCTATTATTATAAAATACAAAAAGCATTTAATGAAACCTTTGAGGGGCAACTGTTTTTGTAAAAACTACTTTTGCACAGCATGAAGTGTATTAACCACATGAAAACTCTATTCATCTAAGTATTTATCCATCTATAATATACCCCCTGTGGATTACTTTATTCATAAGTAGTTAACTGTTTATTATTTTACAAGATTTTGCTTTTTCCATTATCAAATTAATGGGCAATTCTTCCATACCAAAGTTGTCCGTTCGATCTACTCTTTTGGTTAAAAATCAAATATTTTTTATTAAAAATAAGTTATATTTGGTTAAAGCTTTCACAAGAAAGAAAAAAATATCATCCTCATAAAAATTTTCAATAAATTTTTGATGGAAATTGCTTTTGCGGTTTTCCAATCACAGAAATTCAACTGTAAAACTATTTGAATAACAGGGAAAAATTTAAAGATACACAAGATGATGATTGTGATGGAAAAGAAAATATAATAATAATAACAAGAAAACAAGAAAAAAAGAAGAAAAAAAAAATGAAAAATGAAACTCATCTCTTGTATTCTTCCTTCCTTCCTTCCTTCCTTTTGCTTTCTTCCTTTCTTTCTACAACATTTTATACTTTGTACGTTGTCATCACTGATGCACTTTCAGTCCATTGACTGTTCTTCTGATTCAAGTTGATTATATCTTCCTCTCCAATGCTCTCTTTCTCAATCTTCCACTATTTCTCCTTTACTCACTTTAGTTTTGACGCTTGTGGGCTTGACTTCTTCGGTCTCGATCTCTTGATCTTTTTGCGCTTGCGCCGTAAAATGCCAATAAGTTGGGGGGGAAAAAAATACGAAAAAAGGAAGAACTTTGAAAAGAATTCACAAAAACAAAATTCGACAAAGGCAAAAAAGTTACAGCGGAGGAGGAAACACACACACACACATCACAGAGAACCGAAGTAAGATGCAGAACAAGAAAAATATAAAATGCAGAAGCTACAAGCTAACAGCTTTTTATCTTTTGAAGAAAGAACGGCAACAGCGGCAGCGGTAACAGCGTCAATGGCGCATTACACAGTGGTGTGCCTCTGATGTATCTGCATCTGTATCTCTCCATGGCTATGCGAGTAGAGTATCTCACTTTGTATTATTTTGTTCGTGTTGTTGTTGTTGTTGTTTGTTGTTATTATTGTTTTATGTAAACCTGTCTTGAACGTGCTGCACCTTAAAAGGTCTTAGCGGGTCGTCGTCCATGACTTCTTCTTCTTATGTTTCGTTTGGAGCAGGAAGAACTTCAAAAAAATAAGGAAGAATGATTGAGAGGAAAGCGAAGTAGGAGGGAGGATGACAGAACAGAAATATTCCGATTGTTGGAAACTTCCTATAAAAAAATATTACGAAAATTGCTTAAAGCAATTTTATATATTCTTTCTTTCTTTCTTTCTTTCGCTCTTTCTCTTCCTATATCCTTAATTTTTGTTTTGGTAGAACTTCTAGAACAACCAAAGCCAGTCAACATGAGATGAGTCTTTCAAACTCTTCTCATTCTTCATCTTCTCTTCCATAAGCTCAAAGTTTAGCTTACAAAACCAAAACAAAAAAGTGAAAAAAAAAAAACACATAAACTTGTGAAACTTGACTTAGCTTAGGCTTGGCTCGGTTCGGCTCGGCTTGCCTTCCTTTACTTTGCCTCACTTTATAATGGTTGATGGCTCTTAGCTCAAACTGAATGCAATGCGCATCTTTTACTTTGTTGTATCTTTGTTCCTCTTCTTGTTAATGTCGTTTTTCTTTATGAACGAACGTATGAATCTTATGGCATCGTCGGCATCACCTCTGCAATGAAGCGAAAAGCAGTTAACCTGCCGTCAACCGCCAAGAGCTTTAGCCGCCATCACACTTCATTCGTTTGTATCTCCCATTCGTATTCGTTCGCTTATCTTTGAGATGCATTCAACATTACGACGACGAGTGACGGTAAAAAACAAAACAAAATCCATGGACACTAGCTAGGAGAGAAGAAGAATGGGGCAGACGAAAAAGACGAAGAAGCCATGAAAGAGTGTGTGCGCATGGCAGCGGTGGCGGCAAACTACTCTAAACCGCTTTTATATGGCGGCAGCTTGAAAATGATGCCGCCACCGCCCAATACACAGAGACGAGTCGTGCTTCGGTAACAACAAAAAACTACAAAAACCAAAGCAATAATAATAATGATGATGATGGCGATGGCGATGGCGATGATGATGACAAAGAAGATGTAGAAGGAGGAGACGACAACGATGATCAACTAAACTGAACGATCTGCCATGGTACAACGTTTGTATGTGTGGTATACGTATGAGCATTTAAAGCAAAGAGATGTTTGGCATAGTTGAAGTTGCAATGCATGCATGGCACATGGACTGAGGAGCAGATACAAACCAAAAGACAGACATGAACTCTGTAGAGTGTAGCTCTGGTTTTTCGTGTTGTTGTTTTAGTTTTAGTTCTGCGGGTGATGGTGATGGTGCTGGCTTCACGTTCGATGAAGCTGGAATTGTCTTTGAACGATTGAACTAAACGAACGAACATCGAAACAAAAAGACCGAAAAGACCGAAAGACCGACCTACCAAGCAAGAGAAGAGACCTTTAATACCTTATAGACAGAGCCGCCGCCGTTGTTCGTATCTTTTTTCCTTTGATTTGTTATTGTTTTGCGTGTGTGTTTTTTGTGCCGCTTTTTCGGATCATGGTTGAGCACATGCGTTGTCTTAGGTAGTCTTCTACCCTCTTCTATCCCCTGGACGCTCTTTCTTTCTCTTGCTATGACTTAGTTATTATTATTTCGCTTTCGGCGGCATCCTCAACTCAATAGAAGATAGGAAGAGATACCTTTGAACAATTTCTTCGTTTTCCAACCACCAACCAACTAACCAATCTTTATTATCCCTCCGACTGAACGGCAGTCCGATGGTCTCTCTGTCTGTCTCTCTGGTCGTCCCTCAAGCGTTTGTAACGCTTGTTATTGTCTTTGGTGCTTGTGTATGTTGCTGTTGTTGTATTTTATTGTACGATCGTTCAACCTTCGTCTTGTTATTACCCCGCTTCAGCTCTCTCTCTCTTTCTCATACACTCTCACTCTCTCCCTCTCTCTCCTTCTGTCTGTCCGTCTCTCTGTCTGTCTTTCTCTCTAGATCTCTGTTGTCTTTATGTTTCTTGTTTAAAAGGTTTTTGTGACGGCTTTGGCTTCGCCTTCGGCATGTTACCTGCAACAGGTAAAGTTGAAATTTTTTGGATTCGTTGGTTTTTTTTTTTTTTTTTTTCTTTTGAATCTTTTCTGTTTTGCTTTTCTTATTTTGCCCGCCTCGCTTTGTCGCTTTGCTTTACTCTCTTCCTCATCTCTTTCTTCATTGTTGTTCATAGTTGCCGACAACTAAAGACTTTACCCCGTCGTGTTGTGTTGTTGCTGTTGTTGTTGTTGTTATATGCCACTGCACCGTGTTGAGTTCACGGATTCATTTCTACATTTCCTTTGAATTCTGTTGCATCTGCAAGCAATTAGTGTTCGGTTGTGGTATTTTTTCCTATTTTTTTTTTTTTTATTCTTATTACCTACTGCCCCGCTTCTTCCTCTCTTCGTTCTGACATCATGACAGACAGCTTCAACTTGGTTTTGAGTTCTTCCTCTCACAATCATTGACGAATGCCGATCGTAGTTACTCGTAGTATGATGATGATGATGATGATGATGATGATGATTCGATTCTAGATACAATACTTAATTTTTTGGTCTTTGTTTTCCTTGTATTCAACATAGAACGAAGTGACGGACAGACAGACCCCTTGCGGTGTCTGTTATTCTTATTATTCCTATTATTGTTATTTTCAAATGTTCTTCTTCATCCATTTGGTTTGTTGCGTAGTTGTTTTGTTTTTCCTTTTGGATAATTGCTCACTGTTCGCCACGGGACCTAATCAAATGCTTTTTCTGTTATTCGAGTTTGCTCGATCCTGGTATTATTTTCAAGTTTACAGAGATGCTGCTCCTGTTGTTGGTCCAAAAGTTTGTGATTTCCAAAGAAAACTTGCAACAGTTTGATTGATTGATGTACAATCGTCATTGGTTTGTCGTTTTTGCATTGTTCTTGCTGTCATCTAAATCAGCGAAAAAAAATCTATATATATAAATTTCAGATACAACAATTTCAACCATTTGCTTCCTCCTGTTTATCCTCCTCTTATTCGATTTGTTTTTGTATATTTTGTTTCATTGTTTATTTGACTTGATGTTAGTTGATTTGTTTTTTTGCTAAGAATTTTTTTTTGATGATTGGCCCTCAGTTGGTTTAAGCATCTTTTTGTTGCTTCTCTTAACATAAAAGTATCTCATTTGCTGAAAGAACAAACGATCCATCGATCGATCGATCGATCTTTGGTCTGATTGAATGCATTAGTAGTGGTGAGCTGCTAGAGACCTCGGAACATTCGATTGATCACGATCGATTGATGGTCGTTGCAGTGCCGCCTTCCCACCATCTTCTTCTATCATTCATCTGCTGGCTGATCTGCCTTCTCACTAACTCATTTAATGGTCTTACAATGTATCTCAAGTATATCTATCTGCTGTATGCATGTACATATACATATATGTATGCAGTATCTATGTGTGTGTATGCTTTTCCTTTTAGATTTCTTCTGCTTTCATTATTTATTTTCCTATGGCGTTCTTTTGATGTTTTTGTTTTTGTACATTTATTCGTAGTGCGAGTATTCCTTTTATTCCTCTCTGTCTCCTCCTTCTCTACTTTACTCTTATTCTCCTACTTAGTCATTTGCTGCTACTTTATTCAAAAGAGAGTTCTATTTTCGTTTTTAATAGACCGATCGACCGACTGACTGACAGACAAAACAGACCCACCGACCGGCCGCCTGATCTACACACCACAAGAGCGTGTAACATTGACTGAACAAGACATGAAGAAGAAGAAGAAGAAGAAGTGTAGACGACGACAACAACAACGACGACGATTTAAAAGAAACAAACACACAAATGAATCTAAAGAAAAAGTAACATAATGTAAAGAAAAAGTATCTTCTATCGACAACAACTGGCTGCCTGCCTGCCTGCTTGCCTTGCCTTGCTTTGGCTGGCTGTCTGAGTGACTGCCTGCCTACATAACTTTAATTGCCTCTCAATGTTGTTGTTATTGCCTTTGTATATTCTATACTTTTCTATAGATACATACATATACTCGTGTGTATGATACACGTATGTATCTGCTCTAGTGAATTGCTTGTGAGTTTTTCCGGAAAATCATTTAAAATGATCAATCGATTTTTCGATTTACTTTCAACTTATTGTAAAATTGCTCGAGGCTGGCTGGCGGTTGGTTTGGCGGTTTCACAAATTCATTTGGTCTTTTTTAATTTCAATGCTCATTCTCACATATCTGTACATACATAGGTATGTAGAGCGATAAGGTATTGTCACTTTGTTGTGATGTTTGTAACACATTCAAAGAGACCTTGGATATTCCATAAAGCAATGGACTTGTAGTATTGTATATTATTGTATATAGAAATTGATTGGCAACACTATAATACGATATCTTTGGACATTATGACATATGTGTATCTAAGTTGGTCTCATATATGTAAGCCTAAAGTAAGAAAATCTGGAAGCGTCTTGGTAAAAGGATTTTCAATCATCATGCCTAATCAATTGCAGATTCTAGGTGAAGATATAACGCCGCATACAAGAGAATGGGAGGGGGTACTTAGTAGGTAAAAAAGTATTTCCGTAGATAGATTATGAGTTAGCAGTCAGAGTCATCATCTCAGTTGAAGGAGTGGCCTGGCCAAACTCCAGACCTCAATCTGAGTAAATTTCTGGAACCATTGGAGAATGGAAGGCTTCCAAATTCTAATTGAGCGGCCACTATGGAAAATTTACTTTAGTGTAGAGTGAAGCATAGATGGAATATTATTCCCAGTACCCATGATCACAATTTGATAGAAAAAAAAAATATGTCTAAAAATGTAAACAAGGGGGCTTAAAATTCTAATTAAAAAAATGTAGATTAAATATTTTTATTGTATTTTTTTTCAATTTTCACCAACCCTGTGAATTTCAAGACCCTAGGATTACTAGTAGGGGTACCTCCCATACTTTTCTGTTTTTTTTTTTTTTATCTTATCAAAGTGAAATTTGGATGGTATACCTAAGTGTCTGATCCATTTAAATTTCATGATTCTAGGTTTACTATATCGTATAGCTCCCATGCAAACCTCTAGCAAAGTTCGGTCTTTACTTTACTTTAAAAAAATATTTCTAATTGTTTGAAAAGTGTGTAATCTCCTTCGGTAAAACTGAAGTTTTTTTTGTATTCAATTCATTAACATTTACAATATTTTTGTGTGTTGTTCTCTTTATCTTAGATACTATGAGATATTTTATTTACATATAAGAAATACAATGCAAAGTATCTCAACACAAAAAAAAAAAAAAACAAAATGAATGAATAAATGAATGAATGAGTAAAAATTTACCTGAGAATTGTTTATAGCCGCCAAGTATTTTGTGTTTCCACCATTTGACAATGTTGCCTGCCATGATGATGATGATGATATTGATCTTATTGAAGATTATAATATTGATATTGACGATGAGGAATTCTTAGTATTTTTAGTACCGATTTTTATTGTTGTATCCTTTTTGTGGTTAGGTGGGTGGGTGGTTGTTTGGTTGGTAATTTGGTTTTTTTTTAATATGCCTCCTTAGTTTCTTCAATAAGCCAGAAAAAGAGTGCGGTCAAATGGAGAAAGAAGATGAGGAGTTTATGCCTCATGTTGTTTTAGTTGTTGTTGTTATTTATTTTACTGTCATTTCTTGGGCCAAAAAATAAAAAAAAGAGTCCTTTATCTTTGCTTTGCTTTGCTTTACTTTACTTTGAAGAGAAGACAAAGCGTTTACGGCCTTATAAAATGTTTACGGTTTGCATTTATGTATTTTGTTTCTACTGTTTCTTATTTTATTGTTGTGTGTATCCTTTTTATTTGAAAATTCCTTTTCTTTGAAATCATAAATTTTCCTTTTTTGTTTTGTTTCGTTTTTTTTTTTTTTTTTTGTGTTGATTGAGTGAATATTTCACTATTTTTCTGATTTGTTTGTTTTCCTTTTAGTATTTGCAGTATCAACAAAAAGTTAAAAATTAATTTGATTTTTCATTGACGCAAGTAATTTTCATTTGATTTTCTTCTTTTTGTTGTTGCATGCACTACTGCCACCAATCTGTTGTTGTTGTTGTTGTTGTTGTTGTTGTGACGCGTCGTAAAATATCTTTTATGCCGTTTGTTGCAAAAAAATTTACACAAACAAGGCAACTTCGTCGAAGTATGTAGACAAAAACACAACAAGAAAATTACGGAAAATAATAACAACAAAAAAAAAAAAAAAACAAAAACAAAAGATGAGATGGGATGAAAATCAAAAGGGAAACACACACAGCAAAAGTAAAAGGAAGACCGACCGATTGACTGAGAGACTGAGCGACTGACAACAGACCGAAAACACGATTTATTTCCAAATGATTTCTCGTTGCGCGCGAATCACTTTAAGATTATGAGAAGATGATACAAACAACAACAACAAAATGAATGCGTTGCTTGTTTATTGTTATTGTTGTTGTTATTCTTATTGTTGTTGTTGTTGTTGTTGGCGCTTCCGAGGGGGATGATGATTTGTAGCGATTGTGGGTGGGTGGTGATGTTAGTAGTGGTGGCGGCGTTTTAATAAAAAGACTGCCAGGTCAAAAAGGCAATGTATGCTTTCATTTCTTATTATTTTTGACAATTTTTCTTTTTTTCTACTTATTTTTTTATAAACTCTTTACTTTTTGTAAATTGTTTCTCAGTACTCACTAATAGATATTTTTATTTATGTATTTCTTTATTTTATTTTCTTTTATTTATTCTTTGAAACATTCCACTTTTTTTTTTTTTTGTTTTGGTTATAATTTATTTTGTTGTTTACTAAGAAAATATAAATATGTATTTTCTTTTAGCTTTCTTTTATTTCTTATGTTCTTGTTGTTATTATTATTATTATTATTATTATTTTGTTTTGTATTTGCTTTACATTAACATAAAATATCTGAAATTGCTCGTTTGCCTCACTTTGTTTAGTTTAGTTTAGTTGGTCTTGCCGCCTCTTAATAGATTCGAGATACAGACGCTCGCTCATTCGGCATTTTATGTTATGACATAAAATATTTTCGTTTTCGTTCTTATGTTCAAAGGAAAATTTCCTTTTAGTCCGCTCAACACAACTAAAACAAATGGCGTACTAAAACAAACTAAGCACAGTCAGATTCAGATACTTTTTAAAGTGCAAAACAAAGTGGTTGCTGCTGCCAACAAATGTTGAAATGCTGCCGCTGCCGCTGCTGCTGCTGCCAAATGCTTTTTACTTAACATACAAGATACAAGCGCCTATTGTGTATTGTGTATTGTTCGAAAGAGCACTCGCTCTCTTTTTATTCGAATTTCGAACTACACAACATGATGCATGATGATGTTTCATAGCGGAGAGCATAAACTCTTATTGCTTTGTAATATGAAAAGAGTAGAACTGAGATTTATTCATATGCAAACAGTTCATTTGTAGCTTTGCTCATAATAACATAAAGCAAAATGGTATTTTAAGTGAGATTCAAAGTGAAATGTTTACTTAAGAGAATTTATGTCTGTGTCTCTCACTCTCTGTCTCTCTTTACTTTGCTTATGCACTTGAGTTTTTCTCTTTTTGTTTTTCTTTATATGCGGCTTTGGGCCTTGCCGAATTTTGTGTTAACCAAAAGAGATGTAGAGTGAGAGAGAGAGAGAGAGGCGGAGAGTAATAATAACATTCAAAAGCATATGTCAGACAAGTTGCATGCATTTTCTTTTATATTTAAATTATTTTTTTTTTTTTTTTGAAATATTTGAAATATTTTAGGGCGTTTGAAAGAAAATGAGGAAAAAGTTGCGCCAAAAAAACACCTTAGAGAAATGAGCAATTTTATTGAAAGTGTTTCAGTTTCACAAAGATGTGCATGTCATATGCTTCACTGTTGTTATTATTGTTATATTTTTATTGCTCCACGAAACTGTTGGAAATTGCGTGAATGGACAAATAGACAGACTGACAGACAGACTGACAGACAGACAGACAGAGGAGTGAAGAATTGAAAGAAGAAATAAAATTGAATGAGGAACAGATCATCGAAAGGCGGTGATCATCGCATGCTGTGCGCGACGTACACGCATCATAAGGGCAATTACTGATTCAAAAGAAACGACGGATCCAAAAACAACATCAAAACAACAACAACAACAACAACATTCTTAAAACTACCAAACGTCAGAAGCACGAACAAGAACAACAACAACAATAAAAACAAAAACATGAAAGCCAGTAGCTGCAACATTCGACCAGCGAAAGAGATTCGCATAAAAAAGCGACGATCGAAGGTGCGGACAGACACAAAGACGGACGGACGCATATATAATAACAGAGCAACGAGAATCCTGAATTACGCTTCAAGAAAAAACAGCAACAACAACAATAACAGCAAAAGGCATTACGAAACACAACCTGCAAAAAAAAAGTCCCAATAACAAAAGATGAAACAACGAAAATTACAAAGCAAAAGCAAAGTACGCATAGCAAGCTAAAAGTTTGGTTGCTTGGTTGGTTGGTTGTTCAAAGCTCATGAAACAAGTGAAACAAAGCGACAAACCGACAGACGACAAACAGACAGACAGACAAACAGACAGAAAGAAAAAAGACAGACAGATGGATGATTGGATGGATAGACAAAGGGAAGCAAAGAGTGAATTGGCCGGGAGTCAGTGTTATCCAAATGGAAACACAAAGGAACCAACAAATCTCTTTTTGTATATTCCTTACTTAATCAGAACATTTGGGATACACTGGATATCTTGGCACTGCTGTCATCGGTTTAAGGAAGCTTTTGGTTGGCACCAGCCAACCAAGCAACCATCCAACAACCAACCTTTGTTATTGTTCATTAAACCCCCCCAGGGTCTCAACCTGTCCGTCAAACAGTCTTAAGTTATATGCCCTACATGTGTGTATGTGTGTTGTGTATTCTTCAGTTTCTTTGGCTTCATCTTCTACTTCTTCTTCGGCGAAGTCTTGTTCTTGGTTTAAACGTTCCGCGCTATAATGGCGCAGTAATTGAAGAAGAACACGCGATCACAAAGAAAAGAAACCGCGAAACTTAAGAAAAAAATCTCTTTCTTTGCTGAGTAAAATTTGCCAGAAGGATGCAGGCGGTAGTCGGTAGTCCCTCAGATGGAAAGAGTTTATTCTTCTTTGGTCGGGTGGGAAGTGGAAGTGTAGTTGGTTGGGGCAAACTTCTTGATATCGTTTGATACCCTTCACTCTTGGTAATTTCATAATTTTTCATCCCCTTCTACCATTGATGACATAAACGCATAAGAACAAAAATGCTCTTATATGCAACGTACACTCCTCTATTTTTAAAATATATAAATTACTTGGCGCTACGACTTTTGAGTCACGAGATATATTAAAATTTTTGGCGACACCAAAAGCGTTTGAGTGTAATGGAGCGCTATATTTAGATATACCTATGAAACCGTTTTAAAAAAAACATTTTCACGTTAAAAATTGGGGCAAGTAGAGTCGCTGTACTACTGTAATATTTTTTGCTTGCAAACATTTCTTCATCATTGTATTACTCACTAGAGTCCCTGCTTTACTCGATTGCATTAAACAGAGTGATTTCCATTTCTTCATTTGAACGTTTTGGACCCCTTGGCATGAATTTAAAAAAAAAAATTATTTTAATGTAGCTCGTAATTTATTCAAAAGTTCAGCGTATCGGAATTTTCCGTGTTGTCGAATTCTTATTTTCAGCCTTGCGGACAAAACAAAATTATATTGTAAATAATTTTATTAAGAGTTTTTTGACAGAGACAAAAAAAAATGTATTCCACCAAATCCAAGTTTTTCGGAGGATTTTCCAAGAATTTGTTTTTTACATAAACCTTCCGCGAAAAATTCTCTAAGTGACAATGAAAACCTCATCAAAATCCGTTGCGAGGTTTAGGCGTTTTGCGCAACCGAATTTTGTCAACACACTGAAATTTCTGTATGATACCCCATATTTTTAAACATTATTATTGAAGTCTTTTTAAAAACGTTTTTATGTTAAAAGTCTGAAGCTTAAAATATTCACTGAATTCAGACGAATTCAGTCATAACTTAGAGTGGTGACCTTCAGGCAAAACTTCTTTCCATTTGCTGATGATTTCATTCATTCAAATTTGAAGTTCAATCGAGGCAAATTTTTCTAGAGACACTTTGCTGCCTTCGTTGAATGTTTTGTATCAATTTTGATTTCGTAACATATTCGTGTCTTCATTATATGGATCTCAAAATTAAAAGGCAATAGAATAGATCGGATTTTATACATAAGTTCATCATTTCCTTCCATGTTGACCTTATGAATTTTTAGAGTTCTGTATTATCAATTTTATTTAAACTATTTATTTCAACTTAAAGCTCCTTAAAGAAACTAATGATGTTATTTATCAAAATTTAAGTTATCCAATGGAAAATATATACTCTTTTCTAGATGCACCTGTTGAGCATTGTGTAGGGTATTTAAGATTCTAAGAATATTGAATACTTAAATTGTTGTATTCTGCTGGTCTAAGCATGATATTGCTTTGGTTTCCTTAGGGTTTTCAATATGATCATGCGTTGCCTTAAGTTGCTTTGCCTTGTTTTTTTGTATTTTTTTGTGTGATCCATCTTAATTTCAGTCTTTGTACCATATATTGTTGCTCGATTACTGTTATTGTTGTTGTTGTTGTTGTTTAGCTGATGGCAGCTGTTATTGTAGTTGTTGTTGGTGTTTCTGTTGTTGTTGTTGTTGTTGTTCGGCCTTCTCTCACTCTAATTTACCATTATATGCGGGTATTTTTGTATTTCGATGGTTTTTTGTTGTTTTACTTGGAAAGTGTTCTAATATGCAATCATTATTACGGTTATTATTACAGCCATCATTTCTCATTCGATTCCCCTCATCTCATCTTTTCTCTTTACCCTCTGCGTCTCCCTGTATCTGTGTTCAATTTCTACTTTAAATGGTTTTCTTTTTTCAAAGCCATGACCAAAGCAAAAGTGTGTTGGATTGTGTTGTTTTGTAGACCATGATTGATGCCTTTGATTTATGCGAAAAAAATTAAACTGATTTCTGTGTATAACAACACAGATACATACATCCAAACATTCACATACTTTTCATAGATACACAGACAATCACATATACAATGAGTAGTAAAAGCATTCACATTGACAGAAAATTTCAAAATTTCCAATTTGATTTGTTGTGCCTGAAGTTCATATGCAACTCAGCTTAACAGATACATACATACATAGATAGATACTTGTACATACATCCAAAATTTGCAACACAGATGCATAGATACTCAGACATAAACCGACATACTATTCAGTGTTATGTAATTAAAGCTTTTTCGCAAAAATAAAAAAGTGGGCGTTAATTTGGTCTGCAACGTAAATTCCAGCTTCATTCTGTTTCGTTCGTCATCCCGACAATGAATTATGGCTAAAAATGTGGTCTCCTCCTATACTCAGATCCTTCTCTTCTCTCCTCTCCTCTTCTCTTCTCATTCATTCATTCGCCCGTCTCTCCATTCAGCCCATTTGATCATTTGTTTGCATCAACATCATGCATGCCTGTGCTATGAGTATCTCTGCTTGCTGTTGCCCAAATGTCTGCGTTGATTTGACTTTCGGACAGACCTCAACAATTGGCCTTACAGGGCCTCGTCTCGCTTAGCCTGGCTTGGCCTGACATAACTGTAATTGATGTGTGTATCCTTTAACACGCACACACGCAATACGAGTATTTCGACAGATGAATTTCATCATTATAATGCAACAACATCATAAGTACATTTGTATCTTATGTCTAAACGATATTTGTATCTCTACTCTACTACGTACATATTTTACACTTGTGACTTGACACAAAAACATTACAATTAATGTGAAATTAACTCTGTTTTTTGTTTTTCTTTATGTAGAATTTGAATTTTCCCATGGTTTTTTGTAAAAACAATTAAACATGAAATAATTAATTTGCTCAAAATTGCTTTTTTATTGTCTAATCTAAAATTTTGTATCTTTTACTAAAGGTGAGCAAGTGTAAATTTTTGTGTGGATTATTGTATTGTTCTCGTACTTCTTTTGTATTTTTGTATTCATTTATTTTTAATTAAAACTCATAAAAAGTTAATAAAAATAAAAAACAACAAACAAAACTCTATGCTAAACTCATTAAAATACACTAAACATCAACTTCACTTTTCGTTGGATGATTGTGTGGGGGAGAGATGGAAATTTTAACGATTTCTGCTTAATAATCAATTTGACTTCTCTTCGACTACTTCTAATAATAATCAATGAAACATTTCCGTTCAATGAAATAGTATATACAATATACTTTTATTCCTACTCCTTCGTTTCCCTTCACAAATGCATCGATGCATTGATGATGGTGATGACCATAAGCAGCCGCGTTTATCAAAATTAATTGGAAATTTTCTATAATTTTAACGATTTCTATGAAAACGAAAGAAAAAAAATTTGTATGTTTCAAAAAAGGGCAAAGGCAGCAAACATCAAAAGTATTTCGGCATTGAAACACCAACACCATCACCATCACCATCGATAGAAAGATATCTAAAGACGTTGAACAACTGGTAATCCCATACCCTAAGCTGCTAAACCAATTCAAATATGTTGTCGGCCCCCGTTCGGTCGCTCGCTTGTTCATTTGTAAGTGATCTGCTCTGACTGCATGCATGCATGGTATGGCATAGTATACTGTAGCATGGCATAGCTTGCATTCGATCGATAGATACAAAATATTAAGTATTACTCTTTACTCTTCTTTGCCTATTAGTTGGTTGTGTTTCTATGATGTACATATAGTACAAGTGTATGCATATAAGTATGTTGTTGATGTTGTTGTTGTTGTTTTTGTTGGCACTCCACAGTCTATCTGTCTATTTGTCTGTCTGTCTGTCTGTCTGTTTGTATGTCTCCAATGTCTGTCGATATGTGTCCAATGTTGTTATGCTGTTTGGGCGCTCGTGTCATTTTTTTCATTTTTATTGCTCAACTATAATTTCCTGTCAAAGACAAGACGACAAACGACAGACAACGAGATGGGAGACAAAATTGGATAAAGGCAACAACGCTACAAGAAGAAATATTGTAAAAACATTGGAACAAAAACTAAAGAGAAGGAAATTACATATTAGTAAAAAGTCAAAACGCGTCAGAAATTTTTTTTGAAAATATTGACGTATGTACAATTTAAGTTTAACATTTACACATAGAAAATGATATAAACGTACAAATAAATAAATGAGTGGATAACTAATATTACGAGGTGTGTTAAAAAAAATTACCAAAAATATATTAGTCTGCAGAATAATACTTTTTATTATTTACTAAAGTACCCAGGCCAACCAAATTGTTTGAATGTATGTATGTGATCAGTACGATAATGAAAAGAAAAAGATAGAAATCTCGCTTGAAGACTAAAACTCTTTTGTTTACCCAACAATGAAATGTAATAAAATATGATTTCAGGAACATTAGTATTTTTATGAATTCTTATTTTGTTTAATCAAAGTCTAATTGGCATTATTCTTCATTCTGCTGTGCTGTGACTAACAAAGATTCCAAAGATTCAAAAGTTCCGCCACCGGCTTGTATTCGCCGCACTTGAAATAAATACTTTTGAAAATGTCAGACGAATCAATTGTGATATGAGGTATATTATCTGAGATATTTATTAAAAATTTGATATAGCAATCTACTGCATATTGTATTGTCATCAGAACTAAAGGTGTATGCAAAATTTCAAATAAATCAAATGTCAAGAAGTGGCTCTAATTTAACTTAGAAGATATGTCCTAAGCCAACTAATAAAGAAACCTACAAAGCATGTTAAATATGTTGTGATCAATGACTTTCAGTAGTGAGCAGTCACTACTATTGCCCCGATTATGTGACAGGTAAAAAGAAACAAAAAAAAAAAACTTAAGGTGTCTCCAACCGATCACCAAACCGAATAGTTTTAGCGCCTCACTTTTGCTTAATTTTCGTGATGGTTTTGGAATTTTTACTACTACTGCAACCCGCATAAAAGAACTTCGCTGTTACGGTTTCGCACCATTGCTATTAATAAGTTGAATTACATTGCTGATATTTCATTCTTACTTCCCGCTGCCATTTACTTTGGACAAACGGACAGACACATAAAAAATTGAGTGACTTACAACAACAACACAATGCACACCTCCTTGGGCTTGTATTAAAGAGTCCTTTAATTTTTTCAAAACCATCTGTTGTACATTGCGCAGCACTTAAAATACAATATATTTAAAAAAAATCAAACGAATCAAATACTTTGATATAAGAATTGACATAATATCCGAGATTTTTGATACATTTACAATTATTGATTTTATATTATGTCTCTAAGTTTTATATGCAAAATTTGACCTAGCAATATCTCGGCCACAACGCCTCATATCGGATCCAAAAATAGCCTATGTTAAAGACTGGAAACAACTATATACAATACATTCCCAAAATTTCATTTCAATCAGATGAACAGTATGGTCGCGTACAAGCAACAAACGCACAACTAATTTTAATTTTTATATTAGATAGGGTATCCTGCCCGACGTCGTATTCCTCGGATTCCTTAAACTTCACTTTCAGTAGAACGCAAGTGGATTGGGCCATACCTACAGTTGCGGTTTCGCACCATCGATATTAATAAGTTGAATTGCAATTCTGGTATTTCATTTTTGCTTCCCGCTGCACTTTAATTTGGCTAAATGGATAGTCAGTCACATTAATAATTCCAGTGACTTACCAAATCCACAACAATGCACAGCTCCCTGGTCTTGCCTTAAGTGTTATTGTATTATTGAGTCCTTTAATTTATTCAAAACTAACTGTAGTACATTGCGCAGAATCAGACAAATCAAATGCAGTATTTGATCCACCAATTTCTCGACAACAGCGTCACATATCGAATCCAAAAGTACTCTGTTATGTTCAAGGCTAAAACCAACCATGCACGCATTCACAAAATGTCATTGCAATCAGATGAACGAACGGTATAGCCGCGCATAAGACTCAATATGAACACACATAAGAGAAGTTCAGTGACATACACCACTCACAGAAGAATTATATATATAAAGATTGTGAATCTAAAGCATTCTCAGATCCCCTTGAACACACACAAAAAATTTCATCAAAATCGGTCCAGTCGTTTAAGAGAAGTTCAGTGACATACACACTCACAGAAGAATTATATATATAAAGATAGATTGACAGCAATGAACATCCTGACATCCTGAAGAATGGGCATCACGAATGCCCGAGTGACAGGTCTTAAAAGTTTCTCTCCTTAGAGTCTAAAAGGCTTATGACAAGATCATTGTGGGGGCCTTAAGTCGTGCTGCATGTTCTTGCTAGATTATTTCTATAATAATTCCATCTGTTATCATTGGGATGAATTTTGTTTTTGTATAACAAATAAAAATTTACATGATTATTTTATGTAGGAGGTTCAAGACATGACATTTTAAATCGCTTGGTAGCATTTGTCTTTACAAAAAATATCTATATGATTATGATGACTCCACCAGTTTTTATTGATATCTGTAGACTCAGCAGATGATGATCCTCTAATTCAGTAAGGAAGAACTTTGAGAACTGGTTAGAACAGTGTATTAATTGGTTCATGCAATGCAATTATTTATATTGTATTAAGTATAACAAAGATCTATGCTGATTTGACAACCGAAAAAATAGAAACAGCATCGACTAAAGGTTCCAGGGAATTAATTCTCTTTGAACAACCCGATTATGATTAAATTAATCAGAATCTTTTGTAGATTATTGATTAATAAGTTGAAATAAAATACTTAGAAGCCAAATTTTATATTAGAATCTATTTTAAACTCCCAAATCATCTGTATAGCCCCTCGTGTCTACCCAGTATTAGTAGTAGTAATTCATATGCATATGTGTAAGTCTAAGTTTGAATGATTGTAATTGATATTGGAAATTTGTTTACAACATCCGCTTAGAACATAAAGAAATGGAGGGAGGGGGTTGGTTTTACTATGACATAAGACAACACAGCTTCTTCATTACTCTTCTCTTAATACTCTAGGAAGCATTTTCTACAAATATCTCGTCAAATATCTCGTACACATACATAAATAAGTATTTATGATCATTTTATAAAGAACTTAATTTATTTTTATGTGATTTTTAACATAAGTTTCCTTTTTCTTTCTTACTAATTATTTTTTTTTTTTTTTTTTGGAAATTTTCTTTCATTGATTTTTGTCATTTGTTTTTTCTTGAATTTTTGTTTAACGACTTCACTTTGATGATACTCGTACAATAGAAATGTGCTGACAATTAAAGTTTGTGTGGCAACAAAGCAATAACAACACCAATATCAACATCACCAAAACCAAGAAGCATGAGTGATAGATACATTTCTATATTGTAAAATTTCCAAAATCAATTTATTTATATTGTATTTTTGTGAAAGCATAAATTTAAATAGAAAATTAATGTTTGATGTTTCTCCATTTCTGTGGCTTCTGAACTTTTTCTTCTAAATGAAATCTTACAAAATTTTTATAAATTAATTTATTTTTGAATTTAGATTTTATGGCACTTGAGTGCATTCACACAAAAGTGTCTATAGATACAGATACAGATACAGATACAGAGACGCTTTCAGATAGAATGTAGATATAGATGGATTTATATGAATTTATATCTGTACAATCATAAATTATGAGTTTGCCATTAATTCCCAAATGTTTCAACTTAGAATTTTCCATTTGTGCCACTTGAGAAAGATACTTTTGCTGATAGAAGCCACTCGACCGATTCTGTCTGACAAGTATTTTAAAAGCTTTAATCTTTTCATTATTATTGTTATTATTATTCCTTCTTTCAAGCTAAAAGTTGAGGATGGGATGGGTGGAATAAAGTGGTTGACTGACTGGTGTGTGTATTGATGATTGGGATCTCTTCTGAATATTTGCATGCTGCCATCACCATCACCATCACCATTTTCATTTCCATCTTCATCGACATCAAACAGTTTATCTTTATCTTAAACGATAATGATCGTGCATAAGGTTCCACCTCTTTTCACTCCTCATTCCTCGGCTTCCTTATTCTTTCTTGTTATTTTTATACTATTATTTTAGTTTGTGGAAGTCTTTTGTGTAGTTGCGACAGCAGCAGCAGCAGCAGCAGCCAAAGTAACCGTCATTGCAGCATTTTGCTTTTGCCTTTTAATTAAACTCATATGCCGCCGATTCGTTTGATTTTTGTAGTCTCTCATGTTGTTGTTGCTGTTGTCCATGTGGCCAGCGCCATGCATGCGACATGCTGCATGGCGATCCTGTTGTGGTATACAGCTGCCAGTCATATTATTCCCAAACCATTGGACCGACCAACTGAGCTGAGCTGAGCTGAGCTGAGACTTTAATCAACGACAACAGCAGCAACAATTGAAGTTGAACTAATGCCGGCTTTGGTGAAGAGTGCGCAATGTGGGCTTTATACATACATACATAGTATTGTATGTGTATCTGAATGAATGTGTGTCGGATCGGTTTGGGTCTTTTTATGTTTCTTTCTGTTTTGTCTCCGACAGCATGCAATATTCTCCTTCTTCTTCTTCTTCTTTCTTTTTCGGTTTCAAACAACCATAACAAAAACAATGAGAACCAGTAATTTGTTGTAATGTCATTCATTTATCCACGCATTCATTACTTTATTGTATTGTATGTATGTATGTATGTATGTATGTGTGTAGATACACTCACTCATTTACTCACTCATGTGTGTGATCGTCACTCAACATCACTCATTGTTGATGGTAACACACCTCCACACCACAGTTCCCTTTAAAAACCATA
Organism: Amiota minor; assembly: GCA_037043295.1. Lineage (NCBI taxonomy): Eukaryota > Metazoa > Arthropoda > Insecta > Diptera > Drosophilidae > Amiota > Amiota minor. The sequence continues at coordinate 125,064 of JBAMAW010000486.1, forward strand.
AAGAATCATCCAACCAACCATCAACCATCCAAGCAATTCCATTCCATCTGTGAAAATTCGTTTATCGCATAGACTTTATTGCTAAAAAAAAAAAAATTTCAATTTTGTCTGGAGTTTGAATTGCATTGCATCGCATTGCGTTAAGTTCAAATGAGTTGGGCTGAGATGAGATGAGTTTCGTTGCGTTGTGTTGTGTTGTGTTGTGTTGACTCGAGTGTTAAGATTGCCGCTTTCTTCATTAAAAAATTTCTTACTTCTCAACCTCTTTTCCCTTTCTTTATCTAACTTATCATCATCATTGTATTTTATTATTTTAAACGTAGAAAATTGATTTGTTGTGCTTAAAGTGCACAAAGACAACGCTTGTCTCTCACTCACCATCGAAAACTCATAGCACAAAATTTAATATTCTTTCACTCGTCGTCATCATTCGCCACCCGTCACTTCTTAAGTTGGTTGGTTCACTTTTTTTCTTTTTTGAATGCTTAATTTCTTTTCTTCTTATGTTTTTTATTATATTTTATCGGGCCATTCTTTTTTACGGTGATGATTTTCATTTTTATTTTCTTTTTTTTTTTTTTTTTTTTCATTTTTTGTTGTCGCTACTTTGATGATGACTTTGCATCAGAAACCGAGACGAAACATCAAAGACCTTTGAATCTCATCCATTGTGCCTTGTAACCCTTCTCCACACATTAAGCTACTCATCTGGACTGAACTGAATGTTAATAAAATGTTGTCAAAAAGTGTTGAAAACAATGCAGCACTTTTGTATTGTTGTTTGTGAAGCAACTTACCATTCATTATTCGGTGTAATTTTTGTGGTTTTTATGATTTTGTGGGCGTTCATTAGGGTTTTCAGTTTGTAGAATTTCCTTAACCATAGTCATTCGTATTATTTTAAAAGGATATGAAAGACCCTATACTACAGAAATTCATGCAAGCTTAATATTTAAATGGAAATTATTAATTACCCCTCCTAGTGGTTCCAACTGTCTAGCTATTACTAGTTGGCCGCTTTGGCTGAAAGACTGCCCTTTCCATGACTAGAAACTTTTGGTAGCTATGAAAGAGGGCAAGGTTGTTGATCAAAGACTTCCGAAAATGTATGAAACTTAACTGGATGAATCCCCTACGAACTCTTCGACAACTATAAGGCTGAACGTGTCCCAGTTTTTAAGACGGTACATTTCTTGGAATCAGTAAAATCGGACCACTAGGGGGAGTACCTCCAATACAATCCCCACTCTAGTCTATCTCGCACTTGGCAAATTTTTATTCATTCTCTGCTGTAGACTTCTAAAAATTTTATCTATATATATAAAAATTAACCCAAAAAATTGTATGACCCCGCAAAACTCGAGAACGCCTTCACCAATTTTGATGATATTTTTTTTTTTTTTTGTTGTACTCATGGAGTTACCAGTCAGGTTCTTTGCTACATTTGGATCCAGTAGGTGGCTCTGTTTTCCAGATAAGATAGTTTGATGTCATTTTTTTTAAACATTTTTTCATTTGGTGCAAAATATACTGAACCGATTTAAATAATTTTTTGTTTTAAATGAACAAGTGAATCTTAAAGTTGCTTAGGTTAAATAGAATATTAAAATATATTGTTCATTCCCTGAAATTATTAATTACACATTTTACAACAAAGCTTTTTAGAAAAAACACCCAACTAACGCATAGGGGGTATAGGAACGCACGCCTGGTAACGCTAGTTGCATATAAATTTCGGATCTAAAGTCGGAAATAAGTATCTCTATAAGTGTAGAAATTTGATTATCGAAACTTGTGGCAGAATATAATAGTAAATGAAATGAAATATCTTACAGTCTAAGAAATCTTAACTGAAGTGGAGATAACAAAATTTCTCACTTAACTTTTTATTATTGTAGAATAGAATAGAATTTTCTTATGAATCCTGACCATTTTTATTTCTTTTTTATATTTCAGAAGCCATAAGTGCGTCTACATTGAATGCTTTGTGCTTCCATTTAGCCAACATAAGGTAAGTTCATTTTCTTTATCAGATGCAATATACTCGTACTATGTACTATGTGAAAAAGATTTCAATACACCATCCTTTGTCTGCTGCATCTTTTACTATTCATCTAACCTTAATTATATTTCCTATTTCCTATTTTTATTCTTTTTTTTTGTTTTTTGTTGTGATATCTTCTTAATGACATTGAAAAGACAATTAACTTCCAGTTAAATTAATTTGTGATTTCATTCTCTCCTTTATTCATTCACTTAGAAGTAGAAGTATATAGGTAAGTTGCCTCCTGTACAACATTTTACCAATGCATGGAACAAAAGATGAGAGTCTTTGTGTATACTATACCTGGAATGATTAATAACCTCAACGTGCCGCGTCATTGTAATGTCTTCATTACTAAACCGAAAGGAATAGCTTTACATTGTTAAAGAGCATCCTTATAGAATTGTATTTTGTTGGTATCATGTCCCTACTTCTCTCTCCTTCTCTCTTCTACTATCATGGGTCTTTTCTTACTCATCTTTGAATGAATGTTACTGGGATTGGAGTGCCCACACCTAACTAAATATGCATGAATGAATGGATGGATGACTGTTGTCTGTTGTCTGTTTCGCATGTTCTTGGTTGGTGTTTCATGTGTTTCTGCGTGGGAGTGTGCCACAACTTATTCGCATTTCGTATTCTCTCTTAGTTCACCGTCTACCTAGGTACATACATATATTACCCTTCTATAGTTTGGGTTGTGCTCTGGCTTTATCATTTGGCTCACGAGACGAGATGCGTTAACTGCGTTTTATGTTGGCATATTGCATCTTTACAAGCAGCACTGAATGTGATTTATCGCCAGGCGCTCGCTGTACAATTTTAATCCATTCCTTCCCCATTTCCCATATCCCGTTTACCGTAACTTGTATCTTTGTTATTTGGTTATGTTATGCTTGGTTTGACTTGACTGGAGTTTAGTCGTTTCGGCTCATTGCTTGCCAAGACATGTGTTGAGGTTATTTTATTTCGTGTTTGATTTGTTCATTTCTCTCCATGCATCTGTCCTCTCTTGTCCTGTTCGTTACTGTGCTGAGACCCGTCCGTCCTATCGTTTCCATCTTCAACAACTGTGTTCATTTCTTTGTTTGTTTTCTGTATGATGTTTGTTCGTGAGCCAACATTGATTTAATAGTCTTGTGAATGTTTTGCAAAATCAACAACAACAACAATTATAATGCCAACACAGCAAACACTTTTTCAATTCCCATAACTCATACGCCGTGTTGTACATGACCCCGAGCTGTGTTTTGTTTGAGTAAGTCGCGCATGCGCACACTTTTTACACTCGTCATTCGTTGTTCACTCACCTCCGCCTTATGTTCGCTCTTCTGAGATCTCGCACATCACTATATCATGCCACACACACACACACACACTTAGGTACACATCTTAGCAAACCAGCAGCTCCAACAGCTTAAAAGCACAGCTGCGCCTTCCAAGTACGAGTATATTGTTGGGTTCGTTCAACAACGCCGCCATTGATGTATGATTGTAGTAACAATCTACCGCTGCCACTGACGTCGTCTCACAACCACAATCAGTTGACTCAGTTGAGTTGCTGAGTTGATATTGTTGCTTCTGCTTCATTTGACTGTCCAAAAGCTTAAATCTTCGTCTTCGACGTATTCGTTGCTGTCATACTCGTAGTTGTCCAGTGGTTGTTGGTTGCTGTTTCGTTGGTTGGATCGTTTTCCGGCCCGCAGGCTGCAATTCACTTTGAAGTTGCAATCATGACCGGCATCATTGCTTTGATGATTTCGATGCACACACATAAGCTAGAGTCTTATCGGACAGACGTCCGACGGATAGCAGCACAGGTCGCTTGATCATCGGTCCAATGATGAAGCAGCAACAGCAGCAGCAGCAGCAGCAGCGTCCCCCCACCGACAAACATTCGTTAGCTTGGTCACTTGGTCGGTTTCTTTTCAGTCTTCAACTCTTTCTTGCTTCATTTGCGCGTGTTTTTTGTTGGTTTTTTTTTTATATTTTAAGCGTTTACTGGTGGTATTAAGATTTTTAACTTTACTATAGTCATATGATGTTGTTGTTGTTGTTTTTGTTGGAGTTGTTAGTAAAGCAATTATTGCCACCCGTGCGATTGTGGTTTCTAGCTGTGCGCGACATCTTAAGAGATGTCGAGGCGTGTGCATTTTATCAACAAAAAACAACTATTGTCTGTCTGTGTCTGTCCTTCCTCCTTCCAATGGGCAGCCTTGGACTCACTGTCTCTCTCTGTGTGTGTGTGTGTGTGTGTGTGTGTGTGTGTGTGTCGGCATTTGTTGCACATTTGTTGCTATCTTTGTGCGGTCAAATCAATCTGCAATGCAGCACAGCTGCCGCTGTCATCACGACCATTCAAGTGAACTTAACATGTATGGACACCAGCATCAGCAGCAATAACACTTGGCTGGCTCGCTTTGATAGACAGCCGCGTGAGATTTAAACAATGGCGCATGCGCAACGCTCACTCACTCGGTTACTCTAAGACTTTGCCGATACACGAACTTTTAACAGACCGAAGAGTAGACAGTCTGTCTGTTTATTTGTTTGTCTCTGACTGACTATCTGACTGACATATAGAGGGCGCTTTCGACAGCGTCATGAAAGCAGCCGCCGTTAAAGCCGCAAAGTCTCGAAATTCAACTCAACTCAGCTCAACTGAACTAAACTCAGCTGAGAGCTTAATACAAGCGCTGGTCTCTATCCCCTTGTCTTAGTGTGGTCTGGTCTGGTCTGGTCTGGTCTGGCTGGGTTTACCCTGTGTTATGTATGTCGGCATATTTGCTTTGTTCTTTCGCTTGACTCGCGTCCGCTTGTCGTCGTCATCGTTTTCATTGTAGATTGCATGTTTCATTGCTTCATTCATCTACCACCCGTTCGCATTTGCCCATTCCACGTTACTTGATTTTCTCTTACTCTCTTTGTCTGTCTGTCTCCATGTGTGTGTCTGTCTATCTGTCTGTCTGTCGGTTTCTTGCTCTCTTTGTCGGCTTTATTAAATTATTATTTACTTTTATAAAGTGCTCGCTTAATTTTCAACGCTTAAACTACATTCCCATTGTTGTTGCTGTTATTGTTGTGTCTGTAGTTGTTGTTGTTGTTGTTGGTGTTGTTCCATCTGTCGATTTTGCGTTGGGCCGCTTGAGGCGATTAGCCGCCATGATCGCGATTGCGATCACTTGGCTCGCATGTGAAGAGAGACGAGGCAAAGTATTGTACAAACATCAAAACCAAGCAACCTCATGGTGCCGCATCAAATTGATGTTGTGCGCTTTTGTTGTTTAGACGATTCATGCAATAACAACAACAACAACAACAACAACACCTGACAAATATATCAATTTTCCCCCTACAATTTTTATTGTAGCTTTGATAAATATTAGCGACTTTGATTTAGAGATTTTTTATGTTTTCTTTCGATTTTATTTATTTCTTTTTTATATTAATTTTGATTTTTTTTTTTTTTTTTTTTTTTGTATCTTTTTTCACACACTCATTTACTAAGTATGCATATACATATTGTATGTAAGTAATGTGAGTATGGGTGCATGTGTATAGTATCTATGTTTAATGGTCTGTCCCATCTGTCGCATCTCTTGATCTGTTGCCGTTGCCGTTGCCGTTGTGTGTTGTGTGTTGCCTGCTGCCTACGTTTGTTGTTTGTTCGCTACACTTGAACTTCAAAGCATTTGATGCGCACCACCACCACCACTACCAGTTCCATCACTGGCACCACCGGTACCATCCCTTTACTTATTTCATTTCATTTCATTTCATTTTATTTCTTTCTTTTTTTTTTTTTTGTGCTAATAAAAATATTTCAAATACAAAACATTAAAAGCGGCCGACTTCAAAGCAAATGCGAAAAATTATACGCTAACAACGGAAACTAAAAAGCAGCAACAGAAGAAGGCGCAACACACACACGCACACACACACACATACACACAAAGATAAACACACACAGATACTCGCATTAAATAGCAAAGAGTCTTGAAAATGAAATGAAAATGAAAGAAAATATAAAATCACAAACGAATATTCAAAATGTAATGTAGAAAAAGAAAAGGTCGTCGTCGCTTCAAATATTGTATCTTGTAGATACAAAAGCATTTTTATAAGTTATAGATTATGTTTTTGTGCTTTATCACTTGAAAATCAAAGTAGCCTTCTTCGTTGTATTTTATTTTATTTCATTTTTTTTTTTTTTTTGTTTTTAAAGTGCACCCAAGAATATAAGAATATAACTTCTTCCTACTGTGAAGTATATCCTTTGTTTTGTCAATATGGTGCCCTCTTCCCTAAGCCTTTTCCTGTTTGCGCCATTTAAATTGCATTTTTAATTGTTCTGTGCTTCCCTTCAATTCTTAGCAGCCACTTTTTGCTTTCATTTTCATCGTCATCGTCATCTTCGTCATCATCATTCTCATTGTCGTCCTTGTCTTAAAGTTCTACCAGTTCTTATTATGACTGATGGATGAATGGATGTGGGTAGGTCGGTCGGTTGCTTGGTTGGTTGGCTGGTCGGTAGGTCGGTAGATGAAAAAGACATCAAAGCGCAACTTGACGCAACGATGAGTACAACAACTCAAATATATACGTTGAGAAAGAACCTCATGCATAGATGGATGGATGGATGCCTTGGTGAAACATTGGATAGATATGTTAGATATATGAATAGACAGATGCATGGATGGATGGATAGGTAAATGAATCATCATGCGTATATCACACACACACACACATCCATGTAATCTCATACTCATTCATTCATTTACTGAGTTACTTGTTGATGTTCTTCACTGAAATCCCCATTGTTGTTGCTTCTGCTGCTGCTGCTGCTTCCACTCATGTTCATGACGTTGTACAACAGGAAACATTCGTATACACTCCTTGATGTTGTTACTCTTGTTGTTCCTGTTCTCTTATTGTATTTCATTTCCTTCCTGCTTCCTTGTGTTCGCTCTCTTGGCCAACATTAAGATGAAAATACGCATGCTTTTTGAGTTCCCTTAAATTGCTTCTCAACAATCCTTATTGCAATTTTTTTTTTTTTTTAATTCTTGGAAAGCAAAAAGGGGGAAACCTGAAAAATGCTATTGTCGTAAAGCACCGACTATTGAATACTCTGGATACCATAAGTATTTGAATCACAACACTGAGTGATAGGAATATACTTACAAATGTACGTGGAAATGATGTTACAAGATATAAAGGATAATCCATATTAGGTGGACCCATCAGGCAACGCTATAAGTTTGACAAGAAACGTTCGATCGACTAATGATAGCAGGTGTTTGAAGCGTCAATCTTAGGAGATATTTGTGATGAATTTGTTGTTCAGCTGTACGTTCAAAAAAAAATACGTCTTAATTGTGAAAACTCAACGTGCACGGAGAAGGAAAAAAAAGTTAAAAGTAAATTGTCAAGAACATATTTTTTACCTTCTGGTACTGTCGATAATTCCAGGCTTCCAAATAAGAAGCGACCAAGGCGTTCCTCGTACCACTCTACGACGCATATTCCGTTGTGATTTGAAGATATTTCCTTACACAATTCAATTGACTCAGCGACGGTTGTCAACCGATAAGACTCGTAAAATATATAAGAATATGAATCTTCCGAAACATTAACAAACACATTGGAAAATGACGAAAAACGAGCGCATTACGGCATTCGAACTCAGGGCCACCACTAGTACGAAATCGTCTTCAAAAATTGATGTAGTCAAATCTCCTTAAACCAAATTAAATTATCTCTCACTTATAGTATCCGAAGGGCACCAAACGGAACCCTATTACAAAGGCTACAATGTTATTCCGTTCTTCCGTTCTTTGGGCTGTTGTATCTCATGAACCGTAACAATTTGAATCCCCATTAAAGTTCGGGATCTTATTAGAAAAACTTTTTGTACTTTCGAACTGAAATTAAGACACTATATTTTGCCAAATCACGGATTCCTACATATGCGAGTCTGACACGCACTCAGCTGATTTACTTCTAAAAAAAATACATAAAATCAATGTGAGTGGAATTCAAATTTAATTAAGAAAGTCACAAGAAGACTGAACATGTCCTAGGTGGACATAGTTAGTATGAAAAGTTTGATGCCCTTGGAGAAAATAGTGTTTTCCCATAATAGAAGTAACACGATGATTTGACAAAACTTCCCAAATAAACTTGGTAAGCTTCGAAACCATATTTTAACTATCTACATCTTAGACTTTGTGTGCCAGATGAACCATTATACTTATAAAAAGGCTGGCAATACCCTGGAATTACCGGAGCATATGTTTCACACGAAACATCACCATTCTCATTTATGCCCATTTTTGAGATTTTACTTTTATCTTAATTCTGAGTTCCTTACGTTTGTCTAATCTTAATTTACTCTGTCATACAAAAATGATTATAGGGTATACAAAAATAATGAAAATATCATCGTTTGTTGCTTAAGTGAAATTTTATGCTGGAAAGATTTCAATTGCTTTTTATTGTTGTTCTATGTTTTGTTCCTTTTGCTCAAAATTGTCATAAATGAAGTTTTTTGCTATTGCCGTTGTTGTTGTTGTTGTTTTATATTTCTGGAAAACTTCAGAGATAGACGACATTGATGCAAATTCAATTAAAACAACGAAAACAACAAAGAAACAACAGAAACAACAGGAATAAAAACCAAGTATTTCTTCTCTATCATCTTCTTGTTCTTTTGTTGCAGCAATGACAATATGGTACCAATTTTAGCCACATCCATCTGACTGAACGACTGTCTTCCCATTGCCATCCAACTGCTTACTTGACAGTCGTTGCCTATCTGCCAGCCACCCAAGCTTAATTAAACCATTTCAGAGCAGATGTCATATATTTTTTGTTGTTCGTGTTGCTGTTTGTAATGATGATGATGATGATGATGAAGAAACTTTATGTAAATTTTGTTGTTTTTGTTGTTTTGATTTTTATATCCGACAACAGCTTTTTATATCTGTCCATTTGTGGTCAGAGGTTATATGATTTATTCAGAGATTGTGGGTTGCAATAATGGATCGATAATGAAAATAAATTTTTAAGTGACACATTGAAGGACATCAAACATGGGCTAATGTATCCATGATGAAAAGATTAAATTTAAGGATTGAGTAGAAGAACATGAAAATGTTTTTATTCCATTATCATTCTTAGCAGAAGAGCCTTTCTGCTTCGCTTACTGTTTGTGATTTAATATCTTTCATAAAAATTTACAAAAAATACATACAAATTGTCTATGGGATTTTTATTTGAGTTGATAAATCAATGCTTGCCATTGAATTTTTAAAAATTATTTCTCTTAAATGTTGGCCATGACTACATTTCACGTGGTCCATTCGAGAAGACAAAATTTTGAGTTACTGTTTCGAGCTGGAATCTCGCTAAAGACACGATTAATGATGTCTTCCAATGCTGCAACTGACCCTGGCTCATTTCATTTAAAATGGCAGTTTTTTATAAATATTAGTAAGTACAGTAAAGTACCTAATGATAATCAAGTACCAGCTACTAAGTCCTCCGACTCTGATTGTTTTCACTGATTCTCTCCAAGTTGTAGAGGATATCCAGGATCACAAATCATAAGTGAAATACTTATGTATTTAATCTATCTTCTCGGCATTAGAATATTAAGTACATTAGTCTTGTCTAAAATTCCCATAAGAATAAAAAATGGGCCAAGTGCGAGTCAGAATCGTACACGGAGGGTTCCGTACCAGATTGAGGTTACATTTGACTGATTCATAAAAAAGAATCCTTTAGTGTCTTAATTTCAGTTCGATAAAAGAAAAAATAAAAAAGTTTTTCTATTAAGAACATGAATTTTAATTTAATTAATTTAATTTTTCGAAAATATTTTAATTTTAGTATTTGTTGCTGATCCGGGCATAGAACTACACCTTCTTTGAAAATTTAAACTCTCTAGCTATTGCGGTTTATGAGATACGACCCGAGGTCGGACGGACGGACGAACGGATGGACAACGAAGTCTCTGCAATAGGGTTCCTTTTGGTGCCCTTTGGGTCCGGAACCATAAAAATTAAAAAGGAATTTATGCTTAGAAAATTGACTTAAAAACTATCATAATTTCGGCTCTTCTCCTTAAGAACTAAAGGAATAAGTCATGTCTTCTATTAATCATAGCCTGACCATGGCGACCAGCACTAGTCGGAAGGTTTCTCAGAAATTTTGGTCATGCTGAAATAATTTTAAACGAGAAATGTTCAATAAGCATCTACACAAATTATTCTAAAACGTTTAAACACTGTCAAAGTCTTCAAGGCAAATGAATAAGAATAGTTTTAAAATTTCATGAAAAAACTGCATTCTCTTATTTGTCGAATCTGAGTCTCAAAGGCAAATTTTTTTTCTTTCAAGATTAACCAAGGTCGCTTGGAGAAAACAAATTTTTTTTGTAAGATTTTTAAGAACTCTCTTGATCAGGGTTTTTTGGTTGTCTGGACTGCATTGGAAGAATCTGTGATGAATTTGGACGCAGGTGCCAAAAACAAATTAATTTTTCTGATCACCGACAAATTGAAAAGCGAAAAAAAAAAAGGTTATTCACCATTGGGGGAAATTGGCGAGCAAAAAAAACCCGCCCAGACTCGCACACGGAGAGTTGCGTACCAACTGGGAGGTTTGTATGGGAAGTGTCCAACAAATATACAAGTATAGCTTCCCAAACATAAGTCAACCACTGCCCACTTAGAGCTGACAAAATTTTTTTTTAAAAGAGAAAATTTGTCTTTAGATTGAATCCACGCTCCTTACTTTCTATGATTCTTCTACTTTTCCTGAAATCCTCCAGCGTTCTAATTGGAAACCCATACACTAGATAATTTTGATTTGGAACTGTTAAAAAGGATGCAGCGTCTCAGGCAAAAGGATGTAAGCAAAAAATGTTTCACCTAATTTGAGGGTAATTATTTAATACGATTCAAATTTTATTAGAGTCTCCCGAGGTTATTGCATTTAATCTGATAAATATAGTGTATATTTCACGTTTATGAATTAATATATTTATTTTTACTGATTTTACTTTAAAATGTGATAATTACACGCGCTTCCACAACAATGGTCACTGCATTTAGCACTCAATTGAGAGTTAAATCTCTCATCGTGAAAGTGTTTCTTTATTTTTTTTTTAAACCTGAAACTATTTTTAGTAAAAGTACATAATAATACCGACATATTTGATTGTGAAATGATCATAAATTCTTAAATTTTATATGTAAATATAAATCAACAATTTAATAATAAATTCTAAGTTGTCTTTGTCTCATGTCATGTAGACACTTCAATGACTTTAATCGGCTAATAATTCTAAGAATGTTTCTGTGTGCATACATTAAATTAAATATGAAAATTATATTTCATATGAATTCATATTCATAAAGATGATGATGATGATGATGATGAAGGTGATAATGTTGCTGCTGCTGTTGATGATGCCGAATACTGAATAGTAAAACTAAATGAAAACCACTCTTGTGATGAACTTCATCATCATAAAGTATGTAAATTCCATATTTTGTTGTAACAATTTGCATTGCTGGTTTGCTGCTTTGCTGTTTTGATTCTTTGAGTAGAAGAAGAGAAATGCATAAAACCTAAAATTTAAGCTTGTGAAATTATGATGAACAAACTGCAGGCAGAAATAAGAAAAGAAGGAAAGGAAGAATGAATATCCGGAAAAGTTTGTCCTGTTTGTGCTGGCAAAAGTAATTAAATTGAAATAGAGCAAAGTGAAAGGAAATACAAAGTAAAGCCAGAAATGCACAACACACTCCAACACCCAACCAACTAGATCCAGTTGAATGGAATCCATGATGAAAATGTGTGCCAGAAATACATACATATATAGACGATGCTTAGATACAAATGGTAGAGATACTATTGTACAATAGGTAGATGAGATGCAGATGAAGATGTAAGTGTTGCTTGCGAATTGGGATGCAGAAAAGTCAAGTGTTGTAAAAATATGAGCAACAACAAGTCAAATGCAAACAAACATTAGATCATATTATTAAAAAAAAAATAATAATAATAAAGGCTATGCAGCATATGGAAGAGGAATGAATGAATGCATTCAGTGAATTACACGAATGAATAAAAGAGCGAAAGAATGATTGAAGGCAAACAAACAAACAAACAAACAACGGGTAAAAAGTAGCAAAGCAATCAAGCGTATTAGGGAGCGACGAAACTCTAGTAGATCATTTGTACTATAATCAAATCTTGTGGGAAAAAATATCTACATCTACATACAATACTTAGGATGATGCATACATATGTATGTGTAGATAGACTAAGTGGAAGAACAACGAGCTGCAGGCGTTGACAGAACTATGTATATGGAACATACGGGCGAATGCATATGGAATAGATGGAATAGTTGAAGCTTCTTCCATGGGGGAAAAAATATACTAAAATAGAAAAAAATATTGCGCTTCTTCGCTTTGTTGCTTAAATATTTGTCAAAAGTTTTCTTTTTTTTTTTTTTCTACAATTCCCTTCACCGCTAAGCTCTACAAAAAAAAAAAAAAAAATGAATGAAATAACAAAGTGAGGAAGGAATGAACGCCCCATCAAGTTGCTACATGTGTAACTTCAAAGCGCAACAAGCCGCCAACAACATCAACAATAACGACGACAAGATCCGGAGAGAGTGAAAGAGTAGTGGGAACAACAATTCATTGCTGCCTTTCTTTCCTCCTTCCATAATCAAACATACTTACAAATGGACTATGTGTTGGATATAAGTATTTTTTTTTAGCCGGCGTCATTGATGCCGATGACGATGATGATGATGATGATGATGGCATGGCGTCTCGCTTAAGTGCTCCAGTCAGCAGTGGTAGTAGCAATAGCAGCAACAACTCAGCAACTTCACTTTAACTGGGCAATGTTTATTTTTGAAATTTGCACAAAGTGTGCATGCAACCAGCTGCTGCTGTTGGAACTCACTCCTCCTCTGTTATTGTACTCGAATATTCCCAAACTATTTGTTGTTGTTCATACGAGCACAATTCATCTACTAGGGCAGAATAGATGAAGATGGCATTATTGATATTCGTACGTACTACAAGTGATAATAGCTTTGATGATTTGTACTTCTTGGTTTTGTCGGTCGGTCGATGGGTTGGTTGTTTGTTTGTTGTCTATAAATAACAACATACATAAATCTAAAAATGCAACCTTTGATCTGTCGAGATCTTTCTTTCAACGCCGCATAGTTGTGACTTCTTTGGGAGAGAGAAATACACTCAAAGTCGCACACTTACCCAGAGATTTGTAATCAGATCCCAATGGAATTTGACATTTCTTGTTGCTGCGTACTTTGATCAGCCTCACAACTGACTGACGTGGGCCCACGATGAGGAGACTCGATACAAAATCTCAACTGTCATTGTCATTGGGAAGTGAGGCGTAAAACCTTCGTGTGTTTCGACTGTTTCCAATGCTGCCAGTGCCACTGTTTTAAAAGTGATACTTTTAGCTTTTGTGGTTTCTTCTGCTCTTGAGCATTGTTTTTCAGTTTTGGATTGACGGACGACAACCTGACAAAGGGACAGACACAACGCGCAATGGTATAGTGGGTTTGATGATGCTACTGCTACTATTTTTTTTGCCTCTTTCTTATTGTATATTTTGCTGTGGTTTGCCCCTGACAAGTGACATTTACGTTTGTCTTGCGTTGCTCCCTTGGTCGATTCTTAAATAATTGCGGTTTTTATACTGCACCCTACACAAGAATGTTGGAATGTTTTTTTTTTTGTGTTTTTGATGAGATCAGGTTTCCAATCTTGAAAGACTGTGAGTAAATCCTAAATCCACGATCGAAAGCCAAGAGCTTTTTATTCAAATGGAAAGAAAAAATAGTTTTAAGCTTTAAGAAATGAAAAATACTTCAAAGGAAATTCCCTTAAGCGGCACCGCTGCCACATAACCCACAATTTGTGTGTTTGTATGGGAAAAAATGAGGTTCTAATTAGGCAACTAATACCCGAAAAAAATGAAGCATATATTCTAATTAAACTCACACACAAACAACATACCCAAGGAACTATATGCTTGTATCTATAAGTACATTGCTTTACAGATACGTAGATATTTTTCCATAAGCTTTTGCTCTGTGCGTTGGTATTCATTTGCAATGCAAAATGAAAATTGTAGCAAAGTGTAAACTCCATAGACCATGGAAGGGGGCAGCATCAGGCAACAGGATAACGCCAAACACACGACATACAAATGAAGACATACGCAGACACGAGCGCATAATTACACTTTTATTAACGTGCAACAAAAAGAATAAAGCACACAGGATCAATGCACGATGCATGCCATAGCAAATGTAAACGTAAATGTATATGAGTATATGAGCCTTGAATGCAAACAGGTGCTAGGCAACGTGCTATACTTTTTGTTGTTGTTGTTGTTCTTGTCGTTCATTCAGCCACCGACGCCACGAACAAAATGCCTTTGACAAGCACTTTTTGCGCATGCTGATGAGTAGTCAACTTTGTGATGATGATGATGATGATGATGATGGCAGCAACCCACAGCTAACATAGCATAGCACATTGATGCATCAACTCCTCTTCCGCCCACCCCCATTTAGATAGAAACACGTAGAGTGCATACGTTTGAGTCCTTAGTCCTTTGGGGCCAGAAGTGCACTCGTCTAAATGAAGAGCGCACTCTCGCTTGTGAGCACATCAAAGTGAACTGGAAAAAAGCCAATAAAGCTGGTAATTAGCTTATAGAAGCCGACAGTTGATGATGATGCTGTTGCTGATGATAAGGAAGAGATAGAGGCAACTGCATCCACATTCACATAAATGGCATTGTGACAAACAACATTTATCTCAATACTTTTTTTAATTGTTGTATTAATAATGTTCTTTCTCGTTTTACTCTATGTATTTATAAAAAAACACAAATCACAAAGACCAAACCGACCGACCAACCAAAGCAAATTGAAAGAAAATCATACAATACAGTTAAGAATATAGCACATACATACATATGTACATAAACAGAATAATGCAAAATATACAAGAACTTAAGTAACCGAAATATATAGAGACATGTGATAAGACTTAAAACTAACGAATCCACAATTTAAACAATTTATAAATGGCAGCACACGCACGCACGCTAAATCATTTAGTCACGGGTGTGCTACGCTCAGTCCGTCTTTTGCTCATGTTGTTGTTGTTGTGATGCTTTTTTATTGATAAAGACCCGCATTGGCGAGATATGAGGCGGTATTTGCAAAGTTGGTGGCGGTGGCGTTAAATCAAATGAGTTCACTGACGCCGACGATGTGGTAGAAGACGTCGACGAAGCAGATGGTGAAGAAGGCGATGATAGTGAGTAAGCAGAACGTGTGCGACGTAATGGTTCACCTATCATTCCAATGCCACTATTACATTCGTATTCGTTTGGAACAGCCAAGGAGTCACCACTACTATAGGAATTGCCACGTCCAACAGCCTTCAATGTGACGCGATAGCTATTATTTTGTAATTTACCCGTTGCAGCAGCCTCTTGATTGTAGTAGGACGTGCGAAGAATACAACAAATCACCAGAAATGGTATGGCTAGTATGCCAACTAAGCCCAATGTGATGATGGCCAATACATCGAGTAATTGCGCCCGCCAGAAATTGTAATTATTGGCATGCGACTTAAGGAAATCAGCACCGCCAGTCTTTAGTGTCAAATCGATGTGATAGAGAGCCTTCTCCAAACCACTTGAAACACCCGTTTGGATAAGTCCATTTAGTCGTCCCATTTGTTCTTGATAACTGCTATTAGAAATAAGTTCGCGTATGGCAAGGAGTATGGCATCATAGGCAATTGCATCATAGGACACTATCAAAGCAGCGCCATGTTGATGCAAACGTTGAGCAAGCACTTCTTGCTCGGGTAATATGGGTATGGCAAGTATGGCTGTATGGCCAGCAATGGCCTCAAATGTACTCAATAATCCACATGTGCTTATGAAGGCTTTAACCTTTGGGTGAGCTGTGTAAGAGACACAAATAAATTAGGCTAATTTTAACAGAAACAACGTCATTACTTACCCAGTATGGCTTCTTGTGGAAACCAACTATTGATCACAACATTTTTTGGAAGAACTAAATCAAAATTTTCAGACTCCCACTTGAGCAAGAAGGTAAAATCTTTCAGATATGAAAACACATCTAAAAGGGTTTCCAGTTTCTCTTGGGGCAAATCGACTGTACGGACATTGGCCCCGAAACTTATGTAAACGACAGCATTCTTTGCGGAATCAATATAATGTTGAAAATGTTTGTAGTTGATGCTATTGTTGGACATAAAAACTCCGCCAGAGTGAGTGTTAAATTCAGTTCGCCGTTGCAAATGTATGCCACCGATTTCTTGCATATTTGGCAAATAAGCACGTGGATATTGTAGAACGGGATGAGTATTGAGTAGAGCCAGACTAATATTTTTGGTTAAATCGCGATAATGTGGTAAAACTACTAGACCTCGAGTATCTTGTATCAAAGCCTCGAAGTGTTTGACGAATAGCGTTTCTTGTGCTATCATATGAAAGAAGCTAAATATAGACCAGAATTAGTCATCTTTAACCTAGAGAGATAAATTTAATTTATACATACTTATAAGTCATTCGCTCGAAGAGACTCATTAAAGTATTTAGAGTTCGTTGCCAAATATCCATGTGCTCGGTATATGGCAAAAAATTACTGGGATCCAAAGCAGAACTCTGCGGATTGCCCATCATGTTATTTAGCCAAGAATTAGGGCCAGTTGGACTAATAGCTACTGTTGGAATGTCAAAATGATAAGCCAAACTGAAAAATAGAAATTGATTTTAACACAAATTTGAAATAGACAAAATTGTTCTCATTGTTCTCACCCTAGCAATGCATCGCTTAAGAAGAGATCTACCACTAGCAAATCAAAACGTTCACCACTGGTCAAGAGTTTACGTACTTGCGCATCCGATAACAATAAATCCACATTGGTTGTCCCAGCGTAGATGAGTCGTGTGAAACGCTCCATAACCGATTGGGCACGCATATGCTCAGCATCAAAACTCATACCCATTTCCAGCCAATTCTCCATGAGACCATCGATTCGAATCTCCCGTATGTTGGCCAATTGGATGCCATCATCTTCGGCTGAATATGGACTGATTATGGTCACCGAATGATTTTGCTGCACTGTCACAAGTTGCTCCAACAACCGCCTGCCAAAAAGATAATGTGACTTCCACACACTGGGCAACACTGCAAGAACATTCGCTGCGCTGACTGTTTGTAGAAAAAATGGCAAGATAATGAGCAATGCTGATGAAATCACAAAACCTGACGTAGCCATTAAAATCGGTATTGTGAAATAACCGAAAAATCGTGCAACAAGTCCACAGGAGTCCAATAGGTCGAGTGTGTTTTATATAAGATGACGACAAATAATGCTTATGATGCTACTACTGCTGATTTGTTGTAGGTAGTAGTTACTTTTCCGGTTTGGTGATACTCCAGCGCAGTTCCCTGTCCTGACCTTCTTTCCAATTCTCTCATATAATTGCAACAATAGACTTTTGCTCTCGTCTTTGTTGCATTCGACTACATTTTCGTTGCTATTTTACTTTAAGTACACAATCTCTCGCGCGCTAATTAATGCAAAATTAGTAAAACAATTGTTGCGAAAAAGGCAAAGTAAAACGCACAAAAGAAAAATGGGAAAAAACCAACAACAATATTACAAAGAGTGTAAACAAAAATTAATGAAAAATCAGCTGTTTTAAACGCTCTCTCGTTCTCTTGTCAAATACAACCCTGCCTACTTTGTTTTGCAGACTTAGTTCGTTGTGAATGACAAATATATTTGCAAAAAGCGGCATGCGCCGCAACAATTGCTTCACCAATATGTAGTTGTAAAATTGCTTTTAACTGCAGTTAGTAATTGATAAGAACCTACTTAGACTGTTTACATAGATAAAAAGATGGCTTTGAGCAGTGATGAATGGATTATACAATAAGAAATAACCACAAGAACAGAAGTAAAAATTGTACGAGTTTTATAAACACATTTCATCCCGTAAATTGTTTTTGCATTATAATTTGTTATTATTTTTATATACAGTAATTGTTTATGTTATCAACCATTGGCTTTGTGCCAGGAATTTCACTGACAATTCTGAAAACAAAACAAAAGAAAGAAAAAGTTCGCACCTGCGGTCGTGATTTCACTTTTAAAGCATCCGCAGCAAGCAAACAACAAATTCATTTCGGATCAGTCATAATTTAAGCAGAAGCGCAGCGCACACAGCATTTTTTGTACCTCGTACAAAGAACACAAAAGTGGAGCAGCAGAAGCAGTGAAACACAATTGTAAAGCAGCAGGAACTTACGTAATAAAATTATAACTAATAAATCACTCATTCAATTTAGTCAAAATGGCTCAAGCATGTAAGTTGTTGCCTTTATAAGCCTACAAACTACTTGAAATAATAATCACTACTATATACTTATAATTACTACTGCATATAGTACAATTTGATGTGGATAAACCACAATATGATCTCAGCACTTTTATTGGGCGTTATAAGTATTTTGCATGGATGACAGATCCTCGCACGGTCCTAGTATCCAGTGATCGCCTGCTTGAGGCAAAGAAGCGAGTGGAACAATATCGTGCCGGAAAAGCTCTGCATGGCACTACGCCAGAACAAGTCGATTACAATATGAAATTGTATACATCTGCCTTTCATCCAGATACTGGTGAATTGCAAAACTTTTGTGGACGCATGAGTTTTCAGGTATGTCAACACAATACAAAGCAGGCACAAAACAGAAGAAAGTCATCAAATTCGACAGAGATCAACCTACGTAGTGATGTTACGAATCACTGAAGTCGCGTGATGATTTGCACGCTCGGATTGTTTTATAAATAATCTTCGTCCTATAGTGCAATATGCAACAGCTGGTAAATGTTGCATTATCTTTTGCCTTTCAATGATGATGACGTTGATTTTGTATTTGTGCCAAAAAATAATTAATCGCTCTCTGCATAGACAGACACACCCAGAACTATTAAAAGTGGTTAAAGTAATTAAAAAATGTTGTAAATTGTTTAGGTACCCGGTGGCATGCTTATCACTGGCGGCATGTTAGCCTTCTATCGCTCGGTGCCCGCTGTTGTACTTTGGCAGTTTATCAATCAATCGTTCAATGCCGTTGTCAACTATACAAATCGTAATGCAAACTCACCAACAACAGTGACACAACTGGGTGTCGCCTATGCATCTGCAACTACATCCGCGCTGGTAGCAGCTATTGGTCTCAAAAACTATTGGTCGAAAGTAGCTAAGCCGGTATTTCAAGTGAGCTATCCTCATCTTAATTTAGAGTTTCAAGAAAAGGAATTGAAAAAACCATATTATTTATATGCAAACAGCGCTTTGTGCCCTTCGCAGCAGTGGCAGCTGCCAATTGTGTCAACATACCATTGATGCGTCAAAATGAAATTATCAATGGCATTGAAGTTAAGGATGAGAATGGTGAAATCATTGGACGCAGTCGGTTGGCGGCTGTGAAAGGCATCAGTGAGGTGGTCATCTCACGTATTACCATGGCTGCGCCTGGTATGCTCGTCCTACCGCTCATTATGGAACGCGTCGAAAAAGTGCCTCTTTACAGGCGTATCAAATGGATTAATGCACCGTTCCAGACGGCAATGGTCGGTTGCTTGTAAGTAACAATGAACATTTTGTGTGATTGGAAACTTTGTAACCAACAATTGATTATCAATTCTCAGCCTGTTCTTCATGGTGCCCACAGCTTGTGCTCTATTTCCACAAACATGTTCCTTGAGCACTTCGACAATTAAACGATTCGAAAGCGAACTTTATGATGAAATGGAGAAAAAGAATAATGGCAATTTGCCAAAATATGTTTACTTCAATAAAGGACTCTAAATGTCGACGATTCTCTACTTATTGAACAAGAACAAACAACTATGGAAACAAAAGACAATAAGATCATAGAATTCTATGACTCTATACCTGCCTCTATGGAAATTATGATGAAACAGCAGCATTTTAAACTATTCTTAGAACAAATTAACCATGTGCAGCTTTTAGTAAATTGATTGATTAGTTATTATAGAATAAGTAAGCGAAAAGTTTCTTGATATCATATGGAATTTAATTCTGCTAAATCCAATTTTTCTATAAATTTATGTGTATTCCCCAAATGTATTCTTTTAAAGTATATGTACACATTTGTTAAAGTGTACAGGGACAAGGACATCTTCAATTGTCTCTCTTTCTCTCTCTCTCTGTCTGATTTTGTATGTTTAAATAAATCAAGTCAATTAAGTTTAAAGTTTTGTGCTCAACTAAGTCAAATATATTAAATAAATGTTGTATTTGTTATAAATAAAAAATATATATATACATAATCAACGGAAAGGATGAATATAAAATGGATTTTCTTGATTTACATATAATTTTTGTATTCTTAAGTGAAAAACGAAACCATCTACCAAAATTATTTGTGCTTTTAAAGTAAATTATGAATTACATATTGTAAATTTAAGTTTTGATTTAAATGCATATAAAAAGTAGAAGGCACAGTATAACATCGCAAATAGTTCATTCTTTTTTAAATTTTACTATTTTACTACTCAATAGTAAGTACAATATTGCATATAAGTTTGTTTTGATGTTTGCAACAGACAGATGTTGGCTTTGTGAACAACCTAACGTTTTTCTTTATTTTCTTAACTACCCGTATGACTTTGTATAGATAAGTAAGATAAATTTAGGTTACTTTTACTTAGATTACTTTAAAAATTTCATAAGAACTCAATTTATGTACGAATCTTTCGTTACAATGAAATTCTCCGAAATGTCCGCCCAACGGAAAGTATTTTGTTCTAAATAAGATAACTTGGGGCTAAGAAATTTTGTCCGGTTGCGAGACAATTCTTGTTTTTGATAAAACTTTTCGATTGTGAATTCTGTAGGAAATCTTTTTTACATTTAATTCATGAAATGTATCGTCGGAAAAATAAGTTTGTCTCACGTTTTCCCCATCTTTAGCATTTAAAAGTTAATGAACCTCATTCAAATTAATAAGAATTTATTGAAACAAAGAAAACTAACACAGCTTTGATTGCACCCGAAACGAAAGAAATTGAAAAGAATGTTAAGTCAAAATGCATACTATTCTCCAGTTAGTTTTAGCTCAGTTCTAATATTGCATGTTGGCGAAAATTAAAAGATGATCATCATCTCTGAATTTATCAAAACAAGCGATCTAACATTGCACACAATTTTGTCAAAAATACTTTTTCCAACTTGAGACTCCTGGCGGTGTGTATGGCAAAAGAAGATGCTAATTTGTTGGCGTGCATCTTAAGTCGGTGCGTAATAGTTGATCTGCTCACGGACCGGCAGGATTCCCAGATCACTGGATATAACTTCATTACGCACGTACCAAGAAGCGTTTACAATTCGACGGAGGGCAACGTTCTGCATATTCTGAATGAGATAGTTGTTGTACTCAGCAGGAGTACCCCATATGAAAAAACCATATGTCCAGGATGGCACCATTATAGTTTTATAGATGATTGCTTTATTGCTTAGGTGAGGTTAAGTTGACTCCTGGGCCATATGAGCTAGTTCTAGGCTATGTTTCATGCCAGATGCGTGCGAACGCTTGCTGAATGTCTAGAAAGATGGCAGACCTTTATTGCTAAATTTAAAAAAAGAAAATAAATATTGTAAATTTCTGTATGACTCCAATTTTTTGGTTGTAGTTGTCCGACAAATAAATAGAACTTAAATGATAGTCATACGCTTGATTATACAGATTTCGTTGAAGGAAACATCATTGTTTTTGTTTTTTAATTTTATAAACGAAGTTTTTTTCTTTTTATTATTTATAGTAGAATTAAGAAAGATACAAATATCAATCTCCTTTCATCACCATTATCATTTTTTCCATTCAAATTTAAACAAGTAAAATCGATTTTACAAATGTGCAAAAATGTCAATAACTTTATATTTTTATATTTATTTTTTATAGCTTCACTTGTTCATTATTTTTATTAAATTTTTAAGGTTGAATTTACTTGCAACAACAAATTAGAAAATATTTTTCGTTTATATATTTATTTTTTATTTTTTCTTCTTTAAATTTATTATATATTTTGAACTTTTGGGAGGCTATAAAATGTTATCAAATATTTATTAGTTTGTTGTTTTTTTTTTTAATTATTTTTCAAAATTACAAAAAAATTGTTGGCTTTAGTTTTTGGACATTCAAGGTCACATTAAATATTGTATTTCATTTAAAAATGTATTTCGTTTGTTAGATTTGTGGATCCATATATTTATAAATATTTATTAAAATTATTTAAAATTCTGTTAATCTGTTAGTTTGGATGTATGTACTTATCCTTGTACGAGGGATCCAAGACAACTGCTACTTATGTAAGTAGATAAATTGGTTTGTTCTTTTTAATGATTACAATAAATTTTTTTGTTTTGTCAATTATAAAAATATTATTATTTTTCATTGTATTAAAAGTGGAATTTGTTTCTAAGAAAAGTTTTTCTTTTGTATACCTTTCGCACTTCGTTTGCTCTGTACATATTATATAAGTAGTCTCTTAGTTCATGTCTTCATCATGTCATGCATATGTCAAACATAGAGTGTTCCAATTAAGGAAGTTCATTCTCACTTAATATTTGGATGGACAGTAGTTTAATGGAATAAGTTTCTATCTAACTTTTTCTTTAGAAAATGGTCTAGCAAATGATTAAAGATACACGGGATAGGATATTGATCCGGATAACATGTTATCAGCGCCCATCCACAGCGCTCTTTATGACACAAAGTCATAAGTGAAACTAATATTTCATTCGATTCGATTATTATTTTAAAAAAAATATAATTTGTAAATGGGAAAGACCCAGCTATTTCTTAGATCAGGGCTGTCCTAACCGCGGCATAAGTGAAGTCTGAATGGGGCTCAGGCGGCCGAATGGACAATCAGAAATTTCTTTGTTTTTTTTTTTTTGCTCGCTAATGTTTCGCACATGCGAATAACTTTTTTTATACTCTTCACGCAGATACTACAATATTATATTTGATGAGTTTTTGTTTCTTTTCCTTCAGATATTCAAATCGATTTAATTACTTGGGAAAACTATGCACAAATTGGGGGTGTGAAAGGTATGTAAAAGCTTCGGTTAACCAAAGTTTATGTTTATTATCATTTGTTCTCTTGTCATGCAGGTGCTTTTAATATAAAATTTATTGTATTTTTAAATTGTATTTATTACGGAGGTTTAATTCTTTTATTTATGTATAAAAAAAAGAAAGAAAAAATCAACATTCATTTGTTTTTAACAAGGAAAATATGAGATAAAATTAAGGTGAAATTTAAAAAAAAATAAATAAATTGAAAATCTTATAAATTTGTCCTCTTTGAAATTTAAAATTTTTTTTTTTTTGCTCTCCTTCTATTTGTTTTTAATTTTTTTTTTTTTGTTTTCTTACACTTACAATATTAAATACTTAAGTTTGTTTAATCTAAAAAATATTTTAATTATGTAAAAATTGTTGGTTTTTTTTTTTTTCTCCTCCTTTGTTTGTTGTCCGTTTTCGGTTTTGTCTGCCTTGCAGCGCATTTCGATTCTTCGATATTTTAGAATTTTTTACGATTTTATACTTTCAATTTTTAATTTCTATAAAAAATTACCCTTCAAACTAACATTTTATTATATGTTATATTAGAGAGAGATAGATAGATAGATAGATAGACAGAGAACTTCTCAATGGAGAATAGATATTATGTGATGATGATATAAGACTAGAGAAGTTTGCTTAAACAATTTTTCAAATCTCCAATGACAAAATAATTGCATTTTTTACAATTAAAAATTTCTTGGTTTGTGGGGGTTTTTTTTTTTTTTCAATGGATCACATCAATCAATGGATCATTTGCTTGTGTAAAGGGTATTCAATAATATTCGGTGGTACCGAGAAGAATTTAATTTAATTTCATTTAATTTAATAAACAATATTTTAATATTAAACATTTATTTATATTATTTATATTTCATTTTTAAAATTTTTTATTTTTGTTTTGGTTATAAAGCGAATAAGAAACTCAAACTCTCACTCCAATCCAATGTTGGTTGGAGGAGCCCCGTTGATCTTCTATGATTAGAAGTTTATTTAATTTATTGATTTTAACTACATATAAATTGTTGATTTGTTTATGACTTTTAAAAACAATTTTCTTTATTTTCTGACCTTTACATTTTTTTAGACAAAAATTCTTTCATTTCCCATCAATATTTCATTACTTTTAATTCTCACTTTCTTTTTCTTTTATGCTTTTCTATTTAGATTTATTTTCTTGCTATTGTTTTTGTTTTTACTTTTGCTTTGTTTTATTATTTTGCGCACAGCCTTTATTTTATTTTATATATTTTTTATATAAATTTTATGTTTTTTTTTTTTTTTTTGTAATTCATTCACCTGAAAATTTCTTTGTACCCACTTTAATTTCAATTCTCATTGTTTTTCTTCCAGTTCTTTATGAAAGCCAAAAGGAAAAATCTCAAACAAATCATGATTTTTCCATACAATTCATTCACCATTTTTAATTATAAAAAATATTTTTTTATTTATTTATTTGATTCATTTATTTTGTTCATTTTTCACACATGGAAAATGTTACTTCAATTTTTTTTTTTTTTTAAAGAAAATTATTCAATAATTTCATGTAATTTTATCCTGAATACAGTAACATCTCTAATTGTGAACAAAACCTGTAGTAGAGGATAATTTCATTGGAACTGCATGTTTAGGTCCACGGTAGATTTTACTGTATATTGTATGTAGAACATGGATGGCAAACCATGGCTTTCAAAATTAATATTTTTTTACAAACTTCTGCAAACATTTCACGGAATTGAACATAAAATTTCATGTCCCAAATAATGCATCCTCATGATAGATCGCATTCGTGATTATGAGGCTAAATTGCAAGTTTACTACCAAGTATTTTCCAAAATTTTGGAAAAAATCACCGATTATGTATTTACATATTTATTTATTATTATTATTTATTTACATTTAAACATTTAAACCCCTCCAATTAGGGACCATACGAAAATATCCCTGATTGGATTCTCGAGTCACTTAAGAGAGATTTTGTCAGTTCAATGACTGGTGTGATGTCGATGGATAAATGAAACTTGTCTAAATTTGTTTGGTTGGAGATTGTAGAAATTCGAAAACCTTCCAGTTTAGTTTCAGAAATTTATTTTGAGTTAAGAAAAGATTTGGATTTAAATGAAATAGAAAGACTATCGAACAATATCAGTAAAAATGGCAAAACATGAGATTCAATTTCAAACACATTTAGTTTTCACTATTTTAACAATATTTTCATCTATCAATGGTTGGTTGCTTGTGAGTCATTATTTTCCAAAATGAATAATAACATTGAAAACTTGCATGACTTCAGTTCAATTTTCATTCTGCTTATAGTAAGAAAGTGTGAGACTTTTACAAGATATTTAGCCTTGTATTTGCAACAGAAAAAATCACACTATAGTTTTCTGTGTAAATTTTTTGTCCATTAAATCACTAAGTCAAGATTCTCTAACGGCACATCTTGGCCACCTTATGTATTTTTATAAAAAATGACAATTTCAATACTAAAGATTCGCCATCGCTGGTATAACAATTAAATCTGTTTTGTGTGAAAAGTATCCATGAAGGTTTTCTTTTTTTTTTTTTTTGTTTCTCTAATCATTTTAAAAATCTAAATCAATCTCTTCTTTGTGGTTTCCATTCACCATCATTATTAATTTACTTATACAAGATCTATCGCAAAATAAACGAGACTTTTTCAAAAACAACACAAATTCAATATCACTTGGTGTAATCCCGCAACTTTTCTGGCCGGGATGTTCATTGTCCTTGATCTTCCTACGATCCTTTAAATCGTTTAAACCACTCATTGACTCTGGCACAGGATAAACCATTGTCACAATACACTTGTTCAATACATTAATTGAAACATCTCAGTTAAAGTTTAAAACAAAACTTAATATTCGCTCTTTGTTCAAAGTTCATTTTTGGACCAATGGAATAAACACATTGTCACTTATAAAGCAATAACTCGGCTGCTAATTATCCGTTGGTCATGAAATTTTGACAGAATATCAATAAAGGATATACCTTTCCAACCTGCCAAAACATAGCGTGACTATAAATAGAGAAAAACTTTGGAAAAGTCTTGTTTACTTTGCGACATTATATTTTTTCTTTTTTTTTCATAAGTTGATAAGAAAAATATTTTTAATTTTATTTCATTTTTCTTTTTTTGTTTTGTTTTTTTTTTCCTGCATTTTCATCAATTGAAAACTTCTTTACTAGGCAAATTTTGATTTTATTTTTTATAAAAAGGATTAAATTTTTGATTTGTTTTAGTTTTACTGCACATTTCCATTGTTTTTATTTTTTTAATATTTTTTTGTTTTTATTTTTTTTTATATAACAAAGAATAATAATAAGAATAATAATAATAATAATTTTTATATATTTATTGTTAAAATAATTTTAATATTAAAAACTAGAATTTTCTTGTTCATATTGATTTTTTTTTTTTTTTTTAAATTTAATTTGTTCTTTTCATTATAAATCTTTGTAAATCCTTACAATGATGATGACTTAAAAAACACATAAAGATACAAATTACAGTTACAAGATACAATTCATTATCAGTATATTTACCATAAGTATGTGTGTTTGTATGATGTATAAATGTATAAATATATTTTATATATTTCTTTATAAATATTTTTTCATTATTTAATATTTTTTTTAAAAAATCTTGTAACTTAAATTTTCCTTTTTATTTTCTTTTTTTTTTTTTTATTTTTTCAAAGGAAAATTTTTAAATTTTTATTTTCATCTCATAGTTTAAAGATTTTTCTTTTGTTTTGTTTTTCTTTTGTTAAAAAATTAGCAACCAACAAATTTACTTAATTTATTTTTTTTTAATATCTTAAAAATTAATGAAAAATACTTATGATCTATAAAATATTTGTGTGTGTGTGTGTGTGTGCGCGTGTGCAACCAAACAAGTAGGAAAAAAGTTTTATTCTGCCCCCGAAATTTTAGTTGTATTTTGTTATCCTTTCCTCCTTCAATGTCACTCCCCTTTGTCTCATCTTAGACAGCAGTTTCTCTTATGCCGCCGCTTACCACTTTGTTTACTTTCTCAACATCTTCATCTTCATCTACATCAGCATCGACACATTCTTGTTTAGTCTGCTGCTGCTGCTGCTGCTGCTGTTCTTGTATTTGTTGAGTCTGTTTTTGTTGTTGATCTTCTTCTACTAAGTCATCTTCATCTTCATCATCGGCCTCAGTAAGTGTTGCGGCAGTGTTGACTGTAGCTGCTGCTGTATGGAGAACCACCTCGACCACTGACACTGCCTCAGCAGTGGTTGTGGTTGAGGTAGAGGAGGACGTGGTCGATGCTGGTGACATGTTATCGGCATTTGGAGTCACGAGTGGCATATCATTTGGTGGCAGCACAAAACTCTTTCCCACAAGTTGATCTCATTTCAATCCAGTATCCGACGAAGGTGTCCATCGATCGAATTCAATGCCCGAATCGGGTGAGACACCAGTGGCCTTGGCCAATTGTGCCATGTAGCCGCCAGTTTGCATGCATTTGCAATCGGCGGCAATGCAATTACATGAGAACTTTGAGCCGCGACCACAACGTGATGCAACAGCGACGCCGGCAGTTGATATGGTGGTGTTGGTGTTGCTGGTGGCACTGCCACTCTCATCCATGGCGGTGCATTCGCTTGGACTCAAGCGCAATTGACTCTCGAAGGAATGCAACTGCTGCATGAAATGGAAATTGGGCGAGACATCGGGTTTGCGTGCTCGCACCAGGGAAAAGGCGTCATTTAGACTTAATGCCCGCGTATGCATCAGGTAGGCCAGGGTAACGGTGACAGAACGTGAAACGCCAGCGAGGCAGTGTACCAAAACAGCCGAATTCTTTGAGCGTGCTTCCTCTGTGAATAGAATGGTTTATTAGAGTTGAGTATAATCAATCTTTGATTGCTTCCAATCATGGTTATGTTGATGCTTACCAATAAATTGTATGGCTGCGGGGAAATGCATGGCCAAGTCCTGTGAATAGTGATCTGTGATGGGTATTTGTAAATACTGTATGCCGCCGGGCTCCTCGAAAACATTTGGAAGATCCGGTGTTACATTCAGAACATACTACAAATTGATAATTGAGATTGGAATGGAACAACAATTATGAAACTAATCCAAAAAAGAGAGTTCAGTTCAGTTTAGTTCATGTGGTAACTCACCTTTATGTTGTATTTCTGCAAGGCATTTGAATCGCTGCTATGCGAGGCATTGCCCAGGAACAAACCAGGTATAATCTCAACGGGTGCCTCATTGAAATTGTGATGGTGTGTTGTGCTCTCACAATCGGAGGACTCGGCTGAACTGCTGCAAGCAGAATCGGAATGTGGTGTTGATATTCTCAGGGATCTAAGCGAATGGCAAATGATAAATTTGGTTTTAATCGAAACAAAACAAAATGTAAGGGGATTTTCTATTGTATATCGTCATCCAAATCGTACATACCTTAGACCCATCAGTTGATCAGCTTGTGTATTGCGACTAGATTCCATTTCTTTGTTGTGTGCGCCATCATCTTCGCACCATTCGGGAAATGCTTGACGGAAACTGGAGAAGCCATCTGTAAGTTAAGTAAAGAAGAGAATAGAATAGATTAGAATAGAATAGAATAGAATAAATAAACATGAGTAAAGTTTTCTATTAAAAGAATTTCTATTGTTGGCGTCATCAGTTGTAGTAGCTGACACCCACTCAACTCAACTCAATTCGACTCAACTCATCATCAAAGGAATATTTATTGTATGTAAAAATATTTCTTGGTAACTAAACCTCCATCAAATCAAAAAACAACACCTGATGCTACAAAATTCGTTACGCTTGGTGGGAAAACTACGTGCAAAACCAAATGGTGTCGGTTTGGTTGGCGTTGTCGTTGTCGTTGTCGTAATGCAAAACCCACTAGGTGGGCTCACTTTACTTGAGGCTGCGAAGCGTAAAATATTCAGTTCATTCATAAAAGTTTTCCAATGGAAAATTTAACCAACAATGCCGCAGTCATAACGACATACATCATTATCTTCATCATCATCATCATTGTAAAACATGAAATCAGAACTCATGAGCGGAACTTAAACACATATTGTAAAAATAAGAGGTGAGTGAAGGAGGAAAGTGGTGAAAGTGTGTTGTAGGAGGAGAAAACAATAGAATTCAATAAGCAAATTCAATCATCATTCAATTATGACTATCATCATCATCACAATAATATCGTGGCCAATTGGAAACGGAAGTGGTGACCATTTGACCGATTGTCCGAACTACAACAATACAAATGAATAACAAACAAACAAATCTACGGTAGCAATTTTTTTATTATTGTTCTTTGCTTTTGTTTTGTTGTTACAATAATTTCAAAAAGGAAAATCAAAAACGGAAACGCTGCGCTTCTATAAATAAAAAAATCACAAAAGCAAAAAATAATAATAATAAAAAAAATAAAACAATAAGCAAAACAAATGAAAATCAAAAACAACAGCAACAGCAACAGAATAAGAAACAACAGCAAATGCAAACGGAAGTTTACAATTTCCTACTTTGCGAATAATAAATACAATAAGCTAAAAAACAAAAAAAAAAAGCATAAATAGAAAAGAAAATGCGATTGCGTTTTATTGAAATCAAAACGAGATACAAAACAACAACAACAATTTAAATGAAGAAAGCTATGAAAGACAATAAGAACACACACACAACCAACAATAACAGCAAATCGACAAATGGAAGGGAATGAGGAGATCCATTCATCATTTCATTGAGAACTTGACTACTGTAGGTAGAGGAAGATTGAAAGAAGAGATTATTATATACATATGTATGAGTTTATGAATTAATTGTATTTATTTGTAATATAAAATTGGGTCATTCATGTTTTCCCTTGATCTAAAGATGAGGCCTCAATTGGCTTTATTATCCCTTAAATGTCAATTGTATCCAAAACAAAGGGAGGTTGTTAGTGATCCTTGGTCACAACACCTTTCTTGCATTTTAGAAAAAAAACCTCATATTTAAATCTATCTACTATGGAAATGGTTTTACTTATACAAGCAGATTAGTATAACAATCGTCATATTACTCTGCTTGCTATTTCAAATCAAGTTCAAGAGGTTCCTCCTACCAAAGACAAAAGTTTTTAATCAGAATCCTTCTATTCAATCAAATTAACCCTGATAAATTAAGATTATAGAACATTCCAGGATACATGTAGACAAATACGTTTTATAGAGGAGAGAACAGACACAGTAACAGACACAACTCTTGTGTGAAAGACCATGGTAATCAATTCAATGCTTTGAATCTCCCGTTCCGCTTCCTGGACAAGTGATCCATCGATATATTAAAAATACAAATATGTACAATAGTTTTTTTTATTGAAATTCGTCTACTGTAGTCATTGACTGACGGATTTCACTTACTTATAAAGAAGAGACCTCAAAATGCTAATTGTAATTGAAGTGATTCAGTAGTCGCTATCACACAATACCTTTGACACATCCCAAGCTGTTATACCGCGTCTGAAGAACAATTCATCTTTTGATTGTATTCTCTTTATTATATTTGAACTTCGATTATGGGTGATACTCGGGAACGAGCATATGACGTAGAGATGACATAGTATAAACATCAAAAAATTTTATTATTTTTATTTCTTTTCCAATAAGAACACGTGAATCTCCTGCACCTATTTATGTATTTCAAAAATTCGTTTAAGGTAGTCTGCCTTTTCTCTTTAGTATGCAAACACATTTGTAGTTTGCCTGGGGCTCTGGTAGTTTTCTAAAAATTTGAACCTCTATTGCTTGAGTCAATGAGTATTTCCTCTATCTGATACCTCGGAACTTGAGTCAAACTCACCCTTTTGCTTTTGGTGAATCATGTTTATGATTTCGTCTCTAGATATAATAGCAATCGTTGCACTCTATCCACTCTGTGAGATAGTCATCAGTTGTACATCACAACAAGGCTATTTGGGAAATCTTCATCATTGTAGATTGTGGTAAATTGTTATTATTATATTGGGGTTGCAGTGGCCCACAAAGACTTGACTGCCCACAAAGCTGTCTTGATGTTCATAGACATAACAAATTCGCGTCAATCATTTGCATAATCAAATCTTTGTTCGATCAATTTACGGTAATGACATTTGAAGCTTCGAATTAATCCTTGGTCCAAAGGCTAAATGAAAGGTTGTGCAATCCGTTGGGAAATATTTCACTGTGACATCATACGAGTAAAGCATTAAATGTGTGTCATGTGTCATGGATATTAAGTAGAAGTAGATCACAGTTAATATAGAAGTTCCCGATTAATAGAGTAGTCCCCCCCATAATCAGAGTTAAATTGATTTTCTATAAATTCTTTCCTTATTTGTTTTCTTTTTTTCTTTCCAAATTTTGTTTAAAGGTTTAAAAGAAATACAAAGCAAATAATTATCGGTTATTTGAATCAATTTTTATGATTGATTAATTTACTAAGTCTTAACTCACACACTGACACACACACACACACACACACATACATACACATACACATATACATATATATACACTAATTGAATCTACAATGCGTTTATATGGCAATTTCCGTTTCATATTCTTAAATTGTGTTTTTCGTTTCCTCTTTTTGTTTTTCTTTTTGTTTATCTGTCTCATTCAATAATAACCGATCCATCTATCGTAGTCTGTTCTACTTCCATTATTATTATGACTAATATACAATTTATAATTTCACGAATAAAACGATGACAACGACAAATTTGCCCATGGGAACTTCCGGTTTGCTAAATTTCAACACAACACAACACAATCATATCAAATTTAAAACAAAAACCCCCTTATCCTCTCAAATGAGAACGTTTAACTATAACCCCCTTCAACTTGGGAAACTTTTACCCATCTTTTTTTTTTTTTTGTTTATTTGTCTATTAATAAAAACAATTATTGATGACGACGACGAGGAAGAAAAGCCTATGAAAAACAGATTCTCAAATAAAAAACAGAAGAGGTTGATGACACCAACAAAGCAAAGTGGCTCTTGTTGTTGTTGTTGCTGTGATAAAAATCACTAAAAATATCAAATAGCAAAACCAAAAAGGCAAAATAATCAACTTTCTAACAACAAACCACCCATAAATGGTGAGTCTCTGATATTCATTCGTATTTGTCAAGTTGTTTGTTTGTCTTTGCTGTCGTTGCTGCTGCTAAGCTTTGGTGGTTTTTACCCATTCTCCTTCCTTAGCTTTCATTGTTGTTGTTGTCAATTTCTAACCCTTTAAGTAAGCAGCTCACACCAGCCTAAGTACGAAAACCACTCATCCACTACTGACATTCTCCATCATCATCTGCCTCCTTAAGTCATTTGTGCACGAGGTGTGGTTATAAAATAATGATACACTATTGTTATATATTAGCAAATGCATGAATTAATGTCCATTCTTGTTTTGAATGGGCAAAAGCAGACCAATCAAATCAGAAACCCACGAACTTCTATTGACTTCTATTGGTACATTGATATTTATTTCCTTTTATAAAATAGAAGTTGCAGTTGTAGATGTTTTCAAGGAGTTTTATGCAATGTCACAACCCTTTACTGTTCTTTCAAAATATATATTGTACGTATGTAAGGCGTGACCGTTAACACTCCCTCCCACTATTTAGTAGTCAGTAGTCAGTATTCTGTAGCCGATAGTTGATTGCAAAAATCATAAGTGGCAGAAGGTTGTGAAAAAGGTTGTGGTCTACAAATAATAAATAGAGGAAGAAGTAAACGGTGTTTAAAGTTGTTATTATCATACCTACGATAATCAAGTACCTAGAATTTGACATTTAAATTGCCTGCGTTAAGATTTTTTTTTACAATTTAAATGACAAATTTCGAGTACTTTATTGTCTTAAGGTATCTACGTACTAATCTTAAAAGGATTTTATAGAAAGGAAAGTCTTGGTCAAACTGACTGATATCAAAGACTATGAATATTGTATATGGAAGACTGGACAAATCATTTACGAAATCGTAATTCTCTTTGAGTTTTCAATTCTCGAGATCTAATAAGCTTCAATTCTTGAGATATCCAATAACAAATTGTGTGTAATTACGGGATACCCCACAAACAGAGAGGAGCGACTAGGGAGCGATTTGTCCAGTCTTGAGACATACGAAACATGTGTGGTGATAATCTAAAAAGAAGTCTTAACTTTGACTTTTCTCATGTAGAACTATGAATCTCATAACCAAACCTCGAATTTGGTGCTGGTGAGTATTCACTACTGCTCATCATCATCATCATCATCATCATCATCAATTGAATTAAAGAGCTTGCGACGTTATTTCCGGTTTAAGTGTTTATTGTACAAATATTTACAGAAATGTTGTTTCTATTCTTATGTTCTATTTTACTATCTTTTGTCAATGAAATGCGCATAAATTCTTGGCGTTTCTTCCTCTCACCTAATTAAAATTTAAAAAAAAAGAACAAACCAAAAAAAATTACAACTAAAAATGAGCAAAAATTTATTAAACTCACGTTTATTATTTTTTTTTTTTTTTCTTTTTTATTATTATTCTTTTTTTTCTTTCATTCATTTTTATTAAATAACACAATACAAAAAAAAAAAAAAAATAGGGAAAAAACCAACAAAGATAACACAAACAATAAACAAATACACACTCACAGTCACACAGATACAAACACACACACACACATACATTTGCTTAACTGCCGCCACTCAAATAATGAATGAGCTTCAATTTGTACGCTTCAGTTTCATCGATGGATGATAATGACGATCATGATCATGATGATGATGATGATGATAATACAAAGATACAAATAATCATCTCAAACAAACAAAATATTGAAACAAACAAACATATGGATTGTTTTTTTTTTTATTTGAATTTATGAATTTTGTGTTATTTGTTTTTTGTGTTTTACACATTTTTTATTATTTATTTGTTTTATGTTTTTTATTTTTGATTTATTTCCAGTTTTTTTTTAATATTTGATTTTTGTAAATTTTTCATTACAAAAAAAAAAAAAAAAACAAAAACCAAAAATGACAAAATTTCTAAGCTTTGATTGGATTTTATTGATTTAAGGTTTTTTGTCTTAAAGTTTTTAAAGTTTAAATTGAAAAGAAGATACAAAATCAAAGTATCTGCATATATGTGTCTTTGTATAATTTTGTTTTTTTTTTTTTTTTGGTATTTTTCTTTATGTTTGTTTCTTTTGGGTTCGTTTTAGTTCAAAATCCGGTTATTTTATGTTATTTTCATGTTTTATGTTTTCTTTCATTTCTTTTGTTATTTAAATATGATTTTTTTTTTATTATTTTTTAAATACTAGAAAATACAACAAAAAAGATATACATAATTATGACAATAACAACAATAACAACAACAAAAGTAAAAATACCAAACAAAAAAAAAAAAATGAAAACAAAAAATTATAAAACAAAAATATTCAAGTTTACATTTTAACGTTTGAAGGTCGTTTGCTGTCATTTGTCGTTGTTTTTGCTATCGTCGTCGTAAATGTCTCTGCTGCTTTTGACGCTGTTTCTGCTGCTGCTATTGTTGTTGCTGTTGTTGTTGTTGTTGTTGTTGTTGTTGGCGTTTGTGTGAACTCATCAATGAAACAATAAAACAACTAAAGTCTATTGAGAATTGCATACTCATTTGTTGTACAATTTTATACTCATACATATGATGAATAAACTGATGAGTATCTGATGATTTTATTATAGTTTCAGACAGAGTGAGTTAATGAGTAGTGAGAGATACTTTACACACACACACACATACTCATATAGATACAAATAATCTATAAATATACAAATACAAATAAAAATTTATATATTTTTTTGTATAGAACGAAGAAAAATATGACGTGTTTTTGTCTTCTCTCCCTTTTTGAGAACTTTAAATTCATTAAGAATACATATCTCTTCACACACACACACACACACACACATACAAGTATCTACATATGTATCTTTACACATACATATGTATGTAAGAGATGATTGTTGTTTTAAATTTATACAATTTTATAATGAATTCTATGCATTTCTCATCATGCACTTTTGATATTTCACTTCATACTAAGTAGTATTGAGTAAGCGACGAACACCGAATTGCATCAACTTTGCACTTTAAACAAAAAGCAAAACAAATGAGGCAACTTGCGCGCTTCGCAAATTACAAATTTTATATAGATTCAGTGCTCAGTGCTGCTTGCCATCATCATCATATGATGCGCGTGTTTTATGTCCTCATCATCATCATCATCATCATCATCATCATTATAATCACTCATTAATTTAACTAAACTCATTTACAATATTTATAAAGAGAATCTCAAAGCAACAAAAACAAAATTTGAACTTATGACATTTCCTGCAAATTGTTGTTTTATTTTCACTTTTGTTTATCAATCAATCATGTAAACATCAATCAATAATCGTTAAAATAAAACACGTGCGTGCATAAACACCAACAACATAAAATTGTAGTTAAAATAGACGTAACCCCCTAAATATACAATAGATTAATGCATAGAATAAAATGGAAGGGATGGAAGGGAAGGGAAAGGGAATTGTACTTGTACGTGTATCAACCCTTGTTGGTTTTGTATTTATGTTTAAAAATAAAACATCCTTCTTCTTGTTGAGCATCATGTGTGTGGTGTGTCCTTACACAATATAATTTATTTATTTTTAATTTAATTAAAATTATATAAAAATACAATTTTCATAGAAGAGAAGAAATTTTAAATAAACTAAACTAAACTAAACTAAAGAAACTCTTCCATAAAGGATGTACAATACAATAGGAAATAAATATTCTTGCACCTCACTAAAGGAAAAAGGAAAAGTTAAGTAACAAAATGTCACATTCTTCCTTCCTTTTCATGTTCAAAGTTTTTATTTCTTAGAAATACCTCAATTGAGTTTTATTATGCAGACTTACCTGTACTAGCATTGAACTTTGCCTAAGAAGGCAAGATATCTTCATACTCTTGTTAATAAGATTCTAACTCTTGTGCTTGATGTGAACCTTTTATGGTCAAACTTTTATCCATAGCCAATTTATGTGTTTAAAAAAAGGAATCAAATGTGATGATGTTGTTCAATAAGAGAATAATTCCTGTTTTTAGCATCTTGTTTTATTGAACCATTTATGGTTAAAATATTAGACGAATTCATGTTATTTTTCCACGAAATTTCAAAAAACCAACATAAACCAACTTACTTCACTTCACCATCACCCCCATCACCCCCATCACCACCACCAATCCCAAAGCAATCAAACAAATGTAAATAAATTCTCATAAAAACGGAAATGACTGACATTAATATCAGTATTTTTTTTTTGTATACAATACTTTACAATAGAGAATGAATAATCCTATAACATTTATCTTCTGATACAATTGGCTCGTGTTACGTTGTTATGCAACTTGTCGTATACTTGATGAAGGATTGAGTGTTTTACAAAAGCACTTGGCATAACTAGTAGAAGAAGCCACAATCTTATGGAATCATAATAATAAATAATCCAAAAACCAATGAGCAATGCCTTGCAATTATTATTATTAATCATATAATTTTCTTCATTGTGTGGAGTTGGAGAAGCTTCAAAGTATTCCAGTTACTATTGGACTTCCACAGGATAAGATCCAACATACGTCTCCAAGAAGTTTTTGTGGAAAACCCACAGATTCTCAAACCTTGTGAGCTCCACTACAAAGCTGAATTGCACACCACTTCACCGACATCTTGGGGTAAAGTGTTGCCAATCCATCAAAATTATTTACATTTGTTTAGTAGCTCAATTGGAAGTTCGTTGGACTTAACTTAAGTAGATCGATCTTGGTGATGAGAGGCCCATCATATCCTTAGAATTTTATGCAGGCAGAAGTTAAGGCAATTTTGCAGCTTCCAAGACTCACAGCCATATATTGTATAATGTAGTTCCGATTTTACGTTGAAACTGAAGATAAGAAATTTGGAGTTGGTTTGGGTAATTTGGTGTAATGTTGTTTAATTTGGGCAAAAGCGGTGAGTGCTTTATTTGTATGATTTATAATTTATTCAGCAATTTCTCCTTTACTCCCAAGATAACAAAACTCCGACTTATGACTAATTTCTTTACCGTGCCACAATATCTGCACTATTCGAGATGAAACCAATTTATTTTAGATCAACTCCACTTGCAAAAGAAGTAAGCTTATTCAAATATGACTGCAAGTTGGATATTTTGACAGCTTAATCTTCCACATGTCCCATGGCAAACCACTTTTGCTTGTTAAAACTATGTTCAACACAATCATCGGGACCTAACTTCTCTTCTGAGGAAAAGTAGAGGTGGCATTAGACAGCCTTCTTTGTAATACTGTAGGGTATTAATATTTTAATGCATTACATTTACATTTACATTTTTACCATCTTTTTCTGCTGTTCTTTTCTCCTTGACATTATTCTTCTTCTTCTTCTTTTTCCACCCCCTAATCCCACAGCATTTGCTCTCACTCAGCTTCACTCAGATTCTACTTAACTAAAGTAAACTAAACTAAGAACACAAACCAAGCAAAACCAACTAAACCAAACCAACCCAACACAACAGTCCTTATATTTCCCCCTTCCCCTCTGATTTCTACTTCTTTACAACTGCCATTAGATGACATGGATTTCACCTTTTGAAAAAATAATTTTCTTGATCCGCCAACAACCAACAACCAACATTTGGCCAACAAATTTTTTATTTCCTTTTTATTTTTTTGTTGTTATAATTATTTGTGTTGTTGTTGTTATTTTTATTATTATTATTATTATTATTATTATTATTATTATTATTATTAGTGCTTTGGCATCTTTTTCATTTTACAATGTGATTTTTATTGTTGCAGAAATATGAGTCAAAAGTCTCCTTCTCAACATTGCAATCATTTCAATTTTTGTTGCCTTTTTTGTGTGTTTGAAATGAGTTTTTCATGAAAATTTTGTACTTTTGATGCCACAACGCACAGCACCAAATTCTTTTCTTTTCTTTTTTTGCTTTTGGACTTTGTATCATTTCTTTCATTATAATTATAAACAAAAAAAAAAAAAAGAGGCTCACACCAACCAAAAAATCAAGTAAAACAAACGAAATTCTCTTATAAATTTCTATTTTAGTTTTTCTGCTGGAACACTGATTTTTCTTCCTTATTTGTTGTTTTTTATGTATGTATTGGTATGTTTAAAATGTGTAAACAAATGCAAAGAAATAATAATACTATTTGTTCATTTGTGTGTTGCCGCCTTCAACTCATTTCCATCATTTCCATCATTTCATCATCATCATCATCAGAAGAAGAAGAAGAAGTCCAAATGTAAAAAATTCTGTCCATTTGTCGTTCCTTTATTCTATGGATAATAGTGGCAATAAAATTGAAAAGATAGAAACAAAAACAAACTTGTTCGCTTTTATAATTTTTTTTTATTTTAAAATAATAAACAAAAGACTCATAAACTCACTCACTCAGTCATAGATTTCCTTTTTTCTTATTTAAAATTATGCAATTCTTTTCTCTTAAATTTTCTTTAATAAAAATCGAAATAAAATTCTTTTTATTGTATTTATTTTCTTTATAGAAACAAAAACCAAAACATTGTACTATTTATATTTTTCCATATTGAAAAAATTTCGATTGAATTGGACTTTGTGCGTTCACTCAGTTTCAGTCAATTTGGCAGTCAGTCAGTTAGTCGCTGAGTCAATTGACTCATTCTCCATTCTCCATTCCGACAGTGGCCTGGCCTGGCCTGGATTGGTCTGCTTTTGTTAATTATTAAAATGATTTTTATGGCTTTAACACACTGGAAAATGATGTTTTTACGATCAAAAAATGAAGAAGGAAAAAGTTATTTCCTACAAAATGCGCACTTACCATTTACCATATATGAAAACAAGTGAATGAATGAATGACTAAATGAATTGATGAACGAATGAATGAATGTGAAATATGATTTAAAAATTTAGGATAGTAGATGTGACTTGAGTTTATTACGAATGTTTATTATTCTTTTATTTAAATGAAAATTATATTGCAAAGAAGATCATTATGAATGACAATGACTCATTGATGAGTTTAAAGATATACAAGTACAGCAACGGATTTCATACAAAGGTGAGTGTTTCGTTTGGACAAGTGGGGCCAAAGTAGAATTTCGGGGTCTTTAGCATCAATTGTAGGTGCTTAGTCAATGCTAAGTTTTCAGCATAATAATAGTAATAATGTCTACTTGATCTATTACTGTTCCGCTTGCTTTGATTATTAACTTTTTATGTGCAAGCAGTGGTTTTATAGGGAAACAAAAGCTAATTACGTAATTTACTTGCAAAACGGAAGGTGACATATTCAATCGCAAGTCACTTGCTTTGTAACAACAGTCATTATAGGTCATCTATTGTAATATTTATAGAACATTGATCTAATAGAAATGGCGGATCAAATATGTGAAATTTAAAGGAACAAAAGTTATGCTTTGTCAATTTCTATTTCGCATTTATAGATCTTCAGCAGGAATGTCGGAATCTTTTCTTAGGATTCTAAATTTTCATGCCAACAAACTTACAATTTTATTTTGTCAGTGGTCGATTTTTGTTCTTTATATGGGTTTCATTTCCATTTTGCGTATACGTAATATTTGTCAATGAAACATGTTGTGTACAATATTTCCAAAAAAAAAAACGTGCATTCCTATTTATTTTGTCTCTTATTTATGTTTATGCATGCATTCATTGATTCATTCATTTATTGTATGAATTGTCATTCTATTTGGTCATTCGCCTCCGCTTCCTGTGTGTATTGTGTTACTCCTTCACAATGACTATCTTTTTTTTTATCTGTAGGTATTTCTTTTCTTTTATTTCTACTGTTTACATTTAATGTCATTCAACCGCCTACATTCAAATTTAAAATAGCAACAATAATAACAAAGATTGCTCTCCTTATTCGTTGTTAATATTAATGTTCGGTTTTAAGTAGAAAAGTAAACCCACGCGGGACAAAAATACAAAATCATTAATTGAAATGCAAAAAACGAAAATAAAACCAAGAAAAAAAATCAAAGCACAGAGAAAATCATAACAAATTCTAAGAAAAAAAAAAATAAACGCCCGCGTGCAAAAAATAACTTCTTTCTTTATCATCAATAATACAGTAGACTTGCGGTAATGTAAACCCTATACAATTTGGATACCTGAAAACAGTAAGGGACAAAAAGGCAGATGGAATCACCTGCAAAATTCGTCATTCGCCCATAACCATTCTACCATTCTGGGGATTGCAGTTCCACAAAAAATTAAACTCAAAATGATGATGAATCTCATGAATATTGGTTAGATACGAAACATATTAGAGCACCGAACTCTTTCTACTTATAGATCTCGAAAAAAACACAAGGCATACTGTGACTAACACGGAAAGATATTCGTGTAGTTTCAAGATTCTTAATTGGACATTGCAAAGTTATGAAACATCTTCATAGTATGCAGAGCAGATTAGTCGAAACGATCAATGTACAATAGATTATGTAATAAAGAAGAGGAGACAGGAAAGTATTTACTTTGCCACTGTTAGCACTTAATATGGAACATATTACAACATGGAATCAATTGAAATTGCAGATTTACTTCGCAAAGAAAACTTCACAACTCTTCATGAATAAAAGAAAATCCGGAGGAACTGTCATTAAGGCGGCTTTCACAATAGACCAACTCAAGGCCACACTGGCGAGGTGAATTAAATTTCGTTCTTATTTTAATCTAATCTTATGTTAACAGTAATTTTTGTTCTATTGACTATTTTGTGATGTGAACAAAAATTAACAAAAAGAGGCAAAAAAAAAAGAAAACAAAAAAAAATAAACAAAAATAAATTTAAAAATATCGAATTTTTTGCTGAAGCTTAACCATTAGTGGTATGAGTGATCAGTAGGTGTAAGGACCCTGTGGCCTAGACTAGGCTGAGAGCAGTCCAGTACTCTATTCTATTCTATTCTTTTTTTTTTTTTTTGTCCTACCTTCATACACTAAAGTTTAGCAAAACTTAAGGAATAATACATCATTTGTTATTGTGAAAACTTTGCAAAAGTGAATGTGATTAATGTGACCCTTATGAAGACAGCATGGTCTAGGCAGATATTTTTTGACTTGGACCTGACCTGAATTTAAAAGTAGAAAGAATTAAACTACAGCCATGAGATTCCAGGTTAGCCTCAATGGACTATTTTTGGGTAAGTTAGTAGAAAAAAATATATACATAGGATTTCGAATTTGTATTGAGGATTTGATAGTCTATGCAATTCTATAGATTTTGTATGGATTTTTTTCAATTTTATCCGTTAAAGTCATCATTTCTGGTGAAGTAGTGTCCGGCGTAAAGTCCATATCTCAATCAGAGCGATAATTTGAGGCTATTGATGAAGGGGAGGCTTCCAAAATCTAGTAAAGCGCTCACCATGGAAGACTTACTTTATGGTAGAGTGCAGCATAAATGGAATAATATTCCTAGAACCCATGTTCACAAATTGGTAGGAAATATAACTGTGATACTGATATAAAATACAAGGGATTTTTGATCAATATAAAAAATATTTTGACCATGTTCAACAAATTGTGCATAATTGAGTGAATGCAGATAGTTTTGGTTTTTAGTTTTTATTATCTCACCTATTTTATTTCTAGCTAAAATGACTTTGAGAATCTCTTGCTAATGATCTATGGAATATCTGGTTTTTTTTTCTATACCATTTACTCATTTTTCTTTATACTCTCCGCGCTTTGCAGAATTTGATCATACAATTCCGTCTTTTCCGGTAATGCAATATGCACCAAACTTGACAGAAATACTCTCCATAGAGTTCGCTGAAAATCGGTCCATCAATATCCCTTATAAAGACTAGTAGTCTGACCAGATCATGGTGTACGTACGGAATGCGCTTATAAAGACTGATAAGGGTTATTTATATTGGTACATAGGTACACATAATCACGAGTCTACTGTATAAGTATACCTATTTTTTTTTTTTTGTATTGTTCTGCTTTAGCATATTTGTTTTATAATATTATTGCTGTTGTTGTTGTTGTTGTTATTTAAGCATAACTCTGGAAAAATGTGTATTAAACAAAGAAAGAAAAAAATATAAAATAAAACAAAAAAATTAACATGAATCAAAACCAAAATTTCAAAAATTGAAACTTGCGTCGCAAATCTTAAATTGTATTTCTGCTTTTGGCGGCATCGCTGCTACTCAGAAGCATTTAAGCATTTTGTTGCTTGTGTAGGTGTAACTGTTATTTGCTTAATGCTATTGTTGCTGTTGTTGTTGTTGTTGTTGTTGTTGTTGTTGCTATTATTTATTGTTAAGTTGTTTGCTTTTGACAGGCACCTGCCTGCGTGCCTGCGTCAATGCTTTCGTTGCTGATTTTACACAATTAGTTTGATGTCAGAGGCAAAATGTTGGACAGACAGACAGAACAGTGTTGTGAAGTATGTTGTGGTGTGATATGGTAAATATACATTTGTAACTAGTGTTAGTTAAGTTGAGAGTTTGCCACAGGGAGAGAGAGTGAGAGAGAGAGAGAGCAACTTTATTTGCACAGCGTAATGCACCCGCACCCAAACATGTTAATTTCTTTTATGAATGAAGCCAAAAAAAAAAAAAACAAACAAAATTGTTGAATAAAATAAAAATGTCTGACCTCACTTTTCACTCCTCTTTCATTATACATAAATACATATACACATTTCTTTCATCTCTCTATTTATTACGCAAATGAAACTCTATTTGTGCTCATTCGTCGTCGTCGTCGTCGTCAGTTATTCATTCATCTGCTGCTGCTGCTGCTGCTACTCATCCAAACTTTCATTCATTCATTCTTTCGTTCGTTCGTTCATTGATACAAAGTAGCAAATAACAAACAGCAACAGAGCAACAGCAACAAATGAATCAAACAAAGTCACTCAACGCCATCGTTATTCATCCATCCACTCATACTTACTTACATTCATTCATTCATTCATGATGAGGAGTAGCAGCAAACAAACAACCAACCAAACTTACAAAACTTTGTTTTAAGTCATTTTAACCATCATCACCATCATCATCATCAGCATTATCATCATCATCATTGAGTCATTTTAGCAATGTTTCTTTCTTCTTCTTTTCATTTCATTCTTGATGCAACAAATTTGTATTTTATGTGTTTGCCTATCTCAGTGATTCTTAACCCATGTGCTGGGAAATTCTTCAAAAGTCCCGTCCCAGAATAAAAAAGTGTACAAATAAAATACAAATGCACCCTAAAAATAAAGCAAATCTTTCATGATTTTAAAATGGAGTCTACAGCCACTTGTATTTTTATTTGTATTTAAGATTTCAGCTTAACTGATCATGATGA
The DNA here is from genome assembly GCA_037043295.1 of Amiota minor. NCBI lineage: Eukaryota > Metazoa > Arthropoda > Insecta > Diptera > Drosophilidae > Amiota > Amiota minor. The sequence goes on from JBAMAW010000486.1 coordinate 168,860, forward strand.
GGGGAAATTCTAAATCTTAACTTCATTCCTGTCCTGATAAATTTAAAAATACAACACCGCATTATGGAGTTTGCGAATCACTGACATAGGAGACCATTCATTGTGTTTTAGTTGCGATTTTATGCCAAATTACTTTAGACAAGTACAACAACACAAACAACATAATTTTTAACCATTTAAAATTGCAAAGCAATTTTCTTCCGCATTGCTTGCTGCCTGCATATGTTGCATGTGTTGCCTATTGCCCACTTGCCCACTCTCCTCCATTTCTCCTCTATGATTATGTTACTCATGTTCTACTTCGACGCACATGTTAATAAGATCCAACAACACACACACACACACACACAAACACACACTCACAAAATACCCAACAACAAAAACAGGATGCAATAAACAAAACAAAAAACAAGTTAAAGACGAAAATGTTTTTTTTTTACTTGTTTTGTTTATGTAAAACTTTAAACATTTTTTTTTTTTTCCAACAAAATTGTGAATTGTTAAAGAAGCTTCATTCTTTTTCTTTAAGTTTACCGCAAGTAGTCGTCATCATTCAAGAATCAGGAAAATAAAAGAAAAACCATAAGAAAAAGTAATAGTTATGCAGTTAACATGCCACATGCCACATGCCTCATCATGTTTGCCATATTAATCATGTCGAGCCAAATGATGATGGTGAGTTGGTGAATGGTAATGTATGTGGCGGTGGTGGTGGTATTGCTAGGTCAAAGGTTGATAAAAAAAAGTACACTTTTAATTTATAAATTCATTATAATTTCATTTTAAAATTCAAAAATACCAAAATTTACCTTTTAAAGATAAGGTGTTTCCTCAAAATCTCTAAAAATGTCAATCTTTCTAAGCAAATCAATCAATCCAAATCACAGAAAGAAAATTTAGTCCTTCGCACACTTTCTGTGAGGATTTGGATTTGTTTTTGTTTCTTTATACATACGTGGTTAGATCCCTAAGTACCAATATTGGCACCTGCAACATGATACCATACTCCATAAATTTTAGACCGATTCACAGGCTACTTTTTAATCGACACACGTATTTCGTGTTTCTCGATAAAATGGGAAAAGAACAATATTGATTTATAATTTGTTTTTTTTTGTTTTTTCTTTCGATGAAGTTGGATGCTGTCTATGAGGACCCTTCACTATCTATGATAACCGTAAGATATATGTATGTAGGTTCAACGAATTTACACTTGATCTTACATATATTTTTGATAAGAAGCGCCCAACCGTCCGGCAGACGTGGTTAGCGAGAAATGATTCTCGCTGATCACCGAACGAATGTACACGAAGTAGTAGAAACCATAGGTTTTTAATACTTTACATGCTAGGGCAAAGCATGGAAAAGGTGTCGGCCAAATGGGTGCCGCGATTTCTTAAGGTGGATAACAATGTCGAAGCAGTGTTTGGATCTTCTTATGGAAAATTCGAAGGAGTTTTCGCATCGAGTTGATGAAACTTGGATCCATTAGTATAAACCAGAGACCAAATGACAGTAAATAAATAGATTTTTCTGGGAGAATCTGTTCGAAAAAAGTCAAAAAAACTTCCCATCGGCTGGAAAGGCAAAGGGCACGATATTTTGGGGATAATCCTTATGGACTTTTTGTATAAAGGGGCAGTTCCAAAGACAAACATGCTTTTGCACCACGCAGCCAAATTTCATGAACTGCATTACGAATTGCTACCGCTCCCACCTTATTCGCTCAGTTTGGCTCCTTGCAACTTCTTTGTTTCGTGACAGAAGCGTATTTTGAAGAGTTTGACATATATGGTTTTTTTTAGGGTTCCGGACCCAAAGAATACCAAAAGGAACCCTATTGCAAAGACTTCGTTGTCCGTTCGTTCTCGGGTCATATCTCATAAACCGAAATAGCTAAAAAATTGAAATTTTCACAGAATGTGTAGTTCTACCCGGGCATCAGCAACAACTACTATTACTAAAATATTTTCAAAAACTTAAAGGGGTCCCCATACAAGAAACTATTTGGTTTGTATGGCAGCTATACGATGCAGTAATGCCAGGAAATCGAAATTTAGATGGTTGGTGGCTTTACATTAGAAACTTATATTGTCGAAATTTCAGTTTGATCCCCATTAAAATTCAGGTTCTTATTAGAAAAACTTTTTTAGTTTTTGTTCTATCGAAATGGAATTTAGACACTATAGGTTTTTGATATAAGCGCTACACATCTGTTGGAATCAGCTAAATCGAACCACTAGAAGGGGTACCTTCCATACAAACCAACTATTAAAATGGTTACTTATTGATCTGCCCTCGTAACACATAAAGTTATTTTTCTCATTTGCAAAAAAAAAAATAAAACAAAAAAGGTTCAGAATTCTGTGACAGTCAAGTGAAAATAATTTTTTTGTCTGAGGTTGTTTTTGGATTTCCAAACCACAGACTCTTTCATGTTATTCTTAAACTGAAATGGAGCTGGCAGCAGCAGCCAACATTATTAATTATGTTTTTCCATTTGGAATTTGACAAGAAATGTAGTAGATTATAGGTGAGTTTTTTTATTACGCATACGCCCCAGCTCACCCTCATATTGCAGCATACACAGAAAATGATATTAACACCTAGGTTACGACAACCAACAATGTTTCAGTTTCTACATCATCCAGAATGAACATAATTTAAGAGTTTTTCAGTTTTTGTGAATTTTGGCAACATTGCAAAAGGTTAATTGTTTTCGATAAACGAATACTCTGTTTTATATCAGTTAAGTCCTTATTATCATTCCCTCTTTCCTTCTCCCAATTCATCAGTATTCATCTAACAACAACAATTATGAAGATGATGTATTGTATAAATGTTATTTTCATATTTTCATTTCTACTACTACATACAATGTTATTGTAAATGCTTTCCAATACAGTCAAGTTTCCATAACTCAAACTTCCATTTACAATTTGAAGTTTCTAGATCTTTTAACATATCGAATTAAAGTAGTGATTGGGTCGAAAATTCTATGCAATTTAATTCGATAACTCAAACAAAAAAATTTGCATTTGCAACCTTTAATTATCTAGGGCTAACAGCGGACCCAGCTAAATTTTAAGCTGAAGCGCCTTATCGCAGCTCTCATGACGCAATAAATAGCTGCTCTAGTTAAGCCCAAGCTGGACCTATGGTATCCAACTAAGGGTTTCTACTGCGGCCACCAAGCTGACATTATACAGATGTTTTAGTTTAAAATTCCTCGTTCTACAGTAGCGACGTCATTTATAGTGACCTCAAGATCGCTACGGTTGGAAAAACCTCAACCTATATAACCTATATCCGCCGCTACTAACATTGTCTTGAGAATCACGTAAACATCCCGGCAGTGTAGCTCTTGGACAACAATCAGTGTTTTCTTAACATGTTATTTCCCTATCCAATACAATAAAACTTCAAGATGCTTGACAGATTCTAAATAAATAAATATATTTTAAAGTTGAAGTTTTCGCAAAAATCCCCGGATTTAGTCAATATTCTATATAAACAATGTTTGAACCTTTAACTGTTTATCTTGAGGATTATATTGACAATCAGTTTTGCACAGCATGCACAGCATCTTTCAAATGGTTCAGATCTATTGAATCCAAGACCAAGCGCCATAGGAATAGTAATTAAATAATTGTATGCTCTAAATTCTTCCAATTTCTTTATTCGAAGTATCCATTAGTCGAATTTACTTTGTGCATTACGGAGATTTGAGTTATAGAAGTTCGACTGTAGTTGAGACTACGAAAAAAAAAATAGATGGAAAACTTTGTAGTCATGCTTTCTGTCTCACTCGCTCTCCCTCTCCCTTTAACTATTTCTATCTCAATCCCTCTTATTCAGTTTTGCCTATGTTGTTGTTTTGTATGAGTGAATTTTTCTCAAATGGGGTCAAGTTTAATGGGAATTTCCTGTGTGTCGTCTACAACTTTGTTTTTCTGTTTTTGCAAATTCCGTAACATTTTTGCTGTTTTTTTTTTTTGTTTTTTTTTTAATCAAATCGACATAAACAAGCAGTACAGTATAAAGAATGAGCGAAAGTTTGTATTCGAGAGAAATGGTCAAAAAGAGAGAAAAAGTTATAAAAGAAGAGCGTCAACAGATTCAATGCATTCGAGAAACTAAAACGCAATGGTACAAAGTGCTTAAAGGGCTTCCTGATCCTAAATATAAAAATGCTGAAAATTTCTAGATTTGGTTGCAAATGTACAATAATAAAAAAATAAAATAAATAAATAATAATAAAATATAAAAAAATAAAATAAATAAATAATAATAAAATATATGTTGCCTAAAACCTAAGAAGATTCACCTTCTTACACATGCAGGATTTGATGAGTGAACTATAATAAACTTAATGAAATACAAATGCTAAAGGTCAAAATACAATAATGTACATTAAACTACTGTCAGTTAGAAAGCAATAACTCGGCCTTTGGTCATGTAATTTTGACAGAACGTCAGTAAAGGATGTACCTTTCCAACTCCCGTCAAAGGATAAATATAGATTTTGAAACAGACCTTGTATAACGCAGCTTAAGGTATGTAGTTTGAAACAATCGCAACTATGTATACCTTATTACTATACAAGAATGTTCTGCGCATCTTCGAAACTTCGAAACCCCTAGGGTAAGGGTCCCCTACATGCTTCACCCTTTCATTTTATATGTGCACTGTGATAAAACAAACTAAAACAGTTTGAGAATCACTGAGCTTAATTATTTAATAGGGACACACTTTATTGGTGGCTCGTTAGTGTCGTTGCTATGAAGTTATTGCTGGGACAACCAGTCCAGCAACAAGTGTAAAGTGCACACACACACACATACACACACAGAGAAACACATACACAATATGAAAAAATTCCTTTTCTGGCAGACGACACAGAGTAGAGAGTAGAGAGCAGAGAAAAGCAGAAAAATAAAAGTTGAAAATTGCATAAAACAGAACATTGTTTTTTATTGATTTTCTGTTGGCAAGGTAAAATCTCACATTATCCTCAAAAACACCCACACTAACATCCACGCACACACACACACACTCTCTACCAATCCAAACCAACTAAACTTGGCAATATTCACTTTATGTCTGGTCACTTCCGGTGGGGCGGAGGTATAGAGTTGCATTTAAACAATAAAAGCAAGAAAAAAATTTGATAAATTTATGCAAGTCGGCGGTGGAGATTACGTTTTGAATCATGAACGCTAAATTTACATAATACAAATTCCACACTTCACCACCACATCACATCACATCACATCACAAACAAACAAACTGACAAGAACCAAGAACCAACCACCCCCACCAACTCAACCCAACCCAACTCAAACCAAACTAATAACAACAACAACAACAAATATGTAACTTTGTAACCTTCTACACAACTTTTGAAAACTTCACCATTTTTCTTGCAAACACAACAAAGCAACAATAACAAAAACAACAACAAAAGCAACTAGGAACAGTAAAAATCATATAAACAATAACAACAGCAACAGCAACAAACACAATTTGCCATTGAGAAACGTGCAAAGAATTTCATTATTGTAAAAAGGAGGAGTGAAATGAAGGAATTTATCTGTTAAAAGTATGAAAGAAAGAATGCATTAAAGAAAGGAAAGCGCAAAAGAAAAGAATAATGCAGCAGCAGCTTTTGCAGATGCCAGTAAATATTGCATATTTTTAAGAAGCATAAAAAAATACAAAACAGAAGAAACATGGAAAACAAACAAGAACAATAACAATAACAACAACATGATGATGATGATGATGATGATGATGATGATGATGATTAAGATTGCGACCACAAAGGCTGCAAGCAAGCAACTAGTTGAGCTCATCATTTTGTGCGTGCGGGTGACTTGGGTGTTGGTGGTGGTTTTGGTGTTTTCATCGAAGAATGACATACACAAAACGAACTAAAAGTAGCAAAAGAAGCAACAAAAGCAAACGACAATGCTGAAGGGAAATACTTTTTACCAACCAATAAACTACAACAAACAACAAACAACTTTAGAAAAGCAATAATGATACAAATCTCTTAAGAAAACGAAGAGGCGACAATGGTGAAACATGGCGATTCATATTTTATGTATCAAAACAAGCAACAAACACAGGGTGTTTCAATGTATTATGCAATTTCCATATATGAGAAGACAGATACTTTTCACAACATTCAACATTTAACTTCATTTTTTCTAAGAAAACAAAACTTTTACCTAAAACATTTCAAAATTTATCCTTTCTTCCTTTCTTAATTTAATAGAGATATTTGTAGGATCTAGAAAATAAGCAGAAGTGCCAAATAACGAGTTTGTTGCTTCTACAAAAGAACTAAGCATGTGCCGAATCCAACTATAAGTATTACATCAACAAAATAAGCTCCAAACTAGAACAAAGGACTTGCTGAATCTATGATTGTTCCCAAAAACAAGAAAAAAGAAGGTTACCCTAGAAAATGTTTTTGCCTACGCTCCTGTGATTGCTTTGACTTACGCTTCGAGTGAAGTCAGTAACCATACAGTATATCAACATTTAGAATGAAATATTTGTATGGGAGCTATACGATCCAATATCCCTAGGATCGAAATTTCAATTTAATAATACAAAACACAAAAAAGTTTTTCTAATAAGAACTTGAATTTGGGTTTGTATGCGAAGTACCACTCCTAGTGGTCTGATTCAGTTAATTCCGTCAACTGTACAATGTCTGGTAAAAAGAAAAACTTTGTATAAAATTTCAGCTCTCTAGCTTATTAACTGAGGGACTAGTTGATCTCCGACGGACAGACAGACTGATAAAACTATGATACATGTTTCCTCCCATTGACAATTATACTGTCAACAGAAATTCATAGAACCAGAGTTCCATTTACAAAATACCATAGATAAAACTATGATACTAAATTTACTCGTAGTGAGTTCTTATTTTTCATTCCTATAAAACTTGTAGTAATATAAAAATATATCCATTATTTTTGCATGAAATAGAAGGCTTTGTTTACAATATGCACAGTTTTATTCCATAACTTTACACCTCGTTCATAGAAACCCTCATCCCTATTGGTAAAAAAAAACTGGAGAAGTCATTTTCACACAGCAACATTATTCGGCAGAGACAATTCCTCTCTTATTGGCCACATCTGGCTGTGCTTCTAGACGATTGCTTCCTTCAGGCGGTGCAATTCTAACAGTACAGTTTCGAATTAAGAGTTTAGCCGTGGGAAGCAGCTCATAGTAGATGAATCCCTGCCAATCCCATCAAACATACAGCAAAACCTTTTTGACCGTCACTTCTGGCATGGCCACATTTTGTCCCGGCTCGCGGATGAAATTCGTTGCATGAAGTTTTTTTACGTTAAATCTCATACATCAAGTTTCTTCTTTGAACCAGTCTTAGTCAAGTGTCCAAATGGATTTTTATGTAATGTTGAACTCCTGGGAAATCGAAACAGTGCTTACATGTGTTCCAAAATATGATGATCATAACATTTCAAATAATTTATCTTCATTAGATTTTCTTTCAGGAATTTGATGATGATTCACCCTGTAAGTATATCGAAGGGAATAAGCTTCCACCACTTTAGACTTAATACTTCTTCAACATCATCAACATCATCATCATCATCATCATCATCATCATCATCCTCATCCAATAACAGTAGTCATATAGCACACTCAATTTTTACAATTCCTCCCCATTTTGGTTTATTTTAAGAAACAACATCAAAACTCTTCTCTTCAAGATCTTTCATCTTTCGCTTATTTTGCTAATTTGCACTTTTTATGAAATAAACCAATCCATTGTTGTTGGTTGTTTGTTGTTGTATATTTTTTGATCTTTCTGTTGAACAATATTTACCATACTTGTCTGTATGTACACAAAAATATCTATGCATGTAAAAGATTTATGCATTCTCACACATACATTTGTATCTACAATATATATTTAAAGAAGATATTGCTGAGTCTTCTGATTTCTTTCGATTTATCTTCATACAAGTATTTTATATCCATGAATTCTTTTCTTTCTGTTTCTCTCTGCTGTTTATCTGTCGGTTGGTCGATCTTAATGTTTTTGTCTGGTTCATCATTGAGCTTATATTTGTCGTATTTGTTTGTGTGTTGGAGGACTGTGTTTATGCATCTTTTGCTAATTCCAAGAATATAAAAATTTACGCGTTCGCCGTAATTCAGTGAAAAAAAAAAAACAAAACTAAGATACTCCCGCTTCCTTATGGCATAAAGTGTAGATACATTTCTTATAAGTTGCTGCTGCTGTTTATGCTGAAGGGGCAATATTTTCTTCTCGTTGTTGTTGTTTGTGTTGTTGTCTATGGTTTAGTTTGCAATGCGCCAATGATTTTAAACAAATATACAATATGTCGTATCTTTTTTTTTTCCTAATTTATAAAGACGAACTCATCCCTACTTCCCCAACTTCCTCCCTCCCCCACTCCATTACTAACTCATCGTTGCCTTTCATATGTTAATGTTTTATATGTTTTCAGTTCAATTTTAGTTTATAGAAAGCGATCCTCAATTAACCCCCGCCTACATCCGCTTTGTTCACTGGTAACTTTCATATTACTTACATACATATATATAATAATATCATCATCATCATCATCATCATGTGTTTGTCTTGTATTTCATGTGAATTCATGCGCACCCGCTTGCTTCAAAACCAAAAAACTTTGTATTCACTCACATTCCTAGCACAGCACATAATGTTTAGTTGATTTGAATGACTACTGAATGAGCCACCACACACTGCAATGATCACCACCATCATTATTGTCACTAACACAACACTTAAGTTGACAGTTGAACAATGGACTGACTGACTGACTGACTGACAAGACAAACAGACAAAGCGTGCCGCAAACACACACACAGAAACCAAACCCAAAACCAAAACCAAACCAACCCAACCGAGTGCCCAACCAAAACACAGTCCGACCGACCGGAAGTCATCAACAACGCCATCAATTGTTGCAAATATTTCTGTCTGTCTGTCTGTCTGTCTGTCTGAATAGTAAGTATGTATATTTGTTTTTGTATTTTGCATATCATTGTAAATTGTTTTTGTTATTTATGCTGTTGCTTTAAGTGTCTCCACAGGAAATTATGCGCTTAAATTTCCAAGAATTTCATTCATGTTTATTATGTATGGCATTCTGTGTTGTTGTTGTTGTTGTTGTTGGTAAAAAAAGTAAAATAAAAGTATCTATGTATCTATTTATTATGACTATTTTGCTTTGATTTGCTTTACTATTGTGCTGCTCACTTTGGCAGCAGGTGTGCGTGCATGTGACGACGACGACGACGACGACGTCCTACAGCTATTTCTTGGCGTCTTCTTAATTAAAACCTACACAAACTTTGACCCAAATTTATATTATATTTTTCCACTACAATTTTACAAATATGGAAACGTGTGCAGTTGGTTTGAAACCCCCCTCACTCCATTCCTCCTCCTTTCTGACTGACTTATGGACACTCACTCAATGTATTCCATTCATTTCAAAATGAATTTCAACTAGTCTACTGTAGAATGAAGTAAAGTAAAGGCGTTTTTTATATCTCAACACACTTAAATCACTTGAGTTATTTTGCATGTGGGCTCTCCTTTCCACACTCTCTTCTCTGTCTTCATCACTTTACATCACTAAAAATCAATTTTGTTGTCAAAACATAACAGCAAACAAATTTGGTCAAAATCCATAAACAAACAAATAAAAAAGAAACACAGAATCACAAAAAACTTGGTCAACTTGATTGAGACACTTGATATAAACCATAGAAGAGAGAAGTAGATGGACTGGTAAGAGGCGGGGAAGAGATGAAAAAGAACAAATCTGTTTGGGCAGCGGAAAAAGTCACTCAAACATTGTCGTCATGGGCGTGTGGAAGTTCGGTGGGCGTCAAAACCAAACCAAGAAACCAAAGTAAAAACTCTTTGCTTGCTTGGTTTTTCCCCATCATTCACTCGTTCATTCATTCATTCATTCAAGATGACAAAATTCATCAAGTGGTGTTCTTTTCGGTTTAAAGCATCATCATCAGCATCATCAGCATCATCTTCAAGTCATTTTCAAGATGAATACAATGAATTTCTTCCTTCTGGGTCTTGTCGAGATTCCGTTGTGGATGCAAAAAAAAAAAAACCCAAAGAGGAAACTGGTTTGCTTTTTTATTTTTATTGTAGTTTTAGCAATGGGCAGCGGAACTCAGCTCACTTTGAGTGGATGATATTTGATGCTGGAGAAGATGATGATTTGGATTTTCATGAATTACTAAAATTATAAGCAAAAACAAAGCCCACAACATTATAATCCTCTAAGAATGTCATCGTCTCGTCATCACCAACGTCACCGCCACCGCCACCTTCTCCAAATCACAAGCAAAACAACAAGAACAGCAAAATCATCACTGAAATTTCTTATATTGTATTTTTTGTTTTGATATTTAACTTAAATTTTTTATTTTTCTTCATTTTTTTTTTTCTTCATTTTGCGGTTTCATTCCCCTAAGTAACCATGTAGAGCAAGCGATGGCAACCTTGAGGCAACATTACAATAAAAGATTCTTTTTTCGGCCTTCTTATTTTCTCTTCCTTTTTCTTTGTGCTTTTTTACATTCGTTCGAGTTCTTAAAGTCAAAACCATCTTAAGGGAGCTTGTGCCGCCTTCACCACTTTGATTTCATCTCATCTCATCTCAACTCCGGGGAAGAGCATTCAGACTGAAGCCTTCGGCTTTAGTTTGTCTTCATGACTTACTACACTCGATAATGTTATTCTTCATCATCTTTTCATTGCATTGCTTTTCCTTTTCCTTTCTCTTTGACATCATGGCACGTGTTAGCACCAAGCTCCTCCAACAAAACCATAATAATAATTAAAACCTCAAAATATACAAATGATTGGATTGAGAGAGGGGCAAAGAAAGAGAGAGAGTGGGAATGGGAAAAGAAAAGTAGGTAATCCAATAACTTGAATATCTTTTACTTAGTTACATATAACATATTTGTATTGTACAAAGTGAAATAAACAATTTATCTTAACAAGAAATGGAAATTAAAAACTTGTAGAAATTATAGCCATTTTTAAATGATATCGTCAATCGAGTCAATCAATATATGGGTAACTGTAAAATATAATGACTTGTCTTCAACTATGCACCAACCAAGTAGCCTTGAGAGAGAAAACACAGAGAGAGTTATTCATTTCAAGAAATCAAGTGCAATGAAGCAGCGACGACGATCAAATCCCGTGATGGTGATGTCGGTGACAAAGTAAACCAATTCGAATCGAACCAAAGTCAACATCAACAATAACAACAACAAAGGATTGCTTTTGGCTGACGGTGACAGAGGCGATGCTATGCTCAAGTATCGCGACAAATATGAAAAATCAATGACAAAGTTGCTACTGATAGATAAAGGGACAGTAGTCAGACTGGCAAACTGGCAGACAGGCAGTTAAAGCCAAAAGCAGCAGCCTTCAATGCAGGCAGACAAGCAATCAACACAAAGTTATTTCATCACAGACTCAGTCAGTCAGTCAGTCAGTCATTTACTCCGTCATGTGGTGGATGGCATCAAGTCACTTAGATGATGATGATGATGATGATGATGATGATGATGATGATGATGATGCGGATGATGGCAAAGAAAAGCTATGCAGGAGAAGTCGAAGAAGAAGCAGTAGGAGCCAAGTCAACAACATAAAATTCCAAAGCCTTTTCAAGCGCATGCGCAACGCAACGCAGCGCATGAATTCAATTGCTATAAAAGGGTCGAGTCTGGTCGGGTCCCCCAGTTTGGTTCGTTGGCTCTTTGGCTCGCTTTGCTAGTTTGGATTCAAGAAGCACGAGATGAAGGAATATGAAGAAGCACAGCACAACTCGTTATGGTTTTTTTTTTTGTTTTTTATTTATTTGTTGCTGCGTATACTTTGTCTTTAAGATGACTACAATAATGATGATGATAAAGATGAAGACAAGGCAAAGGCAAAGACAAAGAAGAAACATAAAATCAATTCAAAAAAGATGAACAACGTCAGTCAGCAAGTTATAATCACTTGCTCAGTTAATACAATAACACATCACCATCACATCAGTTAGAGAAGACGAAAGATCTCTTCTGTTTTCAGTATATCCGCATACACACAGCCAAAGATACATACAAATATCTAAGTCTAAGAAGAAGAGATAGGAGAGAGTAAGAAGCGGAAGAATATGGTAAAAAATGCATCAGCAACAGTAGTAAAATAATACATACAATACAGAAGATTTCCCAAACTACATAAATACACATGTACATCAACTATGAAGATGGAGATGGTGATGATGATGACTTCGAATTTTAATGCTGCCAATAAAACTGACTAGCAGAATGAAACTTTTTGAGAGAGAGAAAGAGAGAGAGAGTGGAGAGTAAGTAACACATGTGAGACGCACGGCACGCATTGTTTCAATCACTCACAGTTCCCATTCTGTCCTTAGTTCATTCGCTCGCTCGCTCGCTCTCCTTTTGTTATTCGTTCATTGACTTGAATTTGTGTGGAATGGAGTAAAGCTTTTGTGAATTCCAATTGGAGAGTTTTCCAAGATGAAGATAGGATTTCATACACATCATTTTTGGGTTAACAAACAAATAATTATCGATAGATGGCGAAAGTCCCTTTCTGTTGATAAAATTCGAAGTCAATTATTGACTTGAAACATCATACATATTTCGAGGAGTTTGTGCCAGTAATCAAAATATTTTTATTTCCTCTTCAAGACATCCTTTCAGACTAAGGAGCTACCAGTGAAGTAATGGGAGAATGAGACACGCTGTATTGTTGCTAGAACACTTTGTTCTTGCTTCCATCTGTAACGGCCCTCCGGGCACTCCTGCATTTGCATGCAAGAAATGGATTCGTATGATGACGGGAGTCCTAATGGGACGCTGCGCAATTGGGCTGATGGCGCAAAGGAGGCATGTTCCACATCAATATTTCTGTCGCAGATGTGAAGTTGAGGAAGAATCAGAAAGTATTCAACACATCCTATGTAACTGCCCTGCTCTTCTTGGAAGATAAAACCGTCTTCTCGTGAAACCCTTCTTTGATAAATTACCAAATGATCAGTTTGGCAAAGTTTCCACTGGGTGACCTGTTTCTATCCGTGGTTTCTTCAGGTGGGTTTTAGAGACTGAGTGAGACTTCTGCAGATTACCCTTAACGCATCTCCCCCTTTCGACCCCTATAATCAAGCATCACAATAGGCCATAAGGCTTTTGAGTGAACTCGCGTATTTTAAAGAGAGAGAGGCTTGTATAATCTAACCAATCATCGAAACCCTATGCTCGAAACCCTGAGATCTTACTGAAGTTGCCTATGATCTCTCTATTACTTTTGCACACAACGGAAAAGTATCTTCTTTATCACCACCAAATGCTATTTCATTGCTCCATTGATCGCAGCATGAAACAACTGCTGACGCAATGATTTGTATTTTGTATTTTTGCATATTTCGAATTCGAATTTTTCGCACATAAATATACATACTAATGCATGCAACAGACACAACGACCACATAAAACGGGACAATGTTATTTCTTTTTGTATTTTTTTTTTTTGTTTTATTTTCATTTTGTTAATTTTGTTTATCGCATAAAACCATCATCAACATCATCATCATCTTCATCATCATTAAGCATTCAGTGTCTACTTCTCATCCCCCACATCTTTCTATCACTGTCCCTCTCTACCCTTCTCTGACTATGTCCATGTATAAATGTATTTCTGTTAGTGCCTTTGTTTTTCTTGTCTCTCCTCCCCCTCCGGCTCATAAATATTATTTTGCAACGAAAGCTCTTCGTTCATTTCTTTATTACAAAAATATAAAGCAAGCATCATGAGATGACTTGTTGTTGTTGTTGCTCCACTGATTAATTTGTTTAATAAACCCAGTTGATGTAGTTGTTGTTGTTGTTGTTTTATGTAGTATGCAGCTTTTATTTTTGTGCTGTTGCTGTTGTGAATGCATAACTGTGCTACATGCTTACAAAACTGCTGCATGCATGTGTGTCGTTTTAACACACACTCTCTCTCTCTCTCTCTACTAATAACATCTCTTCTTAGTTTTATGGGTTGTGGGTCTAAATACCAGGGCTATCCAACCCGCGGACCATGCGGCCCAAGTGCGAAACAGAAATTTCTTTGGCCGTCAACTTGTCGGAGTGGCCCAATTCATTACGGATTCTTCCAATGGGGCCCAGGGAATCAATTTTCATACATACATACATAAGTCATTGGTTTCATACTCATACATGCGTTCCACTCACTCTCTTCCACACTTTTTCCATCCTCTTCCCAAACAACGTGATTTCTTTTTCGTTCACACTATACACAACAATTTTTGTTTTCTGCTTGGCGCGCACTTTCGTGCTTTCGCAGTTTTTAATACATTTTTTTTTAATTTTTTTTTTTGTTACTTTTGATTAAAAGCAATTCAAAAGCAACAACAAAACATTGCTCTGGCGTTGGCGGCTACAATAATAACAAGAACAATAACAGCAGCAAAAAAAAAACGAAAATAAATTATAGTGGTGATGTTTGCGGCTACTGTTGCTTCTGCTGCTGCTGCTGCTTCTGTGGCTGCTTAATTGTTTTAATTTCGAGAAATGCATACAAAGTGGAAATTAATTAAAAGAAAAAACAAAACAAAACAAAATTATTGCATGAAAATAATAAAAAAAGATAATAAATTCAGTTAATTTCTCATCATTTGATAGCAAAAAAACAATTCATTTTTTTTTTCAAGTTTTTTAAAAAAAAAAGGAAAACTCACTTCTCAAAAAAACATTGGCTGACTGAGTTAGTCGCCATCCTGGTTATAAGGAAACCAACAAAATCTTCAAAAAAAAAATAAAAACAAGGAACACGACAAGTAATACTCGTATGTGAGATGCTACAAAATTATTACGTATACGCCAAAGACCGTCAGCTGCTCTACAATATATTGTGGAATGTAGGGCAATAATGGCAAACCGTTGACATCCATGCCATCATTAGCACACGGAAAAAACATTATGGAAGGCCATGAATTAAAGAATTATATTCCAAAAGTAGTGTCATTCTTCTGGCTTTAGGAAATATTTTTGTTGAGAAAGTGGCACCTACACATGTAGATCATTTTTGTTTCCCTATCCCTGGTGTAGGGTTCCTTCTGATGTACTTGTAATGTCTATATTCGTCTGACTATGGTTTTATACTATAAGATCTGTTGTTTTATTTCATGAAATAATATTTTAATCTTTAATCGATATACAATTCGCCTTTTAGATGGCTTTGGCTCTTGTCGTCTATATTTCAGCAACAGAGTTATGAGCAGTTTTCTAATAACACCCTATAGGAGACAACGGAGTGGATTTACGAATCTAATAAAAGAAATACAATATTATCTTTTATTAGATCAACTGTATAAAAACTTAGATTTTGTGTATTTTATGCTTTTCCAATATCCTCTTTGCTATTTTATGTTTTAATCAGTTGTTTACAGTGCTGTTTTGTGTTCTGAAACAGATGTTTTTGAAGTGAAACTTTTAGAAGGCAAATGTAAGAGTGTGAAAAGGCAAACAGTTAAAAATTTCACTACATAACATGCGCAATAATTTGTTGTTTTGGTTGTTTGGATTTACAAAAATTTGCAGTGCATGCACATAGATTTCTCAGTACCATTTTTATACTCTTCATGCAGTTAATAGTATTATAAGTTTGTCATGAAGTTTGTAACAGACAGAAGAAGATATTGGAGACTCTATAGGTTATATGTATACAATATATTCTTGATCAGCTCGACGGTATGATTTAATTAAGCCATGTTCGGCATTGTTAGCCACTCTTGTCTAAAATGAATAAAATTATAGTATTTGCCAGACTACTGCAACTATAGAAATGCGTAAGACAAAATTTTCCATAACGAAGCAATCGAATTTTCTTAAGTCTCTTAGTTTATGTTAAAACCACACCTCGCTAGTTGATTCAACACCCTGGAATTCACCTGTTGGAATGTTGTTGTTCAATGAATTCAATTAAAACAACACAATTTAGAGAGAGAGAGGGAGAGAGAAAGAGAGAGAGAGGGATGTGGGTGGATGTTTCTCTTGCTATTATTGTCACTTTTATTATTATTATTATTATTATTCTAGTTGTACTACTATTATTGTTAATTCTATTCTATTGTAATATTCTACCAATCTATGCAAGTATCTTGTCAGAAGAGAGTGACATTTATATTTACATATTTGATTGATTGATGTTCTCTCTCAATTGATCAACTCAGCTTAAATTCAGTGTGGTTATTAGTATGTGGGTGTCTTTTGAAAAATAATTTCAAATGTTGTCGTTCTTGTTTTTGCCATTTATGATTTCAATTATTTCTCACTATGACTATGATTTAAAAATCACTTTATGTTTCTTTCCGATTCTTTCTTCTTCTTCCTATATTTCTCTATTCTTCATTCTCTTTATCCCTTTCCTTGTACATATCTACATACTTAAACCCGGCATCCGTCATTTGCATTGTGTTTATTGAATTGACGCAAAATTGAAAAGCAAAAGCAAATCTTTCTAATACATACATTATTTGTATCTTTGTATCAACATATGTCTATCAATTTTTATATCTATAACTTGATATAGGTATAGAAATTATCTGTCCGTCTGTCTGTCTGTCTGTCAGTCTATCCGATGGTTTTATAATAGTCGTAAATATTTTCATACAAACAAACAAACACACATACATCACATCAGAAACAGACATCGTTTCTATATTTATTTTTATCATTTCAATTTCCGGTTTTTATTTACCTCTAAATAATGCTCCCTTTTTTCTCCTTCTTCTTTCTTTTGTTGATGTATGTATTTTTATTCTTTCCTTCTTGTCTGCTTTGGACATTCTTTCTTCTTCTCTGTCAAGATGCTAATATCATTCACAATTTACAATGAATTGCGATACATTAAAGTAAAATAGTGACTCATCTTCTGAAAATATTGATCCATAACAATTCAATTGATAATCCCAACAGCATCTAAGCATAAAATAGAATATAACTTCTCGGTTGTCCTGCCCAAATCCATGAATGCAAAAAGGCAAAATAGTCTTGGAAGGCAGATCACAGGATTTCATAGATAATTTTATTTTATACAATATTCTCTACAATTAAAACAATAAATTCATGGTGATGCCCAAGTTTTGTCAATTCTTCTATGAATGGAGAACACAATAACAATTACCACTTGCCCATTCACTTCTCTCCTCAATGATAAATTATATTCGTAAATACATACATACAACATACAGGGCTCTGCACATAAATCTGACGTCATTAGTGAGATAACGAACAAATGGAACGAACTACACAATATACAATATAATATATTGTAATATTATGTAGAATACAACACATTCAACAGATCAGATCACATCACATCAGATCAGATCAGATAATCATATATTGTTTTTTGAGACATTTTTCTTAAGAAGAATATTTCATGTGGTGATTAGCCAGAAGTCTCAAGTGGCCATTGATAAAGCAGAACGAATGAGTGAACGACGATTACCTGAATTAGAGAAAGGGACTGCACTGCACTGCAAAAAGGAGAAAAACCTGCGAAAAAGGTCACTTCTTTATGGTTCATTATCATCTACAATATAGATACAGATACAGATATAGATACTCGTACATTTTTTTTTTGTTTTGTATTTCAAGTGCATTCATGCTGTTTTCATTTTATATTACCGTTGCCTTTTCTTTTTTGTTTGGGTTTTTCTCATTTTTTCCTTTCCATTGTTGTCTGTTGTTGTCAGTTGTCTAATTTCAATTTGTTTGCTTTACTTTTTATGATCCTCATGTCATTCATACTAAAAGTATCTGAGTGTGCGTGTGTATCTGTTGTTCTTTTTCCTAATTCTCTGTATGTCCATTTCAAATAATTCAGACAAAAATTTCCCTTTTCTAACTCCTTTATGATGATGACCCGCATGTTTTTTTTTTTTCCTCATCAACTGTGGTTGCATCTCAAGTGTGTCTTGGGTCTCTGACTTTGTTTTAATGATGATGCATCACATTTTAGGTTTTTCCTTCCACAAACAACAAAAATGGTAAAAAAAAAAAAAAAAAACAAGATTGTAGTAGAAGAAAGAGAATAGAATACAAAAATTAGAGATAACTAACTGACTAACTAATGCACCTCATTTTTCTCTCCTCCTTCACACTTCACACAATCATTTTTGTTTTTTTTTTTTCGGTTTATTGAATGAATGAAATCAATATCACCATAAAAAAAATTCCCCAAAATATCAAAATCGGATCTCTTTTAGGGTTTCTACCTATCTTTCTTTTTGGTTCGTTCGTTCGTTTATCGTCGTTCAGTGCACTTTATATAATAAAATGTTTATTTATTGTGATTATTATTGTTGGTGTTGGTGTTGGTGTTCGTATTGGTGCTTTTAGGCCCACATTCTATTCTCATATATATTTGGTTTTCATTATCTGAACAAATATTTTTTTTTTTTGTATATTTGTACCTTTTTTAATAATTTCCATTCTGTGTTCTCCATTGTTGATAAGCCACCAAAGTCATTCAAAAGTAAGCAAACCCAACCATATTGAATGCCTGCCTGACTGCCGCCGCACACTGGAACGTTTCGCAATCTCTTATAAAAACCATTGAATTTCATTCTATACTGTTTTTTGTATTTTACCGCTAATATACTTCTTACGATTCATCCATTCAACCATCCAATCTACGGACCAACAATTTTTTGTTATCTTATCATCGGAAGTTTGATTTTCATCATTTACATTATTTAATAGATATCTCCTTCCTCCTCTCTTATCAGTTGGAAGAAAGTGGGGCCAACCAACCGACCGACTGGACCCTATTATTTATTGCTGTGAATGCATATTTTGTTCTATTTTCAAATTTTGCAATAGAAATGCAAATATAAATAAAGATAGACTTAGACTTTACTTTACTTTACTCCTCCCCTCGACATCTAAAAACCAATATTATTTTAATAAATATAAAAAAAATAATCAAATCATCAAATGAAATCAATTCGACGCCATACTTATATTATTTTATAAATTAAAAAAAAAAAATAATAATAATTCTATTAATATTAGAGATTGTGTCTATCGCCCCGATTATCTACAATATTGTATATTGTGACCGCCTTGTGATCTGTAGATTACAGATCATCAAAACACCTGACACATACAACACATACCTCATACCTTTCAGTCATTCAAGAATCCGTGAAAATTACTCTATGCAAAAATGTTTCCGTACTACCGCCACAACATCTACCTGTTTCTGTTTATTCTGTTCGCATTAATCATTTCTTAAGCGTGTCCGTCGTCTTTCAGTCCACCTTATTTATGATATACCTAACCTACTATATATCCATCCATCCACTCACTATATCTATATATCCACCTACCCATTTGTCTGTCTGTCTCTTTGCTATTTCAAAAAATAAATAATTTCTCGGAAAAGTATTTTTCTTTTAAATATTTATATTTTGTAAATATATTTTTGTCTATTTCTACCGTTCGATGTTTCTTGTTGTTGTTGTTGTTGTTGTTGTTACTGATTGATTTATTTGCATACACATATTCTATTTTTATTCTTAGACCCTACTCTATAAACATTTGTATATATTGAATTAACAAATCTATGATGATAAAATGGAACATAGAAAAAAAAATTCAAAGGGGAAATTATTGAATCATTTATTTATGTTTTCAGTTTTTCGATTAATGGAAGAGGGGAAGAGAGAAAGACCTTACCAGAAAGATGATAAGCTTTTGTATGAAAAATAGATAATATTTTATAGCTTTGTACCTCAATAATTGATTAATCATATTGAGGTTTTACTAAGTCATAAAAAAAAACAAAAACAAAAAACAAAAATTCTCAAAAGGATCCCCATGAATTTCAATGAAGAAGGAAAAGATTGAGATATTGTGCAATCAAGATTGATGAGACAAAACTTAAAATCCAATTTAACATAGAATCTATTTATGTCGAAGATCTAACACATAAAACCTTTTCAGGCGTCCAACAACCATGTCATCAATTGCTTAATTATTGGTATGATTAAGGAAATTGTTGTTCAGAATATGCACTGAAATTTCTCTTATTTCATCCTTAACAAATGGTACTTTGAGGTCTTTATGGAAATTAGGCAATTGCTATTGTCAATCAATGATCATTTTACTACTATACTTGTCTTTCTTTAAATCAAATAAAATTGGAATTACTTAAGACAAATAGACGGTCATATCAGTCCTTTAAAATGGTCATATCAGTAGTCCATTCAGTATCAGTCAAACTGTTAACTTTTCCCTACGTCAAACTGGACTGCAATGGAGACTGAGTCCGTTCGATCACATCAGTTCACTTGAAAATCTGGCATAGTGCATATATACAACTATCCCGAATTTGAAAAGATCAGGCCTGTTCAAAGAACTAAAGCAACTGAGAACAGTGAAACCTGAACAAATCTTCCTTCGAGCTATGTCCATGTAAAAAGACCTTAAATAAATTTACAATAAATGTTTATAGCCTTGTTTTATGCTTCAGTTGACACAACAAAAATGCTAACATTAAGTTTTATGTTAATTACACTATATACATGATTCTTACAACTAATAAAGCTAAATCAAATTGTGGGTATAATAGGGTAGATCAAGAATATTAATTCTTTCTTCTCATGAAGTTTGTAACATACAGAAGGAGACATCATAGGCTCCATAAAGTATATATATTCTTTATCAAGTCGACGAGACGAGTTGATTAAGCAATGTTCATCCGTCTGTCTGCTTGTCTATCCGTCCACTAGTAGTCCCTCAATTTTTGAGCTAGAAAGCCTTCCATACAAACCCCCAAATGAAATTCAGGTTCTTATTAGAGAAACTTTTTTGCTCTTTCTCTTATCGAACTGAAATTTGATCTGTACAAGTGTCTGACCCATAATCACTAACCATCTAAATTTCAAGACCCTGGAACGTATAGCTCCCATAGAAATCTTTCGGTGTTAAGATGTTGTATGCTCAATTACAGCAGCGTAGTTAAAAAAGGTTTTCTAGGGATGCATGGCAACTTTGGAATGGCCGAAGATAGCCTTATTTTAGCGTACTAATGGCTTTCTAGTCTATCCAGGTACCTAATACTGAACTTACTGATTTCTTTTATACTTTTAAAATATTAAGATCTTTGTGAGAAACCAGGGAGTATTGTATATCATTCCTAAGGTTTTTGATTGATATATTTGCAGTATCTACAACATAATACACAATCTATATGGAGAATATATGAAAACACCGATATTGGTCCAAGTATTTATATGAATGAAGGGTATTAAATCATTTGGAAATTCGCAGTTTCTTTTTCTTGTATTATGCACCTACAAATTATGAGTAGTAAAAATACTTGTATTGTATTTTGTCGGAATCATCTTAAATTTGTCCAAATATTTAAAGAATTTTCAATAGTCAATTTTTCAAAAAGCAAAATATAATTAATTTGAATTTTCTTTTTGGACTTTGTTGCTTTGAATTTATGTGTATGTTTTTTTATGATTTCCATCGTCCACTGACTGACTGACTGACTGACTGAGCTGTTAAATACATTTTGTTATTGCTGTTGTTGTTATTGCTGTTGTTGTTGTTGTTGTTGTTGTTGTGTTTCCATTTCTTCATTCTCATTTATTCGTTCATTTTTGAACTACATGTTTTCTTTGATTCTCGATAAAAAGTCAATAACCTCAATTTACTTATAGTTACGAGTATATTGTAGAAAGAGATAGAGATACATATTGGTAAAGGTAAATATTATATTGAGTAGAAATGGATAAATCCAACCAAACCAAGTGCAGCATAGCACAACAACAACAACAAAATGAAGAATTAAAGTGGCAAGAAGATAAGAAAGATATCAAATTGGAAAGTTTTGTTCCCGTTTTGTTTTATTTTATTTTGCTTTTTCAAAAGGTTTATCTATCAATCAATTAGATTTGTATGTATGTTTAAAGATACACATATTCAAACACATACCTTGCAAGGATACAACACGGCAACCATCCTGTTTAAGACGTTTATGTAAGACATTTATGGTACTATCAGCTCCTCCTCCTCCGCTTCCTCCTCCACTGCCGCCCAATATATCAAATCCACCACCACCAGCAAGTGTTGGAGCAGCTTCAGTTGTCAGAGACAACTGTTGGTGGTTATTATTCGGTTGCTGACCACCACCAACGCCGACATCATTATAGAGTATGAATAGACTGACTTTATAGCCATTTTGTATGCGTTCCTTCAGTTCCGGTGATTTGATGGTGGACAACAGATCAATTTTGCCAGCAGCCAGACGACGCAACATGATGCTCGGTATGGAGAAATTGACGGCAGATCGTATATGTGATTCACTGTATTCATGTGAGCTGCGGCAATCCAAGATTATCAAATCTTTCGTATCGAAGGTTGATGTAGAAGCGGAAGTGGTACGAAGCTCCGATTGAAGCCATTCCTTCGAAATGCATTCATATTCTGTTTCCGGCATTTTGACACAGTTTATTATCTATCCACTTCTTTCTTAGATAAACCGGAAATTGTTTATTTGTCTAATTGTTTTTTATGTTTTTATTTTAGCAAATAAATTTTTTGTGCAATTATATTTTATTTTTTTTTTGATTATTTTGTGTTTACACTTTTGTGCTTGTGCGTTGTTGTTTGTTTCTCTTTTGTGTTTCTGATGTTTATTAATCTTGTTTATCGTCGTTGTCGTTATCTTATGAAATTCATCAACGAATTTGTCATTTTATTTTCTTTCTAAACAAAAATCGCCTCAAGTCGATTATAAAAATCAACCATTGAAGGCGAAGACGGCGGACGATAAATGTAAAAAAAAAAAAGAGAAAAATAAAACACAGAAAGAGTACAAGAAATGTTTTATGGATTTCTTTTTTCCCTCTTTTACCGTTTCTTGTTGTCCGTTGTTTTTGTTAGTTGTGCAGTTCAGCAAATTAATTTGGTGTTTTTTCTTTTATTTTGTATTTTTTCTGTTTTGATTTGTTTTTTGCAAATTTTTGCGTTTCACTATAAAAATTTATTTAATTTTTGTTTTGCATAAAAAAACTTTTTCATTTCATTTCGGTTTTTACATCATCAATTCAACACCAACAACAAAATCATCATCATCATCGTCATCATCATTTATTATTATCTTCTTGAGTTCTTCTTTTTCTATTTAGTATTTTTCTTAAAACTGCTTCAATTCACATAGAAAAGGGAAGGCGGTGGTGGCAAAGGCGACGATGGAGACGATGACAACAACAATAAAAATAACAACAGAGAGAAAAAACGAAATCACTGGAGTTGTTTTTCCACTTCTTCTGCACTTCTCACAACTTTACTTTATTTTATTTTGTATATTCTTTCTTTTGTTGTTGTTATTTTTCACGTTTCATGGGTTTTTGTTTTTTTATTTTTTTATTTTTTATGCTTTATTTTGTTTCTTCAAAATTCTTGGAGTTGAAAAATTAAAACATCTAAATTAAATATTTTATAATTTGCTTATGGAGATTTATTTTGTTTCTTTTTTTTTTTGTTTTTGTTTTTGATGTTGTTGTTTCTCCTTTCGATTTTCGTTCTCTCTTACTTGTGTTGTTCCGCAATTTTGCTCTGCATACTTTCATTTGTGTAATTTGAATGAATTTTTTTGTTTTAGCTTTTCATAAGTTTTTCATTGGAATTTTGCAGGCGAAAATTTTAATTTCAACTTCGCATGTATTTTCCTTTACTGTTAGCGTTGCTGCTTCCTCTTCTTCTTGTTTAATGTACAACACACAAACAACGACAACAAGAAGATGAAGACGAGGAACAAGTAAAGCAGCAATGAAACAAATCTTTTGTCTCACACGCAGGAACGCACTCACTCACTCACTCATACAACATATACAGCCAAAGGCGCGCAATTCAAGTGTAGGAGCAAAACGAACCGTCCAACCGACAAACGAACGAACAAACGGCACCAAAAACGCAGCGCAGTAGAAGTAGTAGTAGGTACCAACAGCAAACAACCAGTTACCTACCGACCACGACGAACAAAACGACCTGCCTTGAGAGACGAACACGAGCAAAGTGAATTTGTTGAAAAATGTTCAGAAGCGGTAACTGCGACCAGTTTTATCATGCACACAAATACTTTGACAAAGAAATACTCACCAACACACTGATGCACTCAATGGCTACCATGGCTCACACAATAAGGTGTGCTTACAAGCGCAAACATGTAAATGTGTGTTTATGTGTTTGTGTGTTGGTGTATATATTGCCTACTTGTTGTGTTATGCTGCCGCCGCCGCCGCCGCCGCCTTCGTTGTTGCTCTGTTCACATAAAAATTCTATTCAATGGAGTGTAGACTTACAAGTTTTCTCCAATGCACACACATGCACACATCCATCTAACACATATAAAACTGAAAAAGAAAACAACTTAACTCAACTTTTATTGTGTTGGTTCAGTTGCTGCGCTCACTCACTCGCTCGCGCCCTTTTGTTGGGGCCACCGCCGCCTCTGCTGCGTTGGGCACTTAATGTCTATGCGTTCTCTGCTACTTACTCAGTCTACACTGGCAATCGCTCGTTCGTTCGTTCGTTCGTACATTTGTTGCTTGTTGTTGGGGCAGAGCATGCTTTTGCTCTCGAATCGCATCGCATCATTGTTTGTAGGCGAGCTGCGCTCTCAGGCACTCTCTCGTGTAAAGTTCATTGATATTTTTGTGCAATGGTATGCGTGTTGATTCATTGAATTGAATTGAAAA
The DNA here is from genome assembly GCA_037043295.1 of Amiota minor. Lineage (NCBI taxonomy): Eukaryota > Metazoa > Arthropoda > Insecta > Diptera > Drosophilidae > Amiota > Amiota minor. The sequence continues at coordinate 193,762 of JBAMAW010000486.1, forward strand.
GACAACAACAACAATATAGTAATCAATGTTAGAATCGTTTCGTTTTTAGTGCGTTCGTGCGTTAACATATTTTATTGAATGTAAGTGAATATGTATCTCTTTTATTCTATACACATATACATGTGTAAATGTAAATATACACCACTATGTATGTGTTGTTATTTGGGTTGAGTGCAATGTCGAAGGGAGGTTGGGGGTTATGTCATGCTTTTATTGTTGTTTAGGCTAATGTAGAGTGGGTGATGGCACTCACTGCCGACGCTGCATGTATACATACATAGGCTCACACTAAACTCGCTCTTTGTCCAAAGTTTTTGCACTTCCGGTTACATGAGAAACATAAAAATTCCATCCATAATTAAATTTACATGCATGTATGAGTATCTGTATGAGTTGTGTACGTGGAGAACACACCGCCCAAGCCAAACCAAGTTAAGTCAAATCATCGCATCCTTGGGCTTCTTATTTTTGGAGACTCTGTCAATGTTTAAATTTATATCCATGACCCTGATATTTGCAAAAGTTTGCCAACAACAGCATCAATAGCAAAGTCAAAGGCGTCGAGGACACTGAACAAGGGGACTTGGGGAGGAGTATGTACAACTCAAGGATGTTTCATAGAACGCGTGCTACAAAAACAAAAAAAAAAAACCACAAAAATCTCCAAACAAAATTCACATTTTTGCAGCGCATGCGCTTCGTTTGGCATATGAGATGCGACGAGCAACTCAAACTTTCCGGTGGAGAGGAGGATGACTACAAGATTTCATATACAAACACATCTATAGTATAATATATACAATATGTATTTGTATGCATGTACATACTTACCTATGTATCTACAACTCACGCCAAGCGCATTTTTAGCAAATAGTACCAAAACAGAAGATACTCACTCACTCACTCACACACGCGCGCAAACTTACTAACTTACACAGATACACACACACTCATACATTTTAGTGCATAACTACAAATGTGAATGTCGTCGCGAGTAAATCGTGCTTTCGAAACACAATTCAAATTTTCATGAATGAAAATCCCACGCAAAAAAATTTTGTATTCTACAACAACGACAACAACAACAACAAGAGCACAAATGAAACAACTAAAACAGAAAAGCAAAAAAAAAACTCAAATTCATCTAACCCACTCAAATTTAATGTAATAAAGTACTAAATCAGAGTGGGAGATGGGAAGAAAGGAGAAGTGTGCTGCACTAATGAGATGAGATTGAGATGATGATGGAGAAAAGAAGTTTTTCAATGAACCTAAAGTTAGAGTATGATAGATTCCCAGAGAGAGAGAGAGAGAGAGAGGAGTAAAGACTATGGGTCTTACTGACATAATCAGAAAGATTTACTTCTGAAAGGAACCCATTTAGATGCAATTCTTAACCATTTTTTGACCAAATCCCACAGTCCACACATCTAAATAGAAACTAGATTTAAAAACTATTGTGACTTTTTTATGGACCACACCACATTCATTCACTCACTCACTTAGTCACTTTCTTATCCATTGATTCATCTCAATCCCGGTGAGCCAATTCAAAGTGGAGAACACAATAAGCGTAGGTTATCTAACCCAGACCAGATTGTGAGGTCCAATGGTTGAGCAGCTGAAGAATGTGGGCGAAACTGGACTTAGAATATTGACCGAATTCAAAAGATTTGAATAGCTTTGTGTGGCAATAATATTGGTGGTGTTGGTGGTTATGGAAATTAGGCGAACAGCTTTGCGAATGAGATCAAATTGCCCATAAGAATACGTGGGCAGGATGTTAAGATATTCTCCTCTCTAACTAACAGCTAACAGCTCCATAAATGTCCCTCAAGTGTCCTTGTTGTTTACTCATTTGTTCGTTTTGAATCAATTCACCAAGGTCAATAAGAAGCAACGAAAATCATTTTTCCTTATGCCCGTTCCATCTTCATTTCATTCTCTTCTACTTATCCTACAACAATCTCTACTTTTTCATTGTCTAAAACTTTCAAGTTCAAAAAACGTCGTTTGCGTGCACGAAGTGAATTTTGAGCACCCCAACCCAAATCCATCCCCAATACTACTACTACTTACTATACAGCTACCCCAAAAATATGTCTGTCGTTCATACTCTCTCTATCTCTCTCTTCTGTGAGTTGCCCCCAAGGCTTATGAGTCGCCTATAGCACGTACAGAAGTTTTTTCTACGTCGCATGAATGAATGAATGAATGAACGAGCGAGCGAACGAACGAACCGACAAACGAAATCCAAAGCACATTTACTCCAATGTGTGACCATCTCCCTGTCTCCCAACCATCCAACCAACTTCCTGAAATGTTTACTTGTTCCGTTCTATTATGTTCTGTTCACTCATTGAATCATTCGACGACAATGACGATGCGATGCTATGCGATGCCAGTCATTGAGTAATATTCGGGGTTGTACTATGACCCAATTCACCATAATCCAACAGTCGCTTTCCCCCCCTTAAGTAAATGAAAAATGGAGTTGCCCTAGCAGAAAATTTAATGAATGAACGAATCGAAAATGAATTTCTCGTTGTCTGTAAGCGAAAACCTCAATACTTATAAACTCTATCTGTCATATCAACTCGAATTGAATATTGTTAATAATTAGCACCATAAGCATATTTTTGGTGTTAGTTAGTCACCATTTCACATCCAATGAATGAATAAATGATTCATGAAGAACGCGATATGCCATAAATTGAAATTGTATGTAGTAGTATGAACCCCGTTACGTCCGCTGTTACTACAATACTTCATTCAAACTTATCAAGTTAAGTCGTTCTGCAATTGGAGAAACCGACCGACCGACCGACCGACGGACCGAACAACCGACACCTAAGCTTGGTACGACGACGATGACTGTTTCCGCTTGTTTAATGTACCGACGGCTGTGGAGTGCATTCTCTGCATACCACGATTTGCATGACTACAACCATAGCTCAATGACATTGATGGCGCCTACGTTTCCTGCATTTAAAAAACAGAGAACAGCGAATTGGTGGAGGTCACTGTGACTGCAATTCTTGTTGTTGCCTTGATCAACTGCAACGGAAGTCTGCACTGATAAAGTCAACAAACAAATTTACATACCACGCACGCTCCTCAATCGTCGGACGATGACGGTCGGCGATCATTTTCTTCGTGAGTCTAAATAAAATTTATTAAGAAATTCATCATCATCATCATCATCATCATCAGTATTATCATCAAATTGATTCATCGGAAAAGGAAGTTGCCAAATCGAAATTCAACATTTCCATGTTTCATTCTTGTCGTAATTCGCCAAAAATGGAACCGCAAAGTGATCGCATGCATGGAGCAATTCGATTAATGTGGGAAATGAAATACTGATGAACGTGACATGATGCAACACCTTGTTGGTGCTGGCTGTTGTTGTCAGTGGCGGACTAAGCCCTTTAGTGATGTCATTATTCGTTTAAACTGAAGGCGAATCAAAATATTCAGGGTGATTTTTTTTTTTTTTATGATTTTTGTGTTTTAGGATTGGTGTCCCATTGGATATACATATATTTTTTTTCCTTGTTTTGGGATTTCATTATGAAAGTGTTTTTGACATTTAAAGGCCCCCTCTGATTTGGAGGCCCATAGCAAACAGATACTCCTTAGTCCGCTTTGGATTGTTGTTTCTGCTTTTGTAGTTCCAGTGAAAATGTAAACTTATTTGAATTACAAAAAATATAATTAATTAGCAATAGCGAAAAGCGAGTAAAGAGAGAACAATCGGTAAGAAAGCGCTTCAAAGTGTCTCATTGAACTGATCACCCAATCTATTGACAAATCCAATCACGTATTAAATATCTTTAAATTATTAGGAAACTTACTTGTACTCGTATCTGAGACGTATGTAGGTAGTAAACGAAAGCAGACAGATTGCCGCTATTATTGTATATTGTATTTTAAGTATCATAAAAAGCAGGTGATTTTAGAACATTTTATTGAATTTGGGTGGGTATGCCACCCACTGTTGAAAGGTACTTTTGATAATGAGAGCAGCAAGCAATGGCAATGTTTGCTTTTATCAAGTGTCATTATGACTAGCAAATTGAAGAAATTGTGGCGTCCCACGCAAGGTCGACGTATTGTATTATACAATAAATAGTACAGCTGGGTATACTCAGCCGCACAACCGTAGATTTCCTACACGTGGGCTCGGATAGCAGAAGACTAGTAGCTGACTGACTGACTGACTGAGTGTATTGTGTGTGGGCTGTTGCCTCTTAACCAAAGCGAGAATTTCAGTTAAGAACAAACACAAGGTACGCACGCCCACATTTTGTATCGTTTTAAGAGTTCACTCTCAATTCGCCCTCTCCTCTTTTTTGGCATCCTTGTTCCCAAGTTCAATTTCCAGCCAGAAATATTGTACAATAAAATGGAAAACATGAGAAGATAGACCACGTTGAGACACCTACGCCTTTGAGACTCTGATACCACTTCTGCAATATACATTCCGCCATATACCTTACCACAAGCACGAGTCTATCAATTATGTATACCAATGTTGTGTGTGAGTGTGTGTGTGTGTGTGTGTGTGTGTTGTTTGTGTGTGTGTCTTGTAGTAGGCGTTCAAAAGGACACTCAGTGCACCGAGGAACCACCCCTCGTTTTTTAAACTTTTTCGGCTTGTTGACGTCATAAATTAAATATTTGTCAGTCCAAGAAAGAAGGCGCGAGTTACGTTCACACATTCTTTTTCGTTTCGATGCTGTTGTTTGAGTTGTATCCCTTTGATGGACTGAGTACGCTGTAGGTGTATTAGTGTAAAATGTCGGCTGAATGGCGGCGCTACGGCCTAAAAATATACTACATTTATTTTGGCAATGCTTTTTATAGCGAACGTGCCCCAAGTTGTAGAAGTATTTTCGTTATACATACTTTTTATAAAATGATTGGCATATTAAGTTGTAACATAGTATCGGGGGAGACACATTGGTTCCCCATTGATATACATACAATACATATACAGTACATACATTGAACTCGATTGTTTAAATTCCAAAATAACATTTATCTTAGTTCAAACTTAAGCTCTTTTGATATGTAATATCACCTCCAATACATAAACTAGGATAGATTACTAGTAGATACTAGTCTGCACGCCACAGCGGCAAGTAATGCCTGGTTTGGACAACTCTTTCGCATTTGACAGACCCTACTTGTAGCCCAGGCTCCTGAGCCCCTTATCACGACAAGATGGCCATTCAACTAGAGGGAATACATTCAATGATACTGTAGCTAAAGTGCTGATCTCTTTGAGCATATCAATATTATTAGTTTCAGTAGAATATTTTAGAAAGGAATTGCAATCGTTTTGCAGTTTCTTATTCTTTCAAAAGATCGATGACCGGACATGGTATTCAGTGCATTGTCACTCACTCCTTCAATTCAACGTAACAGGTGTAATGTACCTATACAGTATGGATACTTGTAATCCATGGCGATTCTGTCATCATTTACAGGATCATCATTGATTGATTTCTTTTGAAGGGCAACCTTAGGATTATGTTATATGGATATACAAAATATACGATGGAATCCCCATAGGCCAATGTCTGAGTTTAATAGACGGGCGTTGATACTTGTCCTCTTAGGCCGACCCGAACGCTTTTCTCGATAAAGGATCGTTACCAGACATGTCTGCTGGGACGTTCCACTAGATTCTACAGATAAAAGTCGAATGTTTTCATCAGTATAAATTACATGCCCAATGTTAAATTTGAAATAAAATATACGTTTAGTATGGTAGATGGCTGGGTCGTTGGCCCAGAGGTTAGTGTGCTGGGCTGAAATCCTAAGAGTCGCGGGTTCGATTCCCGCTCAAGGCAAGTCTGGTTCTGCCTTGTCTAATAAGCTCCTTTCCTTTGGTAGATTTCGGGAAATTAGTATATATGTTTTATGATAAATACTCTTAGGTCTGTAGGTCTGAAAGAAAAGTGTAAACGTCTTCATATTTTATTATGTTACTCGGTATAGTAAATCTTTGAATTTAATAAGTTTCTTTTGTTTTTGGATACGCCATGGGAATGAGAATCTTTGAAATAATAGATTTAATATTTAACGTCTGGGTGAAATCGTATATCTTATTTTCCTGGGTATCCTCGTTGTCAGTTTAGTTCATTTATTCACTCACTCATTCCACCAATCACCCATTTGTCTGGGCTTTATGTATATGGGTTTGGGCATGGGTATGGGTATGTATCCCCATTTATGCAACGTTAAATTCCGCTAATTGAGCGAGGCTAACGAAGGTTAATGCGGAACTATTTGACCACGCGGGGTTAAATGCATTTTACAAAACAATTCAAGACCGAACGACACTTGCGTCAAGGGTATTACTATCATAATGATCTGAACTGAAAAATATACATATGTAGTGATAAAGGGGGGAACTGGGGGATGAAGATAGATACATATTCTGTATACGAAAATTAATTGAACAAATTTGCCATAGCTTTTTATTATTGCTGTTATTGTGTACTGTGTACGAAATACGAATAAAGTCCACCCATCAGTCAGTATATCTGTGTTGTCTGTCTATCTGCCTACTGTAGTCTGTAGTCTAACATAGAGTAATTGATATGTGCTGGAAATGGACTCATCCATAAGTCCAACATCGTCGTAAGTATGTCCAACATTAATGGATGGTGCCCATTTCTCGTGCGTCTCATTCAATTGCAGCCAATTAAATCGATAATTGAACTCAACTCAGCTCAATTCAGCTCAACTCGACTTCCAAGCTCAGTATGCTGTTGTTTTTATGATTATTATTCCTGTTAGGGGGGATTGAGTCCAATTCATGTATTGAGAATCTTAAATGTAAAGTAAACTTTTAATTAAGTTAAGTGCGTGAGTATTGACGCCCAATTGGTTGTTGCTTGGGTGCTTGGTTGCTTGTTTGGTTGAATTTCAATTGAATTGAAGCACAAAAAGTGAAGTTGAACAAATTGATTGATTTACATTAATTTGTTGATTTTGTTTTCTTTTGTTGTGGGGGGCTGCGTCTAGGGAGACGAGGGCATTTCCTGTTATTCTCCATGAATGTGATTCATTGGCTTGGTTTGTTGTTGTTGTTGTTTCTTGGAAATGCCTCGTTGCTTCTAAACTGATGGAAAATTATTAACTAATTGAAAGCAATAATTAAAGTTAAAAAAAACTATCATCACCATCGAAAGTATCATCATTCTATATTCTGGGAACTTGAAATTGTTCATACACACATTCTGAGTTCAAGTTAAATAAACTTGAAATTCTTTCTAGATCAAAATTTATAATCATAGCAAAAGTATGGGGAGACTATTGGAGCAAGCGCCACTTTCCAAAAAACACAACTCAATTTTTTTTTTCCTTTTATATACTTTGAATACCCATTTATCTTATATACTATGTTATAGATATGTATGTATAATATGCTTATAAGTACATACATATGTAGTTTGTTTGTGTGTGTGTGTGTGTGTATATATAACGATTATTTATGTTATTTACTCACGGCCCACACAATAAAGGTTTGCACGTTTCGCTTTCGTTACAATTATTTTTTGTTTTTGCCTTTTTATACTCTTCACTTAGTGAATAGTATTATAAGTTTGCCATGAAGTTTGTAACAGGCAGAAGGAGACAACGGAAAGGATACTCGTATATAAGACGAGTTGATTAAGCCATGTCTGTCTGTATATATGCAAACTACTTTCTAAGTTTGTGAGCTAGAGAGCTCATGTTCTTATTAGAAAAACTTTTTTGTTTTTTATCCTATCGAACTGAAACTTGGGTACTATTAGGCGCAGGACATTTGTCGGAACCAACCGAATCGGACCACTAGGGAGGGTACCTCCCATATAAACACACATTAAAATTCATGTTTATATTAGAAAACCTTTTTTGGTTTTTGTCCTCTTGAACTAAAATTTAGATACTATAAATTTCTAATCAATGTCCATAGAGTGCGTAAATTTCAAGACCCTAGAAATACTGGAACGTATAGCTCCCATACATACCCAAACCCAAATTTAAGTTTTTCTTTGAAAAACTTTTTTTTTTACCGAACTGAATTCTTGAAGTGTCTCATCCATTTTCAACAACCGTGTAGAGTTCAAGACCCTAGGATTACTGGATCGTAAAGCTCTCATACCAACTACGATTCAAATTCATATTTCTATTAGAAAACCTCTTTGTTTTTTGTAATATTGGACACGGCGCTTAGCCAGACCCATATGAACCAACCAAATAAATTTCAAGACTATACCATTACTGGATAGTATAGCTCCTATACAAACATTTTGTTCTCAATGTTGAAATACTTTATGTATACTGACTTTACCCTAAACATAAATCAAATCAATAATGAAACATTTCTCAATCACAGTAGCCTAGGAAAAAACGTGAAGAGTATGACAACTTCGGCAAAGCGGAAGTTAACCTTCTTGTTTTATTTTTGATAACGCCAAACGGAAACATTGAACGCGCCCACGTAGAATTTTCCAGCAGCCATTGCCTTCGCTTGTCATTCACACACACACATTTGCATTGGTTGACTCAGAAGAAAAGAAAAGAAAAACTTTTTGCCAGCAAAAACACACGATTATAGTAGAAACGTTTTACGCATTCCAATCATCAGAAAGCGTAGGTGTTCAATACACACGCGACACCCATACATAAAAACTCCACTCACACATGCATAGATACTATTCTCTCACATAACATACAAGCACGTGTAGTAGAAGCGAAAGTTATGAATGAAAAGCTGCACGCAAAAAAAAACCCACAACAAGAAACAAAATAAATTGAGTGGGCGAACGAGCGTCTAATGGAAAAAGCTTTACTTGCTCAAGTTTGGGCGTCGTCCATATACACAGACTCACATAATAAAGCTATACATGTACGTATACGTATGTATGTATATAGTAATTTTAAAAATGTTCATGTTGAGGGTCTCAACCATAAAATTTGTACTTGAACTCACACTTCTATAGACAGATAGCATCCACCACCATTCAATGCCTTAGAGAAAATATAATAAGAACCAATTCATTGATTGGATATGAAAACGTGAACTTGAATTAACCTTGAGAAGGTGTCAGCCATTGCAACAATCAGTCTGAAAATGAAAATTTATTTAATTTTGTCCATTTAAATTTTAATTTGATTAAATAAAACTATTCATTGGCATTATGTTACATAGAAACGCACATAACCATAAACTTAATCAATATTCGTGATACTTTTTAGTGCGCATATCCGCTAACCGGAAGTAACTAAAAAGCGCCATTCAAATGAACTGCCAAACTCTTTAAATTACAGAAAGTTGGCAGTCCTTTATCGCGGTCCGGTTATTCGCGGTCAATCCAACAACAACAAAGTTCATTAGCTTTTGGCGTCTTTACTTCTTCTCCATCTAACTAACATAACTCTACGTGTATTGTTTGTCAAAAAAAGAAATATAAAGCGAAACGCAGACATATAAAATAGGAATGATTGGTTCATTTTAATATACTGATAACAAGGTGCATAATATTGATACTACATAATGGAATCAGATTCAACGGAATCAAATAAAGCAACACAATCATCAGTTGAAGCGGCAGACGAGTCACCGAAGCCGAGCAGCAAGTCAGCTGAACAAAGTGAAAGTGCGGATGATCCCCAAACTTCTACAGTTAAATCATGTGTCCCAGACTCAGATACTGGAGAGGACGCGCCGCCGGTCAAGCGCGCGAAGCCCATTACCGAAGGCGCCGAAGCTGTCAACCAAAGTGAGGCGGCAGAGCAAGTACAGAGCACGCAGTCAAGTTTGCGTAGCTTTAAACGAATACCAGTCTTCATTGTGGATTACCACAATGATGTGCTAGAATTTATATATCGTTGCTTGGCCTCCCGGCATTTGCCACTAGAGAAGAACATATTAGTGCACTTTGACTCACATCCAGACCTCGTCATCGCGCGCGATATACCTGCAAGTGCATCTTACGACAAGGAAACAATGCTGACCGAGTTGAGTATTGAGAATTGGATCATGCCCACCTTTTATGCAGGTATGCATTGCAAGTACTTAGTATCATTCGGATTCAAAGACTAAATTTTGCATTCGTATACAGGACACTTTGATCGCATGGTCTGGCTGAAGAATTCCTGGTGTCAACAAATACCTACTGGCAAACACAAGTTCAATGTTGGTCACAAAGATGATCGCATCGGTGTGGATTGTGCTCTGGATTATTTCATAGCCGATGGTAACTACTGTACAACCGATGAATTGCTAGAAGCAAGATGCATCGATCTGAGGGTCTATGATGCTGACAATGATACATTGGATCCAACAGAATTCTTATCAGAAGATGATGCCAAAAGTTTCATTCTCGATATTGATTTAGACTTCTTTAGCACATCGAATCCATTCCTAGAGATATATAAGGATGCGAATTGCTATGAGCAACTTAAAGAAATATTTCATTTTGAATCTGTGGACCAAGCAAAGTCCTTAGAAGCCGACTATCTAGCTACCGCCAAGCGTCGCAAAAACCAGTTGGAAGCACTGAAACATATATTTTGGTATTTGGAAAGCAATCGATCTTTTGAAGGCATTGAAGTTCCAGATCCTAGTGTTATACCACCAGAAACATATGAAAAAGTTGTAACACTCTCTGAAGCATTAAAGAGCAAATATCCAGACGATGAAATAGACTGGTTGCTTATATTCGACTCGGGTAGACCACAGACAACAATGGTTTGCCACATCATATAAGCACATCAAAAGAACTTGATGAGTATTTTGCATACTTTAAACTGTTTTTGCAAAAACTTCCTATACCACCAGTGGCCATTACAATGGCACACTCGGCGCAAGATGATTACTGTCCACAGGATCAGGTAGCACATATCGAAACACAGGTTTTGCGTTTGCTACGTGAAGTCTTTGGTGAGCGAATTCATGAGCAGCCCATACTTCATTATATGGATGATGAATGGGATGTCATGCGATTGTAGGATTGTAGAATAGATTGTGTGTGGCTAAGCCATAGCGTGAAAATCGAAATCGAAAATTGTACTCCAATTAGGTGTGTTCCTTGAATTTATTATCATACGGAGAATCATTTATAAAGTGTCTCCATTTAATTATTTAATACAATATTTTAAATGCATATAATTTTTTATTAAAAAACATACATATTTATTACAAAGAAACATTAAAGGCAGCAGCTGGCCAAGCTGTGACTCTGGTTTTTTTTCTCACCCCATTATAGAAGAGTATGTCAATGCCCTGCACAATAAAACCACATGTTCTTTGTTGTTTTAAAGTAACCCTTCGCATGCGCCAAACTTTTGCTCTTAATGGTAATGTTTTTATTTATTGTAACGGCTGTTTCCGTTGTAATGCGACAAAAGTTTTGTTTGTTGTTTTGGTTTTGCTTTTGAAATCGATAGTTTTTCTGTCCTTTCACTAGTTTTCTGCAAGCGACATCTCATTATTTTGTCCGGACGTTGGAATTCTGTGTAAGTCTACATAAATTCACTTTAAACTTATACTAACTAAAAAATTGGAATCTTAATTTGGTTTAGTCAATTAACATCTAATTTGTTTTGTTCCGTTTTCTTATCCTAAAGTTCTTCTCTGTCACCCTTTTTGGGCTTTTCCTTTTTGTCTTTACCATTCGATTTGTTCTGCTTTTTGCTGCCATCATCGGAAGCACCTAATACAAGTTGTTCCTGTAAACATTTACGTTCATTTTTATTTAATACAGTTTCAGCGCACAAATAATCCTTTAGGGATTTATTATCCTGCAATTTAAAATACCAATTCGTGATGACATCCTCATAATCTTCCAGTAATTTTTCACATTGTGCCTTCATTTGTGTCACTTCGACCGGCGGTTTGTCCCATAACTCATATGGTATACCCAAATCGACTTTTACACCTTTGTCCACAAGACCATGAAGGGTTTTAAATGTCTGAGACATGCCCTTGGCAAAGCGAGTGCTATCCTTACGCTCTTTATGTAAATTATATTCGAGCACTCGATCGCATGCATTCTCCATGGACTCCAGCAAACGCAATTCGCTACGTCTGTATTCCGTTCTTTTCTTAGGCTTAACATCGTCCACAGAGTAGCCAATCTCAATGACATCATGAGATTTTCCAGTCTCTTTTAAGCGTGCTTCCAGTTCTGTGGCTAGGATTTTACAGGCTTCACATCTGTTTGCATATCGTACACCTTGTTCTTCTTCGGGTGTGGCTTTTTCCTTGTTTCCCATGCTGATTGCAATGCAGAAACATAAGAACAGAATCACTTTATTTAACATTTTTAATTTTTAGATTTTCATTTAGAACTTATTAAACAGAAGAAAAATACAGTATTGAATGACGTGGGGTAGTGGTCGGTTTGGTATTGTTTATTGTCGGCGATAATCAATCAGCTGATTCTTGTTGATGCTTCTTCTTCTACATAGACGCAATTCAACATGCGTTAACCGTTGATGTTTTTGTTGTTTTGGATCTGCCATGGAAACAGTTATTTTGTTGACAAAATGTAAATGTTCCACCCCCAAGGCACCGTTATGTTCCTTGGGCATTTCAAAATGATTAAATAAACAAAAGTTTATAAAAATTAAACACGTTTGAATTAAAAATCCAAATGTTGAAAATGTTTCGAAAGAGATTCTATGTGCGTGTAGATTTGCAACTGCATGCGGTAATAGCTGACCTCTTGAACTTACTTTACTCGTGCAACAATTATTATACTTATGTTCTGTTGCAGATAACCTGCCCAGGCGTTTGGCTGTGTACACATGGTTACGTTGAATGTACCATTAAAGCACTTGGCTACTACTTTCGCACTGGTGCAATGGAGCCACGCTTTCCATTAATGTGCCATGATCATTTCACTATGGAAGGTTATTTTAAATCAGTTAATTCGCTAGCTGAACTGGAACAGGTGCTAACAGCTGAAAAGTTAGACGTAACATTATGGCAAAATGGTCGCCGTTTAGCATACTTCACTGGCAGCCTAGCAGATATAATGCATCCAACTATACCGCGGCTCAGTTGTGACCATTACATCAATGTTCAACTACTAATGAAAGCAACTCCTGCATTCCCTGGCATAATTGCTCCCAAAGTGGAATTGTCTGCAGAAGTAGCAGTACAGGATCGTATGGAAAACCGGCGCAGTTCAGTCGATAGTTACTGCTCGCGAAATTGTACTTTGGATAAGTTAAAGCCGACTCAATTGGTACTCGATCCAAGACAATTGTCAAGAATCAATAGACATGGCCTTCAAAGTAGTGAATCCAGTTGCGCGTGTAGCCTTCAAGAGCGTCGTAAACAAACGCCTGTTTGTCATGCTAAACTAACGAAATGTTCGGCTTCTACTTGCTGTTCTACATCTAACTGTTGTAACAGCTTTGAAGCTGATTTTGTCGCACATAAGAACGATCATCGTAGGTTATCAACTTGTTCCAGCCTCTTAAGTACAACAAACACAAATACATTGAGTCAAGCGCCCTCATGCACAAATACGAGTGATTGCCTTCATTCAATGAGCACAAATGCAGCTAAAAAATTATCTTTAACAGATTCTGAATATCATCATCGCAATTGTGATATCTGTCAGGAATATCAACGAAGATTCTCAAAGAGTTTTCAATGATAAAACCAACATATCTTATTAACAACTGCTTTAATGAATGAATGACACTCTTTTAATATTAATTATGGATATCAATAAACTTAATGAATGATTGATTACACGTGCTCGGCGAAGTCTAACTGAGCAAAGACACTTGAAATCAAATGTATGAAGAGATTGTACGGCACGGCTTTCTCTTTTTCCTGGGGCATTAATCGGTTGCGATGACTTATGCAAACTCTGGCAATGTCACGTAGTGTACTATGCACATCGGGCTCCAAAGGCATTTGCAAACATACAAGCACGGCATATAACCACGAGCCAAGCCATTTTTCACTATTCGCAAGATCAGGTGTATGAGAGGAAACATCTGCGTCTACATTTCCAGTTGCAGCAGCAGCAGCAGCAGCTGATGATGATGACGAGGCACTCACCAAATGTAGTTCACCTATTGAAATTTCATCGCCCATACTGAACCACTCGTTTAACATGTCCAGTAATTTCTCGAGACTGCGTTGACTCAATCGCAGCACAGTACGCAGTAGTGGTTGGTTTTCACGGCAAAAATGTTGCCATTCACTTAGTCTGTGGTCAATGGTGGTTCCAATGCTTGATCATATTTAAGTTTAGCCAGCTGCTTGCGCATACGAGTGATGGAATCTCGTGTAGACATAAAGTCTTCGCTTTGCATTGCTTTCCATTCTTTTGTGGGTAGCAGATTAGAGTATGAATTGTTAAGAGACTACAAGGAAAGAAGACGTTCGTATTATTAACGATTAAATGGTAAGTTAAAATTGTCTTACTACTTCGCTGGCAGTTATTGTTCTCTCTAAATCTTCATGTGCCAAATGTGCTGGACGCTTTACAACCACTGCCGGGCAATGTTTTCGCTCGTATAGCATATGCATCAGAAATTCTTCTCCGTTCAGTGGCACAACGGTTGGATCAAAATCGGCATCAGGCTCACGAATTTCCAGGGCTTGTTGTTGAAAAGTCCGCACTTCTTCATCTGCTTCCATTCTGTCACTCATTTTGTTAGTTGCTACCAGAATTTTTGTTTTATAACATTCGCAATAACGTGAAAGATTCTTGAATTTTTAATGCCAGTCACCAACTATTGTAACACTTAAATCTAAGAAAACATTAATATCGAAGTAAAACAAAAATGTGATTCCGTATGTTTAAAAATGCAATTCTTACTTGTGGATTTGCGCTTCCCTTTTTTTATTTTATCTTTTTTTCATTCGAAGGGAAGCAACTAATTCACATGTGAATGGCGAATGACTTTATATAAAAATGTGAATTCTTGTTTAATAGTAACAGTGATTGAAAATGCTATGCTAATTCATAGTTTCTATTTTGTGCTCTTCCTTCTGATCTCACTTGATGAGGTAGAATCACAAATCGAAAATTACGTTTCTCTCGCTCTGCTACGTGCTGTGTCCTTTTGAAACAACAAGCAAACGAAATTATATTTATAGTTACAGTATTGTGGAAAAAATGGTAGCGATCACAAACAAAGCAAACGAAATTTTTAATGTATGCTATTGCTATTTAGCTTTGGCTACACCCAGTGGTAAAAACTTCGCAAACGGAGATGAGACTTTTGCATACAAAAATATCGTGAACAGACCCGAAAATTAATAACACAAGTATGTCTCTCAGATTGATTTTAATAATTTTTAATTTTTATTTACAAATGAGTCGCAATGCAATGGGAGCGAGTTGCATACTTATTTTTAACATTTTTTAAATGTAAATATACTTTTTCTTATTATTAAGTTTTTGCAAGATCAAGCACAAAAAGTTTCGTTCGTTTTTGAGTTTTAATCTGTTGATTGATTTTGATGAAATAAACGTTAAAGTTTCTTATCTTTCAGTAATTTGATTTTGAATTCAATGAGTCGTGTCTACCTCAACAGCACTAATATTTTCAAAGTCTAAGATTATTTTATAAGTACGTATAGATTATTTCTTCTCTTTAAATAAATATCTTTTAACAGAAATAGCTCTATAAATCAAGCTTCAATACTTCTATGAAACAAAAAATAAAAATACTAATGTTCATTCCCAATTACATATATTTAGTTGAATTTCATCCTTTACCAAATGAAAGAGCTGAGCTCTACAAAAAATTTCTAGCTTTCTTTTTTTTTTTTTGGTTTTCGCTGGACGCGTTTTTAAACCTGTTTCAATTATTGCAGGCTCGCTTACATTACAATTTACTACAATCTAGTTTTTCGTTCAGTGCAGTGCCGTGACTAAAAAAGATTCCAAAAATACTCTCTGAATTTGTGAAAAACGAAACAATTTCTTTACGATCATGAATTTATTGAAATGAAATACATAAATCGTAATTCTTTGTTTTGAAAATCATTTGTTGGTGTTTTTAATGCGTTCATCGCAAAATACATAACTGGTATTTCATTCTTGATTCCCTCTGCCATTTGTTTTGGGCAAGCGGTAGACACATACTAAATTTGAGAGCCTTGTCATCAGGATTAGTATAGAGTCTCTTATTATTATTCAAAATGACAAATGTATTTTTGTCTAAAATACAAAACAAAGTGCAGAACTTTAAATACTTTTCATTAATGTATGTAGGATTTATAAGAAAATTTTTTTTTTTTAATTTAATTGTGACTAGAACTAAAAGTGTATTTAAAATTTTATCCCACTCGGTCGACAAGAAGTGGTTCTAATTTAGTAGATATAGATCGACGTTTACTGGCAGCTTTTGCATCCTTTTTCAGCCTGTCTTGGGCGTATTGGAAAAATTTTTGCGTTGTCTTGTCGAAGTCGCCATCCTCCAAATGGAACTTTTTTTGGAATGCAGCTGTGAAATTTAAAAATTTCTTTTGTAAATAAACTATATAAAAATATATAATTTACTGATCACAACTTACTTCGAATTGCCAACGTTATTTTTAGGTTCCTGATACATTTTTTGTTGTCAGTGCCTCGCCAAGAGCATTGCTTAGCAACATCATCAGTCATAAGTTGTCGCCAACATTGCCTGATAAATTTGTCGTAAGTTTTTATAGAACTTTCCATTAGTTCTTTTACCTAAACAAATGAAATTGATATATTTGTATTTGTATACATTTATTATTCATTCAAAAACTACTTACAACAGTCTCCAACACTTGCGTCTGTTCAAATGATTCCTCAAAGCGTATCAGTTGGACCAGCGTTTTGAAGGGCTCCTTCGGCAACTGCCTCCCTGGTTTGGCCTGCTCTTCGCACTCTTTTCCTTTGATTGAAGCCACTTCGTTTTTTATTGAAATGGATTCTGCTACCAGTCTATCCACTGTAGAAGCAACAGTGTCAACTTTTGCTATCAACTGCAATTGCTGTTCACTTATTTTATGCAGTTGATGTAAGATTTCTGCAAATATAACAAATACTTAATAATGATGTTATATGAATAATTATTACATTGGAGTACCTGTTAATTGGTTGCTATTATTTTGAGTGCCTCCAAGATTCGGAGATGAACATGCACCATTTCTTTGCATTTTTGTCATTGCAGGAATATGTGCTACTATTTCGTTGTTAGGCAAAGGCCTTCCGCACTTTTCTTTAATGCCTTGGGAAATAACAGGAGAAGCAAGATCACAAATGTATATACTGAATAACAATCGCAATAATATGTGGATTTTTTTAAATTTAGAAGTGAAACTTCTTTAGTGTGAGAAAATACAAATCGTCACGTTTTTCTTGAGTCTGTACCTCATGAACCGCACTAGGTAGACACTTCAAAATCTCATTGCCATTTTTGGAAAATCCTCCAGAAAAGTCTCAAAAAAGAGATTACATTTACTCAACAACAACATGCAGATTGTTTGTATAAAAAATTTATAACAACAAGCAAGCAAACAGCTGTGTGTTCTACAAAAACAAGCGAATGTACGAAGAAAAGAGAACGAGAAAAACACAGACAGACAGACTTTGAGATTATTTCTTGGTTTGTTTTTAAGGATTTTTAACTCTATCACGTGTACGATGGCACGCGCGCTATTTTTCTGCTAGTAGACACAAACTTTTGCACCATTAACATTTAAGAAATCATAAATACCGAAGCCAAAAACGCAATGTATAATTGTGGCTTTGCGCGTCCCTCTTTTTCTTCTTTTTGTAATTCAAAGGGTACCAACTAAATCACTTGTGATTTCTTGTTTAATGATAATCACAACAACTTTTAAGAAATGGAATATTCTTAAATTTCTGATAGTATTCTTCAACTTTTACACCACTAAAATTAGAAAAGGGCCATTAACATCGAATCAAAAAATGTAATTATATACAAATGTTCAAAACAGCAAGCTTATAGGCCATTCACAGTGATTAATAAGTATTTGTCAAAGTAGACAAACGACTTTGTCGTTATCAGCTTTGTAAGCATTCACAGGGTCAAACTACTCAAATGACTTTAGCGTTAACGTCGTTAGTAAACAAAAACAGTATTCCATTTGAATATAAGTAGAATAATAATAATAATAGAAAATGACTATTGAATATGGAAAAAGTTGAATTGCAAACAATTATAATTATTTCAATAACGAAGAATGTATATTATTGTTAATTTTAATAAATAATAAAAGAAATTTATTCCAAAACAGCTTCTCGTTGCATATTAATTTATTAAATGCAAAACAAAAAAAAAAAAAATATGATATTAAAATAATTAATCATTTTTTCATGTCTTTCATTTCCGTATGCAAAGAATTTAAAATAAACGAATATAACTAAACCTAAAACACCTGTTCGCCATTCACTTATAATATGAAAATATAGCTTGTTAGTGAAAACAGCTGTTTTCGGTTTACAAAACAGTTCTTTTCTCATTTACTAATACTGCATTCTGTCAAAGTGGAAAGTTGCTCAATTTTTTGCATTGTGGCCTCGACGTCGATTCCATGTACTTTCATTCAAATGATTCAATACGCCTCAACTTTTGTCCTTCAAAGCTTTGAAAACGTGAAAAGTCGGTAACACCCAAAACAACATTTGCGTGCTTTGACCATTGCTTTTGTAAGAAGGTTCTACAACAACTACAAGGAAAATGACGTAATTGAGATATTGTTGTTGTAAAAAAGAGATGGTTTAAAATCAAATTATCAAAACATGTCTTGTTGATTTCTATAAATTTCAAATTGTAATGTTTTTGTTCTAATTTTAATAAAAAACGTAGCATAAATAAGGATGGAGGAGCTGCAAACACAATTCGCATATATTGCAAATTGTTCTTAGCCATGTATTCTTCACAAATATTATGTTTGAATTTAGTGAAACGTACACGCACAACCAAAACAATACAAAAATATTCACTGTAATCACTGTGAATGGGCTATTATTTGTGATGATTCTGCTCTTCTTCCTTTTTTGATTTTTTCATTCAAAGGGAAAGTATGAAGTGATGACAAATAATTGAATGTTTTTCGCGCTAATTTACAATTTTTTTAAACAAATTTTTAACTAATACTAGTTTAGTTCTAGTGAGTCCAATATTATAATATTTTAAGTATCACCAATTTTACTTATTTAAAATGTAGTTGGTAAGTTTTGGATATCAACCTCCACACAAAGTCATTCCTGTTAAAAAGGTTTGAGACTTTCTAAAATATACAATACTTTGCCAAAAGGAATGCTTTTGTGATTACTTTCATACCATCAAGTTTTGATAATATTCCGCAACATTATTCAGTATGACATATGTCCAGACCGGTTTTAGCTCTCCTTTACAGAGTAGAATTTTGTTTTCTATGCTCAACTCTGATTGAGTATTTAAAAATGAGAATATTTTATACCTTTCACAAAGTTTCGAAAATAAGACAAGAGCGGAATTACTGTAACTTATGGCAGATTGTTAAGGCATTAGTTTTTGTATCAACATCTTTTTATTTCTCTATTTCTATTCATTTGCAAGGCAGGGAAGATTCGACATTTGTTTCTGTTTTTGTTTTAAATTTGTTTGATTTAATACATTCTCCTTCGTCGTCTGATAAACAGGACAAACAAAACAAACATCAACAAGGTCAATGAAAACAAAAATATAAATGATTGTTTAAGGCTAAAATCAAGATATTGATTGTTGGAAGAAAAATTGTTAACAGAAGTACTACCGATTTCCATTAATAAGGCATCGATGAGGATTTTATCCTGAGGATCTGTAATGATATTGACAATTATTAAGTAAATTTCCTTTGGAAAGTATAAGCTAAGCTAAGCGAGTGAATTTTACCTTCAAAAGTATCCGTGATGTTTTCCGTACTTGATACCAAATCATTTAAATCGACAAGAGTAGAATTGATAAGGTTTCCCTTTTCCCATTGAAGTTTCTCACAATTTTCATTCCAAGCCTTTTTAAGTTTGTTTTTAACACCCAATACTTTAGAGTATTTGTGTAAACTACTACTGGACAGTCTTAGTGGAGTTGTTTGGTTGGTTGAAGGTTTAAATTCGGTTATGCGATTAAGATTCTTTAATAAACTTGACGTATGCGAATTCATCGTGTAGTCAAGCAATGTATTTAGCAACCAGAAACATGCCTTATCAAGATGTGTAGCATCCAGACAATTCGAATCACCATAAACCACAATGCGTCCTTCCTCGTTCATATTGATGCGTCTGTGTTTCCTACGTAAGAATTTCTTTTGTTTATCGTTTTGAGATTCGTCCACTGATTGCTGCAGGAGAACGCGTTTGTTGAGTAATGGATTATTCATTTCAGATAAATCGCTTTCCCATTCATTTTGATTTCCATTATTTTCCTCAAAGTTTGGTTCATGGCTTTTGAAATCATAATTGTTACGGAAACTTTGTCCTGTTTGAAAAAGTCCCAGAATTGGTATAAAAACTTTTTCTTCCTTTTTCGGAGTTTTTGAATTCTCTAATATCTGAAATTTTACGAACTTCCAAATAATTATCCATTAGTATTGTTGCATTAATTTTACTACATACCGAAGTGCCCTGATCGTTCAAATATGCGCCAATTAATATGTCGTTGGCATTTTGAGGAAACGTTCCAATGGTTGCACCACTCGCATAGTACATTGAGTGATCACCCATTTTAAAGTATCCCTCGGCAATGAAATCGTCAAAAGCTACACCAAACGGCTTCAGCAGATCATTTAGTGCAGGAATATTTGCGCCGCCAGTGTCGGGTATCCACCATTGCCGGGTGTTCTCATCGAAGAATTTGATTTTCTTCATTACTGTTGTGTTATACCAATCCGCAAAGATGATTACACTTAAGCCCATGTCATAAACGTAGTTTTGCAGGCTTACAATTTCCTCATCAAAGAATTCCTCTTCAGGATCAACAAGCAACAGAGTTCCATATGTGGAGGCATCAAAGCAAGTGTACGGCTCACGTAGAATATCGACGTAGTAGCCGGCATTTCTTAGTTGATTGTACATTTCTTTAAAGTTAGTGTGGATGTGGTCAGCACGCCAGTCTAATGGATCTGATTTGATTTTTAAGTTATCGCGTGGTATATAACCAGGCGGATATCGTAAACTGTGATATTGGTCCCATAGGATACGTTTATGTCGTGGTGGAGTTGGCGTTATTTTCACGGTAATAGGAAAGTTCACATTGCTGATATAGGTTTTATTGCCTTCGATAAAGTAAGTCTCTACGGAAAGGCTGATATGACCTCTAGCAATGCCCTCAAAGTTTTGGCCAAGTTCTGTTATAGCTGCCAAGAGTAAACCGTTCATAAACAAACCATCAACTAATTCATTTTATACTAAACATTCACTTACCTAAGTAAACGGCCATCCAACCAGCCCAAGGCCAAATAATTGGAGAGTATGATATGGATACATTAAGCAGTTGCCCATTGCAATCGGCATAGGGATGCCATTGCGGTTGACCCAATACTTTTCCACTCACCGAGATCCCATTCAATATTGTGGTATTTACAATCACTGGCATGCTCCTGTAAAAGAGAGGCTGCGAACTATATGGCCACATATAGTTGTCACTGAAGTCTAAGTTAGCCGGACTAAGCGTAATTTTTGGTTTATATGACAACAGTAGCTGCATGCTTTTCAATATATTCAGTTTGCCATGTCCCTGTTCGAACATATTGTAGCTGGGTAGCTTGGTGGCGCCTTCTATTAGAACTTGTTTCAATGAAGATGGATTCAATAACTTTAACTTGTGCAATGCGCCACTTGCTATCAATGTGGCGGCACCCGCAACTACAGGCGATGAAACTGAAGTGCCCGATAGTGAGCGGCAACCAGAACGCACATCGCTTCCCTCCACTTGACTTCCATATGTTACAATATCGGGTTTTAATCTCCCATATCCATATGGTAATTCCCATGTAGTCATGCCTCTAGAACTGAATTTTGCTATTTTGTCATCATACCCAATGCCACCGACGCCTATGACATCGCTTTGATCTCCAGGATTATTGAGAGTGCCGTAAAGTGGGCCATCGTTGCCAATCGCAGATATCATTATGACTTTGTTAGCCGACAACTCCAAGACTTTTTCAACAAATGGTTGATCCATGAAATCAGGACCTCCGATGCTCAAATTAAGGATATTTATTTTTCTAAATATTGCATAGTTGAATGCATCGAGAAACCAAGAAGTGTATGAAACCTAAAAAGTCAATTTATATTTATTTATAAATATGCGATGATAGTAGCAGTGTGAGACAGACAAACCTGAGAATTTGTAAACACTCTATAAATGTGTAATTCGGAATCTGGTGCAAATCCAAGACATTCTCTGTATGAAGCAATCACGCCAGCAACAAATGTGCCATGACTTACACCATCGTCAAGTGTCTTCTCATTTGTCCAATTCGTTCGCTCTTTGACTTTACGAAAATGTGGATGGTTTTTAGTTAATCCTGTGTCAAAGACAGCGACCTTAATGCCTTTGCCCGTAATGCCAAGCTTCCATAATATATTCGCTTGCAACGCCAGAGTAACTTGACGCGGAGTATTATTCTGAATATTTTTGACAAGACCCAATGTCTTTCGGCAATTATATGCCGCCGTTCCATTACTACCTTCTCTATCTGCTCCGCCTTTTGGAGAATCATAATTTAAAATTCGTTGAACACTACGTTGTGGCATTAAACTTTTTATTGCCGGATGCAATTTTAAAGCATGTAACTTTTTTGTATTGAATAATTCATTCTGGGAACGCAGCACATCAAAATCACTTGGATACCGGCTGGCGGGATTGTTTCTCGAAACAATTGTCCAGTTAGTTAACTAGAAGTAGTTTAGTTTTATAATTGAATCTTATATTCTTCGCTTATACTTACATTACTACGATTAAGCGCTGTTTCAATGTACTTCCTTCGAGTTTTTGGCCAATATTTATAGTAAAACTGAATGATGAACTCATTTCCAATTTGTTCTGTGTGGTAACTTATGTCAGCAGAGTCTATTGTTCTCTCTCCATATTTGTTCTTTGTGCAACTTACTGATGCACTTACGAACAATATCACAATAAAAAAGAAGTTATACTCAGGCATATGTTTTGATTTTAAATTTTCAAAACTATTTACTCGGCTATTATTCTAATGATGTTATTTTGTAAACAAATGCATTGCAATTCAATTAAAATCAGCTGTTTTTGTCTATGCATCTATTTATCCTGCTCACACACTATCATTTGTTGTGAAATGAACTTGGTAACACTATTTGATAATTTTATGCATTGGCTGCATTGTTAGTTTTATGCATTGTCAGGACGCATTCTATGGTTTTTGGCGCGAATTTCACATTTCTTGAGCACATTTCTCAAATGATGCTGTCTGTACTTCATTTACTTTACTTATTTACTTTATTAAAAGTTACATTCCATGGTAAATATTAAACTACTGGCAATGATTGTTATAATATAATTTTACTATTGATACCATTTCCTTTGTAAATTTATGAATTTGAATTTTATTTGAAGCCAAGCTTATTGATAACTAATTACGCTTAATTACATATGTTCTTAATTTCCAATCTGTTTTGTAAATAAGTGTGTGTGTGTTGTAAGGTTTCGATTGTCGCAATAAGAAATACCTGAAATTCATGCTATTTAGGAATACTGAATGGCATCAAATCTCCATTTGGGTTTAGCAGGGCTATGATTAGAACTGTAGTCCATAAATGTAAAGCAAACAGTAATGTTTTTATAATGTGATAATACAATTTTCATTCCGGTTGGCTATAAAAATGTATTATGCGATTTGTTATTCCTGACAAAGTAAATTTAAAATTCATTAAAATTTTTATTGTGTTTATTGCAGCCAACATTTTATACTAAGCCGCCGTGCAAACACTTTTTCAAATGAGGGCATTGCAGGCAGATTGAGATATGTAAGTATGTACATACAAAATATAAAAATTATAAAAATATAATAATAAAAAAGATGTTCACATTCCGGCGTCGGGCTGCTGCTTGCCATTCATTGTTTGTGTTGTGTCGCCACCATTCATTCTTGTTGTTCCTTACTTTGGAATGTAGGAATTACGATTGTCTGTCTGTCTGTCTCTCTCTCTCTGTTTGTTTATTTGTCTTATCCTCCGTCATCATTGCAAAAGCACAACAATGAAACATGGAAACTGCTTCATTTGACGTTTCCTTCCCGGCGCAACTTACAATTGGAGCTTCCGTAAATGAAGTCCAAAGAACGACGTGCAAGAACTCAAATTCGAACTCAGTTTTGTTTTTGTTTTTTTTTTGTTCTCAGTTCTTGCCGCACATTGTTTCCTTTTATTGTTCTTCTTTTACATAGTTTTTTTCTTCCATTGTCTGTTGCATTTTTTAGTAAACTTGATATGTTTTTGAAGTGAAACTTCTTAAGCGGCATGGGGAAAAAATTTATACTAAAAATTTGAGTGAAAAAATACAAATCTCACGCCTTTTTTAAAGCTGTAGAGACTTCAAATTTTCACAGAATGTATATTTCTATTTCCATCATTCATTTTATCTTGATTTTTTCTTATGAATACTAAAGTGAACTGTTTTCTAATTTTTAAGAAATTAATTTTTTGTTAAAATAAGAAAAAATCAAAGGATTTTGGTATTTGTTGCCGTTAATTCTATTCCGACCTTCCAACACTTGTCCTATCATTATTTATTAATTCGATATTCGGACTTCTTTGGCGAATGGGAGTAAATCCAAAAAAATATGAAAATGTAATGTGACAAGAATCAAAATTTGATTGGAGCTATTTAGGCAAATACAACATGGAAGTGAAACTTCTAAAGTATATGGTCAAGCAATAATGCAGAATATTGTAGTGTTATATTGTTTCAATACTAAAGAGTTTTCGTAAAGTAAATACAATCGGTAAAGCATTTTTGATTTCTGATGACAAACGCATAAGCATTCATTCTCTACGCTGTAGACGAGCCCGCACAAGGCAATGCGCATTGTTTTGTGCTTCTCCCATTACGCCTCTGAAGCATCACCGCACTTTGATTTTCGTCACATTTCATTTTCTAATTTTTGGATTTACCTCCCTTTGCTAAAGAAGTTTCACTTCCATATTGTGGTTATAAGGGTGAGGTACACTACTTAATTTTTTTTTTTTCTTTTGTTTTTACTCATTTCATATTCTTTTTTTCTCTGCATGCTTCCCTGGCAACTTGGGATATGGTGATGGTTCTGTGTGCTGGCGGCGTTCCTTGTAAAATATTTTTCAACACAATAGCAACAACAACAAGAACAACAACAACAACTGCACAATATACTACTAATTCAAATGTGTTTTTCTCTTTTTGTTTTGTTTCTTTTAAGGAAAAATGCACTTGTGTCGAAGAAAGATGACGACGACGACGACGACGACGACGTATGCATAAAATATGAAAAACATTTCCTTCAAAAGAAAAGTTGAGCAAACAATTTTTATAATACGAACAACAACAACAATGACAACGACAAGAAATTTGTCTACATATGATGTTCATGATGATGATGGTGATGGCGACAAGCGACAACCGACCTCCATTTAATGTTTGTTTGCCTTGCTTAGCTTGCAATGACATACTGCCTTCCTCAGAGCAAAAAGGAAAAACAATGTTAACTTTGACTTGTCGAATGAAATGAGCAAACATCTACAACACATGATTTCAAGTATACAATATTCTTAATATTGAAATTTAATGTTGTTGCATGTTGATTGGTTAGTACGAAATACTTTTTGTCAGTTTCTGTTTCAATTTAAGTTTTTACTTGAATAATTTTTGATTCTTTGTTTTATTGCAGTTTGAAACGAGAGGAAAACGAAGCAGAGAATGGGTAGATTGTGTTACATCGAAGCGAAGCTAGCGCTTTGCAACCAACCCAAGACAAGACATGAAATTAATAATGTCCTCGAAGTTGTCTTCTTTTTTTGGCCATGAAACAAACAAACTTGGCTTGGCGCACACCCGCCTTACCAAAATTTTAAGGAAGTGACACTGAGATGCAAGAGTATACTCATGTGTATATGTATGATGATGATCATGGATGATATGTATGTATGTATATACTACCCTGCATTTCAGTTAAGTAATACTATCGGCCACTAGGAGCGTAACCTCACATAAGAACCCAAATTCATGTACTTATTAGAACAACTTTTTTGTTTTTTGTAATATCAAACTCAAATTAGGACACTATAAGTATCTGACTCCATGTTCACTAATCTTGGGTCATGTCCAAGGATTACTGGATAAAATAGCTTCCATACATACCTCGATTCAAATTCGTATTCTTATAAGAAATGTGTTGGAAAGGCGAAGAACTTTTTGTAAAGAGAGCTGATATTCAAGTGAAACGCAATGTATGTATGAGGAAGAGAGGCAATGAATGAAACATGAATGTCGAGGTCGTCATTGTTGGGCTATACAACTTTATATACTTACAAAAGTACGAGAACATTATGTCGCATGATTTCAATTTAAAATCAAATTATGCTTATTTATATTTCTAATTCATTTTCAATTTCAGGCATACAAACAAAGACACTTGAGATTAGAGTGAGTGTGTGTGCTGTGTGCTGTGTGCGCGTGAACAACCAAAGCCAGGAAATGAAAGTTTTTGCAGTGTGGATTTTTAATTATCATTTGTTTGGTTCAATATTTTTAATATAATGTATTTTTCTCATGTCACACAGGCACCACACACACACACACACACACACACACACAGCAATCTTCCATTAAGTGAGTGCTTATGTGTGTATTTAAATCAACTGTATCCGGCGCTATTTAGGCGAAAAAGCCAACGAGGCTGGCATTCACTCAGGCAGTCAGGAGGCAGCCTACTAGCTTAGCTAGGAAGATAGACAACAAGCAGGATGGGCTGGCTGGGATGCAAATGTCGACATTGCCGACCCGACCGAGCGAGTTGAATAAAGAAACCTTGAATTCTAAAAATAATACTGAAAGTCAATGAAAGAGTGACGACGACGAAAGAGGAAAAGGAATAAAATATTGTAAATAGAAAGGAAACTAAACTAAACATTTTCAAAAGCCAAGTGTAGATTTTTTAATGGCGGCTAGTGAGTTTATAAATTATTGTATCATATTTTTATGATGATGATGATTATAATGATGATGATGATGTAGAGGTGCAACTTACTCAGGAATCCAATAGCAAAATAATTGTGTGTATGACACGTGGCACGTGGACGACGAACTGGAAAATGTTATTTGGTAAAAGTAACGCGCATTTCAAATATGTTATATCATATTGCTTATTTTTGTTTTAACATATGTTTTTCTTGCAGGATAAACCCCCAGGGCGATGTGTTGTTGTTATGTGTTGACATAAAAGCAACTACAAAACTATGTACTATGTGCCACCGACCAATGTTTCACATAGTTTACACATGTAGTAAAGAACATTTGCAAATATCCATCCACATCATGCTCAGAGACACAGAGACTCACATTCGCACACACACACACACACACACACACTGTTTACTGAACTAAGTATGTATAGGTATATGTGTAATTGCTGTTGTATCCTGTTTGTTGTTGGTGATGAAAGCAGGCAGCAACCAGTCACCAGTCATTGCTTGGCATAAGGTTGCTGGCTTTCTGTATGTGCATTTTCTGCTTAATTATGCAGCACAAAAGCGACAAACAGACAAAGCTATGGAATGGAATACAATCATCATCTCTGAATATACGCGTAAACTAAACAACTAAAGGCACTCAAAGAATGATACTGCTGCCACTGTCCTTAAGTTGGCTGGCATGAAGTGGAGATAAGGTTAGTTGATGATGATGGTGGTGGTGTCGTTTTTGTATTTTATTTGGTCTGCAACATAATCAAGTCAAGTAACATCATCTAACTAACAGTCTATAGGAAGGAATGGTGTGTCCACCTCAGCAGACACTTTATCCATTTAGTTCATCTACTAATAACAATCCAACTAACCTTAAGTCTTGTGCTCAGTGCCAGCTGTTAATTGTGTTTATTAAATATTTATATTGTTAACTTGAATTTATATTTCATTCGTTTGCTGTTGAAAAAACATGTTCACCATAAATTATTTTTGCTTCAACAATTTTTGTTACTGACAGGTCAAGATGAGCACAATTATTCTTGGATTCTGTTCACCTTTAATTTCTTGCAGAATATTCTTTCTGTTTATTCAAAGCAATGAAAGGAAGATAGAAAAAGCTTATAGTAGGTTAAAAACCCAAATGATGAGCATATTCAAGTTGCAATTGTGTTAATTGTATTTATTCATATGTTATTTTTATGAAACACTACAAAAGTATCTGTGTAATCTGTTCAATGTTTGTGTATGTTGTGTAAAAAGTAACTATAGTCTTAACAAATCTTTTTGTAATTAATTGTAAAATTGTTTTGTTTGATATGTTTTGGAAATAAAATTGTGTATGTGGTTGATTGCATCTTCTCTATGTCTATGACAATGTGATGTTTCTGTTTCAATAACTTAAAACTTATTTTTTCAATATATGTACATATGTATATTCAATGTGTGTGTCACAAGTATCCATCTAGCTTTCAGAACTCAAATATCCAAGATAACTTTCTAGTTTCCTTATTGTAGTCGGCTAAATAATGGAGTCCCATTTTCAACAGATCACTTGTACTATAATTTTATCTTTGTGGCTTTCTGACGGCTTACAAATATTAAACCTGATTGTGAATACTAATTTAAAAACTTATAAAATCGGCCAAGTGCAAGTGAGACTCGTATAATGAGGATTCCGTTGGCCAAGTGCAAGTCAGACTCGTATAATGAGGATTCCGTACCAGATTGGGGTTTGTATAAGAGATTTTACTGATCCAACAAATGTACCGTCTCTATATTAAACACTTAGTGTGTCTAAATTTCTGTTCAATAGTGAAAAAAAAACAAAAAAAATTTTCGAATAAGAACCTGGATTTTAATGGGGGTTTGGTATGGGAGGTACCCCCTAGTTGGCCAAATTGGCTGATTCGAACAAATATATACAGTGTCTGTATCAGAAACTTATAGTGTCTGAATTTCTGTTTAATAATGAAAAAACAAAAAAAAAAATTTCGAATAAGAATCTGAATTCTAATGGTGGGTTTGTATGGGTGGTATCCTCCATAGTGGTCCGACAAACTGAAATTTCGACAATATAAATTTCTGATGTATAGCCACCAACCATCCAAATTTCAAGATAGTGGAATTACTTGATCGTATAGCTGCCATGTAGACCAAAATGTTTCTTGTATGGGGACCACTTTAGGTTTTTGAATATATTTTAGTTTTAGTGTTTGTTGCAGATTTCAACTCTCTAGCTATTACGGTTCCTAAAATATGACCCGAGGACGTACGGATGGAGAACGAAGTCTTTGCAATAGGGTTCCCTTTGGTACCATTTGGGTTCAGAACCCAAAAAAAGTACAGTTATTATTAAGACCAATTTTGTGTTAACAGTTAAAAACGTCAAGGGAATGGTGGTTTCTAATTTCCTATCTGATCAATTTGTGTCCTATAATGGAAAAACAAACTTGAAACCAACATAACAATAAATAAAAATGGTATAAATGTATAATGTAGCCTCTGGCAAGACGGGCGCTATGATTAATCCAATTTTACCTAAGCGGAAGAAATTAAGAATTAACTGAATTATGTATCTGATCAATTTTGATATGTTTTATGTGTTTTGTTATAAAATATTTACGTTATACGGCTGATGTTGTGTTAGCGCCAAGGCAGCAACATGCATAGGACAAAGACACATTAATCTTGCGAAATGAAAACAACTCACCCGCAAGTCAACAGAATCTACTTAACGAAACTTTACTACGCACTTCTATTTTATTCATTATTACTAAGTACTTTCGTACCACGATACAAAAATACAAAGCAAAGCAAAGTTGGCCGGTTACGCTCTTGAAAATTGCTCACTCTCAATTTTGAAATCACAAGATGCCACGTGTTCTGACGACACAAGTGTCTATTTTTGAGAATGACATTTGACTGTAGACAATTAGCGCCACCTATAATTAGACTTTCAACGAACTGAACAAAGGAGATTGGTCACCTTAGACCAATGAGAAAAAAAAAGAAAACTATTAAACACTATTTTGTTCTTATATTAAATTCTACAAGTCACGGTGCTACGATTGTGTGTGTGTGTGCGTGAATAAAATATAAGGTGAAATATTGTTTTTAGTGAAAATTGGCAAATAGATTAATTTATTAAAAAGAAATTAAAATTGGAAAAACCTTTTTAAAATATACATATGTATGGATTGTAATGTCAAGTGGTGTGTGTGTTAAGGATGATTTTTTTTATGTAGTGAATATTTTAATAAATACATATAATTCGTCTTGTTCTAAGTTAGTCTATGTCAATCTTGTAATGAATTAGAACCTCTGCTTGACATCTGATTGAGTTGGAATCTTCCATACACTTTTAGTTCTAGTGACAATACAATATTCAATAAAAAAAATCTTGGATAATCCACCGGAAAAGTTGAAATTGGGTAAGCAAAAAAACAAAACCAAGACAAGTAAGAAGTTTAACTTCGACTATGCTGAAGTTGCTATAATCTTCACGCACCACCTAGGAAACGTTTTTGCCTACGCTCTGTGATAGAGCATTCGGAAATATTTAATTAGTGATTTGTCTTGTTTGCTAAAATTTAAGGGTTGTCGTATTTTTAAAAACATTTATGAATTTACGTGAAGTTTGTATTTTAAGAATATTTAATAATCTTAAGTTTTGTTTCAAACTGCTCCAGCTGCAATGACAAATCAAATGCCAATACGCTATGAACAAGCAGTATTCGATTTGGGCAATTCATCATCATCAGGCACAGATATGGAGCAATTGGAAGAACTCGAATTTCATTCCGGAACGATGTGAATAAGGAGAACGAAGACTTAAGAAAACAACATAATCATATGATTGATATTCAAAGGTAAGTATATATACACTACATAGCACAACACTAAGTAGTCCTCTTAATCCATACTGGAACTCAGAACCCGGGTCCTAATCCGTGCACAGCAAGAGGATTGGTAAGAGTTGTGCCTCTGTCCAATGATCTAGCTGTATGAAATGGTATCACCTTAAGATTTGTTCTGGATTGAATTCCCTGATTGATGAAACTGTCGACTGACGCCACGCACGCCTCATGTCTCTCTTTGACCTGTTTTATACATGCACTCTCGGTTAAGTCACTTATCATCGTTTAGTCTCTTGCTTGCATTTCCAGTTGAGACTGCCGCTCCAAACGTAATGAACGAAAAACGAAAGACCCGAAAGTGAAACCTTCTCAACAAACAAGAAACTCACGAGAGCCTTCTATCGCAGAAAGCCTTTGTGTAAAAGCAGTCTTTCTTCACCGATTTGATTGAATCGTTGAATCGTGTGTGTGTGTGGTCGGCATACGCAGAACATTTATAAAAGACTTGAAGTATTTCGCTTCGATCGATAGAGGTGGCTTGATACCTTGTTCCCACCTTTTAATTTAAGTAACATAAATTTAAATAATTAATTTTCCTTTTCATTTTATTCCCTTCTGCTGGAATTTCTCTAGTTGTAGACATGGCCAAGGACAAAAACGTTTAGCTATTGTACCAATAGCAGCATCATCAATTAAACATCTATTACCCATTAAACGGATGAAACTACAAGACTTTAATTCTAATCCTAGCCAACAGGTGGCACAGAAGTCGGCACAGAAACCTGATGAAAATATGAATTTTCAACACACATTTGGTATGAATGTCTGGGACCAATGGATTATGCGTAAAAATAAAGATATTGAGAAAAGTTCACTGCGAATGCGCCCACTGAAAACGGATTTACTCCAAATGACAGCCGAAGAATTGAATTATGCCTTGACCCATTTTATCAAAGAAGTGCGCATGATGAAGAACGTAAAATATAAGCCAAATACAGTATATTATTTTGTTTTAGGTAAGACATTTGTGTAGGTCAACTTAATATCTAAATAATCTCTGTCTCTGTCTTTTTCCTTTAGGCATACAACAATATCTTCATATAAATGGACGTGTGGAAAATATATTTTTTGATCATTTCTTCGAACAATTTGCTAAATGCTTAGACGAAATAGCAAGAAATTTCGTTTCATATTCTTTATATGCATCATGTAAGTTGATTTTGATTAATTAATTAATGATGATGATGATGATGATTATGGAATGTATATTTTGTATATTTGTGTATATAGATCTTGCCACAACTGTTGTGGAAGAACACCCTCTGGGAGTGTAAGCAACTTGGAGCGCATTCCCCTTATGCCCTTCTAAGCACAATAATCTTCATTAATAGAAAATACTTCAATTTGAAGGTAAGCGACAATTTTTTTTTTTTCATAATTTTTTTTTTTTTTTAATTTTTTTGTTGTACACTTTACCAATATTTTTTCTAAATATTTTAAACTGTCCAAAATAATAGTTTTTCTCGAGGTCCTCACAATAGAGATTTGTTTCAGTGATGACTTCTTCATTGGAACAAAAATCTCATAACGCCAAGTTATTTCTGCAGAATTGTTATTAAGAAATAGTTGCAGAGATCTAAATTTCATGAATATTCTGGATGGGGTAGCAGTTCGTAATTAAATTTATGGGTTTTCCCCATGACGCGTTTACACACTTGGAAATCACTTTTCTCTTTTCTAAATATTTCCCACAAACCCACTTCAGCCTTCATTGGTGCACGTTCACCCGAAGCACTCCATTGCTTTGACTTTGGTTTGTCTTTGGTGTATTGTAGTGGAGTAATGTTGCGCCCATAGTGGCAAAAACTCAATCAGATTGCGGTTAAACATCTTAAAACACTCCTTTGAAGTGGTTTAACAATTGCGCTTATGGTCGAGTGTGAACAATCGCAGCACACATGGTACGATTAGCTTTCTCATTGTCCAATTTCCGCCTGTTCAATGACATCCCATTGATTATATTGACATTTTCTGACGTGACGATAGAATTCACTAAATCACTTCTTAACCATTCAATTTTGATGGTGCAGAATCTCTCTAGTAGACGTTATAGTATTTATTTAACATTTTCTTGGTTTCGGTGAAGGTTTTCTTATGCAAAAATTAATACTTGATGAGCACATGAAATTGACCTTTTCCCATTTTTTCCAAAACACACAAGTATGAGTATGTTGCTTCAATTCACAATAAAAAAGGAAACCATGAGGTCTATATTACTGAGATTTAGACACATACAGTGTATCAACACTGAGACCGAAATAAATGTATGGGATAATGGGATACGATAATCCTGTGGTCTTGAAATTTACATGGCTGGTAAATATGGGTCAGGCTCTTACTCGTATATTGTCCAAATATCAGTTCCATAGTGTAAAAAACAAAAAGGCTTTTCTATTTTAATAAGAACGTGAATTTTAATTATTGTTTGGAGGGGAGATACCTCCCCTAGTGGTCTGATATACTTTATTATTATACTATCCACATAGAAATCTTCAGAAGATAACTTATGGATGAGTCTGGAGCTATACATGGTGAATTCAACTTTTGTTCATAACTTTGTGACAAAATTGTGGGGTGACATTTGGGGACTACGAGCGTAACTAGGGACTTCACACGAAATTACCGCCTGCCGCAGTCCTTTACCAGATCTGTTAGCTTGCGTAGCCCACACCGAATCATTTCTTTTTGTTCCCAACGGTGATGAACAAATTACGTGGTAACGATTTTCGATACCCGAAGAAGTGATTGATGCATTTTTGTTTTCACTTTGATTTGAATTCTAGATACTTTATCATATCCATATCTAGTTTATTACTAAGTTATGAAATTGGATGCAATTGCCCTTCGCCTTAGACGGATGTTGTGTAATCTTTTAATCTTTCCATTCAATACTCCTTGTTTATTGGTTCGGGATTGATCTATTGTGCCATACTCTGTGTCCCCACCATACTGATTAGGTTCCACAATGCCAAATGGATACAGATTTTTATTTATCCTGAGGTACAACATTTTAATTATTTTCCTTTCGGTTTTCTTTCGTTAGACTGCTGAGGAACACATGCAAATATCCTTTTTGCACATTGCGGATTATTGGAAGCATTGTGGTCGTAAAGACAACAAAGTCCTTTTACATTTCACTGCACCAAATTTGTCTGCAGGTAAATGAATGAGTCATTTAATTTTATTGATTTGAATAAATGGAATTTTTACTTTCTACTTCTGAAAGCAAAACCACATGAGAGAAAATTCTATGAACTACGTAGAAACGTAACGAATCCCCATCGTTGTCCAGTATTGCTCTATGATTTGTATATTTCTAAATGGTAAGTTCTCTTTACCATAAAATTCTTAATTTTTCACATTATTCTGTTTTATTTAAATTTATTGCAGTCCCGATAGTATGAAATATCGCAATGATACTAACCTATATTTGGAACCTGAACGTTATTTTCTGCCAGATTCACCAGCTTGGTATTCAATGGAACTTCTAAGTCGGAATTCCATAGAACGCTTATTGAATCTCTTTCAAATGATTAAATACTGATAAGTATTCTACATACAGAAATAGGGTAAGAAAATTTAATGATTATTGATTTTTTTTTTTTTTTTTTTAATATTTTCCATCTTATAGAAGAATATACCATCAAACATTTTCACCACACACCACACTTTCGTTTCATTCATTTGTCGTTTATCATCATCATTTTTATGAAAATATGTTTGGATTTATTGTCTATTATTAAGTTTTTCTCCGCATAAATTGCTAATTATTGTTAAAATATTAAGTTTTAATAAATACTATTATAAATACACATATATATTTGTGCATCCATTTTGATACCCAAAGTGGTGGCAACAAATCATGGCAAAGCTACATGACCATCGTCAGTTCTACAACCCAAAACGTGTCCACTATACACTTTCTGGAAGTTTTTTTATCGCTTAACAATCATGAGTGACAACAAATCATTTTCCGGTCCACCACGCTTTAATCATTCCAAGAGTATTGGTAACTGCCAATGATGGACGCCACAAGAAAGGAGATTGCCGTATGGTGCGTAAACATATTCAATCGATTTCACTGCTCCTTATAATTAATAAAAATAACTAATTTTCCCTTTCACCAATCATTTTCTTTATATCTCACAGACTCCCCATGAATCGGTGATTGTGAAGCAACTCATTTGGCTTTATAAGTAACTAAAAAAAATCCAGTTTCCTTATCGAATTCTTCCAGTAGCAATGAATCAGGTATTTCACATTGCTCAAGCATGGACCAATGCGACGACGGTAGTCTTAAGATCACTTTCCAAATTTATATTATTTACGTCATGAATAGTTTTTTAGTCGTTAAAAATAAAATTTTATTCCATGAAAACAATATTTTTTATTTTATTTTCCCAACCTTTCTTTTAAAATTTTGCAATTTTGACCAGGAGAACAGAATTGCGCAGCAAGTAGATGGTATGTTTTCAAAAATGCTTCGTTGCTTATATCTCGAGAAAGACTAAACCGATTTCAATGAAGCCTCTGCCAAATGAAAGAGCATAAAATGAACTATGCATGACATAACATCCGTATCCGGAATTATATCCGGATAGTATGTTTAAACGAAGGAAAAGTGCTGAAAGGTCACTTTGAAGTCTTCAGAGCAGTTGAAAATGCCAAAATTTTATCATTTCGAAGAGAGGAAGTGTTAATCTTTCTGATGGCATTAATATCATATTGATTGGATTTGTCGATCCGAAGTTATAAACAAAATAATTTACTCGTATTCTTTTTTAATTTTTTTTTTTTTTTTCGAGAAATGTAAGAAAATGCAAAATCTACCAGCTGCTACTAGGCCAACAGAAATGCGCAGCAAGCAAATGGGATGTTTTCAAAAATGCTTCGTTGTTTATATCTCGAGAAAGACTGAACCGATTTCAATGATTCCTATGTCAAATGAAAGAGCATAAAATGAACTATGCAAGACATGGCATCCGTATCCGGAATTATGTCCGGATCGTATGTTTAATCGAAGGAAAAGTGCTTAAAGGTCACTTTGAACTCTTCACAGCATTTGAAAATGGCAAAATTTTATCATTTCGAAGAGAGGAAGTGTTAATCTTTCTGATGGCATCAATTTCATATTGATTGGATTTGTCGATCCGTAGTTATAAACAAAATAATTTAGTCGTATTCTTTTTTAATTTTATTTTTTTTTTTTCGAGAAATGTAAGAAAATGAAAAATCTACCAGCTGCTACTAGGCGAACAGAAATGCGCAGAAAGCAAATGGGATGTTTTCAAAAATGCTTCGTTGTTTATATCGCGGGAAAGGTTGAACCGATTTCAATGATTGCTATGTCAAATGAAAGAGCATAAAATGAACTATGCAAGACATGGCATCCGTATCCGGAATTATATCCGGATAGCATGTTTAATCGAAAGAAAAGTGCTTAAAGGTCACTTTGAACTCTTCACAGCATTTGAAAATGTCAAAATTTTATCATTTCGAAGAGAGGAAGTGTTAATCTTTCTGATGGCATCAATTTCATATTGATTGGATTTGTCGATCCGAAGTTATAAACAAAATAATTTATTCGTATTCTATCTATTTTCAAAAATGCTTCATTGGTTATATCTCGAGAAAGACTGAACCGATTTCAGTGAAGCATATGCCACATCAAAGAACATAAAATTAACTATACATGACATGACATCCTTATCCTGAATTATGACCGGATAGTATGTTTAATGAACAGGAAATTGCACATTTTGAAGTCTTCTCAATATTTGGATCAGTCAATCGGAAGTTGAATCAACAAACTTAAATTTTCTATGTTGCGATATCCATGAAATAAGAAAATAAAATTATATTAATTTTTAATTTTACTTGATTGTTTTTTTATTGTAAATTAAATTTATAAATGAAAAATATAACTTCAATTACAAGATTTTAAATGATATTTGTTTCTCAATTTTAATAACAATTTCTTTGTGTTTACATTAAAAGTCATCCAAGGGTGTCGCAATATTAATTTGATAACTAAAGTTTCTTATATCACAAGTTGGAACATCACAGCATGGTGCATGGTTGTTGTTGTAACTTCGAGGGGCTACACTATCAAGTACAAATGCAGCCACGCGCCAGGGGCGACTGATGCTTGGCCCCTGATGTTGGATGATTCTGGGACGTAGACACAACTACTTAGGGGAATGGTGCATGTTAACGGTAACTTGAAGTAGAATCTGTAAATAAACAAATATTTTTATGTTTTATCAGTTGGTTTACTATAAATTATTTATATTTTTCTTGTGGCAAAAGACATTTACAAAAGTAGTGTATTAAATTTAATTTAATCCTTACCACATTTGACTTTAATAACTCATTTTTTGGGGCATTTTTTCATATTAAGCCTTCAAATATTCTGATATCCTCAAACTATACTTTTTCTATAGTTTCCATTAATTAAGCCTAATTTTTTGGTTTCCGTTTTCTTATTTTCACAGACATGAGGGTCCAAATATTTTCTATTGGATTGAGGTCAGGACTACGAGTATAAGCTAGTCAATCTAATGACTTAATACCCAATTCTTCTTCAAAAAGGTAATCTGTCGTTTGAAAATGGTAAAAAAAATTAATTTAATAGATGAATTCATCATTCACAATGATGAAAAAAAATCTAGTCCCATCTAATATGATGATTTCTGGATTGTGTGCAATCGCCCTTGCACGTGCTACTCTTTTTTTCATTCCACCTGATAGCTCTGGGAATTACTACTTACCATAGAAGTCCTGAAATGATTGATGCAAATTCGAATGCGATTATTCCGACAGACGAATTTTGTTGCACGGTTGGTAATGCACCAAGTCTCACAAAATGTCTAATATTCCATCAATTTTTGGCCCGAAACAAGGTTCACCGTCATCTCATTTAGTACCTAGTGACTATAACTTGCTGTAAAAGTAACTTAATTAAAGATAAAAGGATGCTCTTCATTGAGACCTTGGAGACTCGAGCTTCAATATGTGATTTGAGTGGTATTCCACAACAGAAGCTGGACAACGCATTTGTATCACTTTTGAATCGATTAACAATTGTATTGAAGCGGGTTTAGTGTATTTTTTTAAAATACTTACTTACATATTTCAGTTTGATATCTCCATAACTGAAGATGTCATATACTTACGCATAGGCACTGGAACAAACTTCAGTTAGTAATGACACATAATTAACATACGTAGATCTTCATGGGCAGTTTCAGCCTTAAACATATTACAATTTTATTATTTAATCAAAACTTATCCCGTCCCGTCCAAATTTTAAGACGCTAGGCTTTCTGGATCGTATACCTTCCCATTTTAACCCAAATTCAAGTTCTTATTGGAAAAACTTTTTTTGATTTTGGTATTATCAAACTGGATATTATAAATGCCCATAACCCATATTCGCCAACCATGTAAATTTCAAGATCCTAGGATTACTAGTTCGTACAGCTTCTATATAAATATTTCGGGCTCTATCTGATGAACCGAAATAGGTACACAGTAGAAATTTTCACAGAATGTGTTGTTCTATTGTGACTTACAACAACAAATAATAAAAATAAAATATATTGAAGTTAAAAATTTCCCCATACAAGAAACTTGTGCTCCAATATGTAAAGCATTTTAAGGCGTTCTTTTGTCCACAGTTTTGTCAGCTGTGCTACTCAAATGTTAATTGTCAGTTTACAGAGGATAGAGTCACCAGTGCTACTCAAATGTTGTTTCTCCTTAACTCTAGTACGAGGTACGATACCCTTCTTGTGCGTGTCTAATTCGCACTTGCCCTTGGATATCTGGGGGAATAAAAAAAGGCTATACATTTTTGTAATTTTTGTCATTTTAATAATTTTCAAGTGAAAACATATATAATTTAATTTATCGATATACTTGGTTTTGGTTTACATAAAATTCGTATGAATATTTTCCTTAAACATTTGCATTTACATTCGTCATCATTCATCATCATCATCATCATTTTACAATTGTTCATTCTCCATTCTCAATTTCAAGCTTAAATTATCATTAATTACATTTAATTTTATGTTGTTCGAGTATAGTAATTTTTGTTAGAAAATTTGCAATTTTCATTTATTTTTATCATTTGTTACGACGACGCTTTGTTTCCTTTCTTGGTATTTTTTTTATTTAAATTTTTTTTTTAAAATTTTCTTTATTCAAATTTTTTGTTATTATAATTTCTTAATTATTTATGTAATTCTATTTATTTTTGTCCCCAAAATTTATAACTAATTAATTAATTATTTATTTATTTAGAATTTTTAATCATAAAAAATATTTACTTCAATTTTATTCATTCGATTGATTGATTAATTGATAATTTTGAAATTATTTCAAAAAAAATAAAATAAGACAAAAACAATCCTTAGTTTTATAATTAATTAATTAAGCAACCAAATGAAAGTTGAATAAATTTATTTTTTATTTAATTTTATATTTTTTTTTTTTTTAAATTTTTTGTTTTTAATTGAATTTGTGGATATTTTTTTCACTTTTTAATTTGAATGATGATTAAAATTGCAATTTGTTTTTCTAGACTAAATGGAAAAAAAATTAAGGCAGCAACAGCAGATTTTATGTATGTAATTTACTCATATTTTATGTAATACAAAAGTTAGAACATCATCATCATCATAATAATAATAATAATACAATAGTAGTAGTAATAAGTAGTAGTACAATTGTTGTTGGTAAGTAGTAGTGTATTTCAGCAAGTGTGTGTGTTGTTGTTAAGCTTACGTATCTCATCATTTGTATATAATGTCATTTATTTTATAATTTATTTATATTTGTATTTGTATCTAACTCGTTTTTATAATTTATTTAATTGTACAATTTAGCCATCGGGTTTTCAATCTTTCATTTCTACTATTTAATTTCATTTTCAAAAACCCTAAAATAATTTCAGTTATTTACTATTCTTTTTTCAGTTCGGGGGAGAGTTACAAGCAGAGAGAGAGAGAGAGAGAGAGAGAGAGAGAGTTTAAGCATAAGAAGAAGAAAGGTTAGTATTTCATCTCATCTAGTTACAGTTAAGAAACCTTATCACCTTATCTTTATCTTATCTTCACAATAACAACACTATTAGATTAGAGGCAAGGCATTGAAATGAAAGATCTAACAAAGTATGCACTGTCAGGGATTAAGAATTGGATAAGAATGGATTTTCTTTTCCTTTTCTTTTGTCATGATACAACAGGCAGCCACCAACATAAAAGATACTTATTTAATATGAACAACACTGATAAAGTCTCATCAACTTTGGTATTACCAAAATTCAAGTTCAATTATCATCAAATTATGAATCACTCAAACTATTTGCAATCTAATGATGGATGATACAATACTTTGACAAAATAAGGTCTACACACATTTGTGCCTAATAAATCAAAGACAAACTACTATAGAGATGAAGGATATACATTTTTCATTTCATTCCATACATTTTATATACCTTTCTTTCTGGTAGTGCGAATATCGTAATCCGCGATCCTCCCATTTCCCTTATCAACAACCCAAAATTGATCAATAGCCTCAAATACGAAACACACTGTCTCTTTCTTGTCCCACTTTATGCTTGGTTTTGCATTGGTTTTCAAAAAACTTAATACTTAAAAATATTGCATTAAAAGTTAAAAACTGTGAAAAATAAGTATGTAAATCTTTTCATTAGCATTCATTTGTCATTTAAAAAAAAAAAAATATTAAAATCGGCTTAGTCTAGTTTGCGCTAGATAAAGAAATGTTAAAATTTTGCTAAAAAAAGTGCCTGTATCTCGACAGCTGCGCCATCTACCGGGTCCAAGAGTAAAGCATAAACTATCATGGTCACCCAATTAGTAAAATAAAAAAAATTAAAAAAAAATTATCAAAATTGGTTTTGCCGTTTAGAAGATTAAGAGTTAAAAAATTTCGTACACTCTAATTTTTTATACAAAGATGATGTGGCAACATTTTTGCAAGCAAGAAATAATTTGGGAAGGCCAACAAAAAGACATCGCCTATAATATATATCCTTAGTATATCATTATACTCAATACTCAAAACAAAAAAACATTTTTTTAATATATATAAAAAGATATGATAAAAGTGGAGACAATAAAAATAAACTGGCGAGAACCGGAAAAGGTGACTCCGTAACATCGTATGAGAGTATTCTAGTACCTTAACCTCATCCAACATGCTACAACTATATTTCCGGTGACCAATTTTATTTTAACTCAAAAAAAGAAAAAATTTAAATACAAATAAAAAGATATGATACAAATCGAGACAATAAAAATAAACAGGCG
This sequence comes from Amiota minor, assembly GCA_037043295.1. NCBI lineage: Eukaryota > Metazoa > Arthropoda > Insecta > Diptera > Drosophilidae > Amiota > Amiota minor. The sequence continues at coordinate 235,216 of JBAMAW010000486.1, forward strand.
AGAACTGCAAAAGGTGACTCCGTTACATCGTATGAGAGTATTCTAGTACTAGTACAGAGACCCACAAGAAGGCGTAGGATGAACGCTCCATGCTTATTTCCGGTGACCAATTTTATGTTTACTCATAATAAAAAAATTAAAATAATAATTTAAATAAATATAAAAAGATATGATAAAAGTGGAGATATAAATAAACAGGCGAGAACCGCAAAAGGTGACTCCGTTACATCGTATGAGAGTATTCTAGTACTAGTACAGAGACCCACAAGAAGACGTAGGATGAACGCTCCATGCTTATTTCCGGTGACCAATTTTATGTTTACTCACAATAAAAATATTAAAATAATAATTTAAATAAATATAAAAAGATATGATAAAAGTGGAGATATAAATAAACAGGCGAGAACCGCAAAAGGTGACTCCGTAACATCGTATGAGAGTATTCTAGTACCTTAACCTCATCCAACATGCTACAACTATAATTCCGGTGACCAATTTTATTTTTACTCAAAAAAAAAAAAATTTAAATAAACATAAAAAAATATGATAAAAGTGGAGACAATAAAAATAAACAGGCGAGAACCGCAAAAGATGACTCCGTAACATCGTATGAGAGTATTCTAGTACTTTAACCTCATCCGATATCTAAATCCGATATCTAAAGCAGACAAAAAAAAAAAAAAAAATAAAAGAAAACAGAGACCCACAAGAAGACGTAGGAGATGGAGCACGAGTGGTCTCATCGAAATCATTTTGTCCTCTCAATTTTCGTATTACTGATAGGTAAGACTCACTATCACGCGCCTTCATTTCTCGCAGGGTGGTCTTAATGAATTTTATTCTTGCTTTCTGTATTTCTAGGAACCTCGGTGATATTGGCACAATTATGCATGTCAGTGAAATCCCTCCATTGAAGGATTCTGTTTCATGGACATGTAAACCAGTATCGTATTATCTTCATGTCTTAGATCGTACGATATTGGAACGTTACTTTCAGCGTTTGAAAACGAAAGGTGCTGATAATTTTATGATTACTCATAATAAAAAAATTAAAATAATAATTTAAATAAATATAAAAAGATATGATAAAAGTGGAGATATAAATAAACAGGCGAGAACCGCAAAAGGTGACTCCGTTACATCGTATGAGAGTATTCTAGTACTAGTCCAGAGACCCACAAGAAGACGTAGGATAAATGCTCCTTGCTTATTTCCGGTGACCAATTTTATGTTTACTCATAATAAAAACATTAAAATAATAATTTAAATAAATATAAAAAGATATGATAAAAGTGGAGATATAAATAAACAGGCGAGAACCGCAAAAGGTGACTCCGTAACATCGTCTGAGAGTATTGTAGTACCTTAACCTCATCCAACATGCTACAACTATATTTCCGGTGACCAATTTTATTTTTATCTTCATGTCTTAGATCGTACGATATTGGAACGTTACTTTCAGCGTTTGAAAACGAAAGGTGCTGATAATTTTATGATTACTCATAATAAAAAAATTAAAATAATAATTTAAATAAATATAAAAAGATATGATAAAAGTGGAGATATAAATAAACAGGCGAGAACCGCAAAAGGTGACTCCGTAACATCGTATGAGAGTATTCTAGTACCTTAACCTCATCCAACATGCTACAACTATATTTCCGGTGACCAATTTTATTTTAACTCAAAAAAAGAAAAAATTTAAATACAAATAAAAAGATATGATACAAATCGAGACAATAAAAATAAACAGGCGAGAACTGCAAAAGGTGACTCCGTTACATCGTATGAGAGTATTCTAGTACTAGTACAGAGACCCACAAGAAGACGTAGGATGAATGCTCGATGCTTATTTCCGGTGACCAATTTTATGTTTACTCATAATAAAAAAATTAAAATAATAATTTAAATAAATATAAAAAGATATGATAAAAGTGGAGATATAAATAAACAGGCGAGAACCGCAAAAGGTGACTCCGTTACATCGTATGAGAGTATTCTAGTACTAGTACAGAGACCCACAAGAAGACGTAGGATGAATGCTCGATGCTTATTTCCGGTGACCAATTTTATGTTTACTCATAATAAAAAAATTAAAATAATAATTTAAATAAATATAAAAAGATATGATAAAAGTGGAGATATAAATAAACAGGCGAGAACCGCAAAAGGTGACTCCGTAACATCGTCTGAGAGTATTCTAGTACTAGTACAGAGACCCACAAGAAGACGTACGATGAACGCTCCATGCTTATTTCCGGTGACCAATTTTATGTTTACTCATAATAAAAACATTAAAATAATAATTTAAATAAATATAAAAAGATATGATAAAAGTGGAGATATAAATAAACAGGCGAGAACCGCAAAAGGTGACTCCGTAACATCGTATGAGAGTATTCTAGTACTTTAACCTCATCCGATATCTAAATCCGATATCTAAAGCAGACAAAAAAAAAAAAAAAAATAAAAGAAAACAGAGACCCACAAGAAGACGTAGGAGATGGAGCACGAGTGGTCTCATCGAAATCATTTTGTCCTCTCAATTTTCGTATTACTGATAGGTAAGACTCACTATCACGCGCCTTCATTTCTCGCAGGGTGGTCTTAATGAATTTTATTCTTGCTTTCTGTATTTCTAGGAACCTCGGTGATATTGGCACAATTATGCATGTCAGTGAAATCCCTCCATTGAAGGATTCTGTTTCATGGACATGTAAACCAGTATCGTATTATCTTCATGTCTTAGATCGTACGATATTGGAACGTTACTTTCAGCGTTTGAAAACGAAAGGTGCTGATAATTTTATGATTACTCATAATAAAAAAATTAAAATAATAATTTAAATAAATATAAAAAGATATGATAAAAGTGGAGATATAAATAAACAGGCGAGAACCGCAAAAGGTGACTCCGTTACATCGTATGAGAGTATTCTAGTACTAGTCCAGAGACCCACAAGAAGACGTAGGATAAATGCTCCTTGCTTATTTCCGGTGACCAATTTTATGTTTACTCATAATAAAAACATTAAAATAATAATTTAAATAAATATAAAAAGATATGATAAAAGTGGAGATATAAATAAACAGGCGAGAACCGCAAAAGGTGACTCCGTAACATCGTCTGAGAGTATTGTAGTACCTTAACCTCATCCAACATGCTACAACTATATTTCCGGTGACCAATTTTATTTTTATCTTCATGTCTTAGATCGTACGATATTGGAACGTTACTTTCAGCGTTTGAAAACGAAAGGTGCTGATAATTTTATGATTACTCATAATAAAAAAATTAAAATAATAATTTAAATAAATATAAAAAGATATGATAAAAGTGGAGATATAAATAAACAGGCGAGAACCGCAAAAGGTGACTCCGTAACATCGTATGAGAGTATTCTAGTACCTTAACCTCATCCAACATGCTACAACTATATTTCCGGTGACCAATTTTATTTTAACTCAAAAAAAGAAAAAATTTAAATACAAATAAAAAGATATGATACAAATCGATACAATAAAAATAAACAGGCGAGAACTGCAAAAGGTGACTCCGTTACATCGTATGAGAGTATTCTAGTACTAGTACAGAGACCCACAAGAAGACGTAGGATGAATGCTCGATGCTTATTTCCGGTGACCAATTTTATGTTTACTCATAATAAAAAAATTAAAATAATAATTTAAATAAATATAAAAAGATATGATAAAAGTGGAGATATAAATAAACAGGCGAGAACCGCAAAAGGTGACTCCGTTACATCGTATGAGAGTATTCTAGTACTAGTACAGAGACCCACAAGAAGACGTACGATGAACGCTCCATGCTTATTTCCGGTGACCAATTTTATGTTTACTCATAATAAAAAAATTAAAATAATAATTTAAATAAATATAAAAAGATATGATAAAAGTGGAGATATAAATAAACAGGCGAGAACCGCAAAAGGTGACTCCGTTACATCGTATGAGAGTATTCTAGTACTAGTACAGAGACCCACAAGAAGACGTAGGATGAATGCTCGATGCTTATTTCCGGTGACCAATTTTATGTTTACTCATAATAAAAAAATTAAAATAATAATTTAAATAAATATAAAAAGATATGATAAAAGTGGAGATATAAATAAACAGGCGAGAACCGCAAAAGGTGACTCCGTAACATCGTCTGAGAGTATTCTAGTACTAGTACAGAGACCCACAAGAAGACGTAGGATAAATGCTCCTTGCTTATTTCCGGTGACCAATTTTATGTTTACTCATAATAAAAACATTAAAATAATAATTTAAATAAATATAAAAAGATATGATAAAAGTGGAGATATAAATAAACAGGCGAGAACCGCAAAAGGTGACTCCGTAACATCGTCTGAGAGTATTCTAGTACTAGTACAGAGACCCACAAGAAGACGTACGATGAACGCTCCATGCTTATTTCCGGTGACCAATTTTATGTTTACTCATAATAAAAACATTAAAATAATAATTTAAATAAATATAAAAAGATATGATAAAAGTGGAGATATAAATAAACAGGCGAGAACCGCAAAAGGTGACTCCGTAACATCGTATGAGAGTATTCTAGTACTTTAACCTCATCCGATATCTAAATCCGATATCTAAAGCAGACAAAAAAAAAAAAAAAAATAAAAGAAAACAGAGACCCACAAGAAGACGTAGGAGATGGAGCACGAGTGGTCTCATCGAAATCATTTTGTCCTCTCAATTTTCGTATTACTGATAGGTAAGACTCACTATCACGCGCCTTCATTTCTCGCAGGGTGGTCTTAATGAATTTTATTCTTGCTTTCTGTATTTCTAGGAACCTCGGTGATATTGGCACAATTATGCATGTCAGTGAAATCCCTCCATTGAAGGATTCTGTTTCATGGACATGTAAACCAGTATCGTATTATCTTCATGTCTTAGATCGTACGATATTGGAACGTTACTTTCAGCGTTTGAAAACGAAAGGTGCTGATAATTTTATGATTACTCATAATAAAAAAATTAAAATAATAATTTAAATAAATATAAAAAGATATGATAAAAGTGGAGATATAAATAAACAGGCGAGAACCGCAAAAGGTGACTCCGTTACATCGTATGAGAGTATTCTAGTACTAGTCCAGAGACCCACAAGAAGACGTAGGATAAATGCTCCTTGCTTATTTCCGGTGACCAATTTTATGTTTACTCATAATAAAAAAATTAAAATAATAATTTAAATAACTATAAAAAGATATGATAAAAGTGGAGATATAAATAAACAGGCGAGAACCGCAAAAGGTGACTCCGTTACATCGTATGAGAGTATTCTAGTACTAGTCCAGAGACCCACAAGAAGACGTAGGATAAATGCTCCTTGCTTATTTCCGGTGACCAATTTTATGTTTACTCATAATAAAAACATTAAAATAATAATTTAAATAAATATAAAAAGATATGATAAAAGTGGAGATATAAATAAACAGGCGAGAACCGCAAAAGGTGACTCCGTAACATCGTCTGAGAGTATTGTAGTACCTTAACCTCATCCAACATGCTACAACTATATTTCCGGTGACCAATTTTATTTTTATCTTCATGTCTTAGATCGTACGATATTGGAACGTTACTTTCAGCGTTTGAAAACGAAAGGTGCTGATAATTTTATGATTACTCATAATAAAAAAATTAAAATAATAATTTAAATAAATATAAAAAGATATGATAAAAGTGGAGATATAAATAAACAGGCGAGAACCGCAAAAGGTGACTCCGTTACATCGTATGAGAGTATTCTAGTACTAGTACAGAGACCCACAAGAAGACGTACGATGAACGCTCCATGCTTATTTCCGGTGACCAATTTTATGTTTACTCATAATAAAAACATTAAAATAATAATTTAAATAAATATAAAAAGATATGATAAAAGTGGAGATATAAATAAACAGGCGAGAACCGCAAAAGGTGACTCCGTAACATCGTCTGAGAGTATTGTAGTACCTTAACCTCATCCAACATGCTACAACTATATTTCCGGTGACCAATTTTATTTTTATCTTCATGTCTTAGATCGTACGATATTGGAACGTTACTTTCAGCGTTTGAAAACGAAAGGTGCTGATAATTTTATGATTACTCATAATAAAAAAATTAAAATAATAATTTAAATAAATATAAAAAGATATGATAAAAGTGGAGATATAAATAAACAGGCGAGAACCGCAAAAGGTGACTCCGTAACATCGTAAGAGAGTATTCTAGTACTAGTACAGAGACCCACAAGAAGACGTAGGATGAACGCTCCATGCTTATTTCCGGTGACCAATTTTATGTTTACTCATAATAAAAACATTAAAATAATAATTTAAATAAATATAAAAAGATATGATAAAAGTGGAGATATAAATAAACAGGCGAGAACCGCAAAAGGTGACTCCGTAACATCGTCTGAGAGTATTGTAGTACCTTAACCTCATCCAACATGCTACAACTATATTTCCGGTGACCAATTTTATTTTTATCTTCATGTCTTAGATCGTACGATATTGGAACGTTACTTTCAGCGTTTGAAAACGAAAGGTGCTGATAATTTTATGATTACTCATAATAAAAAAATTAAAATAATAATTTAAATAAATATAAAAAGATATGATAAAAGTGGAGATATAAATAAACAGGCGAGAACCGCAAAAGGTGACTCCGTAACATCGTCTGAGAGTATTGTAGTACCTTAACCTCATCCAACATGCTACAACTATATTTCCGGTGACCAATTTTATTTTAACACAAAAAAAAAAAAAAAAATTAAATAAATCTAAAAAGATATGATAAAAGCGGAGACAATAAAAATAAACAGGCGAGAACCGCAAAAGGTGACTCCGTAACATCGTCTGAGAGTATTCTAGTACCTTAACCTCATCCAACATGCTACAACTATATTTCCGGTGACCAATTTTATTTTTATCTTCATGTCTTAGATCGTACGATATTGGAACGTTACTTTCAGCGTTTGAAAACGAAAGGTGCTGATAATGAACATCACGTCGGTAAGTAAAAACAACTAAGGTTTTGGAGATAGTACTACACCCACCAAAAGTCGGGGGCTGCAAGAAGGACTGATAACTTCGTTATTGGAATAAAACGAATATAAAAGAAGAAAAAAAAAAAAAATTAAAGAAAATTACAAAAACCAAAAAAAAAAAAAGGAAAATTCATATCATCATCAGATCAACATCTCTCAGATCTCTTATACAACACACCACAAATCAGCATTCAGTCATATAAAATGCAGATATCTCATGCCTCTTCTTGGTGTCATCATTCTATAATTTCCTTTTTTAATTTAATTTTTTTTTTTTTTTTTTTGTGTTGGTTAGGAACCATAGAAATTTGTTCCTGGTATTTTAATCCTAAGTTAAAAATCAAATACTTCATGAGGCATTTAGGAAGATACGCCGCCGCTTTCACCTCTACCCGATTTTATACACTCAATTCAATTGATTGAACTCCTCGAGTTATTGCAAATGATTAGAAGCCCATTAAATTAAGACTCGGGATTTATGACAAAAATCAAATGGATAGAAAGGAGAAGGAATTTAGAGGCTTTCACAGACCTTTAGTAGTTGCCATAACTGCCACTTCTTCCTCC
>JBAMAW010000487.1:0-69785 GCA_037043295.1 Amiota minor
CAGCTTTATTAATAGTTGATGAAATATGAGGGTTGAAGCTCAGTTTAGGGTCAAAAATCACTCCAAGGTCACTGAAAGTAGAAGCACGTGGCAGTGAATTATTGTCTATTGTATATAAGAACCTAAATGAGGTCTCTTACGATGAAACGTCATGAACATGCATTTAGCGCAGTTTAGCACCACAAGATTACATAAACATCAAAATTGGAGTGAGGTTAGATCCTCTTATAGTCTTATTTGCGAAAACATATTTTAAACGATAGGCAGAGTTTGACATCATCAGCCTACATCAGAACACGAGAGTATTTCAAGGAAAGATTAAGATCGTTTATAGATTGAACCAGAAATGACAACAACCGGACTAGAAAAAGTGGGGTTAAAAAACACTCGTTGAATTCTATTTTTTAAATATGAAGAAATCCAATAAAGAAGATGTTGCGGGAAACCTAAAAGGTCTAGCTTATGTAAAAACAGATCATGATTTACGGAGTCAAATACTTTGCTGAAATCTGTGTGAATCACATCAGTTTGAAATTTTTCGCTGAAACCAAGATTTACAAAAGATGTAAACTCAAGCAAATTAGTAGTAGGTGAACGCTTCTTCATAAAACCATGTTAACACGGAGAAATAATAGATTTACAGTGGTGATAAAGGGTTGAAGTATTCATTTTTTCAAACAACTTTTGAATTGCCGAAAGTTTTGCAATGCCTCTGTATTTGGATATGTCAGATTTGTTACCTTTTTTATGTAGGGGAACTATAAAGGATTCCTTCCAAAGAAAAGGGAAAAATTATATTGCGCGGTGCCAACCGCTCAGGTTATTTTGATTCCGGCAAGACACCCATAGTTGCTCACGCACATACGCTCGGAGACACGTGCAATGTGGCGAGAGCAGACTTAGTCGACCGCAATAACAGTGGAAAATTTTCCAATTTTGAAATTGTAGTGGATTTCAGTTGAGGAGAAAATTGCGTCTATGTACCAAACGTATTTCCTACCGCTATTGCAGTGGAAACAGCTAGTGCAGCTACGATCCAAAATTTTGCCTAAGCGAGATGTACATTTCGCTCTCAAGGTTGAAAATAAGTAAAAACAAAATTCAGCAAACTCATTTGAACAGCAACACCTTCATTTATTTATTACAACAAAGATTATAAATACAAATTTGCGTCCTAAATCCAACTTTCCGTTCTTAGCTAAGACCTGACTTATTATACCATTTCTTTCCTAAAGTCTTTTTCTTTGCTTTATCTCATTCAGTCTGTCGTTGCCTATGTTTATTGTTCCCAATAACCACTTGAAATTTGATGTATAGATTTTACAATAATTCCTATTACCATTCAGGTTCATTGGACTTGTCAATGCTATTTACTGGTTAGGTAGCCACTTCACTTTTTATTACTGTCAAAGCTAATGCATTTTCCGCATTGCCTAACATATGTTTATTATATAACTTGACCATTGTTCTTTCAACAGCACCCACTTCGAAAAGAGCTCTCTCATAGACAAATGTTCATGCAAAAAAAAAAAGCCGACGCATTCCTTGGAAATATATAGAGTGTCAGCTAGCTACTGGAACTTCACTTACGCTTTGTCAAAACGATTTTGTATACTATTTTGACATTTTCTGGAATAACAAACTCTTTTGGGCGACCAGAGCATGACGCCGTCAAAAATAGTCGACTTTCCAAGCCATGCTTTCGTTTCAATGGTGTTTTCTCCCATCAAAAAGCAACGTTTAATTAATACAGGAAATTTATTTTTATCCATTGTTCTGAAAAATAAGAAAAGTTGCTTCACTAAATCATCTGTAGCTTATAAAGGTATTGCCATACTGTTATGAAATTTTTACTGCCACCCTCGGCACCACCAATAAACGCCTCAAATACAAATTACACAAAAGAAATTTGTTTTGACAAAAATTTGTTAGTCAGGAAACTTAAGGTAGGTACACATATCAAATCGTTCTTCAAATCGAGCTTATTGTGTTTTCATGCGTTGCCCATCGACTATTTCAAATTATGTTCGTGAAATGGAAAACTTTTAATCTTTAGTTCTCGTTGAAGGCAGCGAGTGAGTGCACACAAGGAATGTGCGGCTCGCTTGTTGTCTTCCAAAGAGAAGGCAATGCCTGATATGCTTCAATGAAGCAAATAAAATTTCTTTGTGCCTTTTCCATTTGGAATGCTAAATTAAATGTTTCTTTTAAAAACAAGCAATAAACCGAAATTTGCAAAAAGAAAACTAAAACAAAATCACAAACAAAACAAATAAAAACTAGAAAGAAGGTTTTCTTCGACTATGCCGAAGATGAAATACTCTTCACGGGACGCAGAGAATGTTTCATTGTAGTATTCAAATGGGTGGTTTATATGGGAGTTACTCCCTTAGTGGTGGCTCAGGAAACTGATAGTGTCCAAGTTTCAGTTCGATAGGACAAAAAGCAAAAAAGTTTTTCTAATAAGAACATGAATTCAAATGGGTGGTTTGTATGGGAGGTGTTATTGTTCATTTCTTTATATTTGTTCTTTTTGATGATTTTGTTTTCGTAATCACCACATACCTCATCTTTTTTCTTTGTTCGCATATCAAAACTGTTTGATTTTATCAAATCATTTGATCAAACGCAAAACACCTCCATCGACACGTCAAAAAGCTTTCGCTCTCTCAAAATGAGAGCGATTAGAAGAACGATTTGATGTGTGTATTCCTAGCTTAATACATAGCGATGTTTTTGATCGCAACTGCCTCTTAATAAACGCTTTCAAACAAAAGCTTTGGCATGCAAAAAAGGTTTTTGCCTAAAGGTGCATCAAAAAGTTGAGTCACTGTGTAAAATAATTCTCCCTAGTGGGAACAACTCGGTAGCTTGAATGGAGATGTTTTTAATTGGTTCAAGTAAGCCAAAGTGGACTGTATGTGCTTTGACAGAATAAGTTAAAGATTATGTTTATGCTTGTGATGTTACTATTTAAGTTTGTGTTTTAACGATATTTCGAATTATAGACACTGATTTTATTTCAATTTTATTTACTTATTTATTACTAGCGTTAACCGGCGTGCGTTGCTACACCCGCTATGCGTTAATTGGGTGTTTCTTATAAAAAGCTTTGTTGTAAAATGTGTAATTAATAATTTACAATATATTTTAATATTCTATTAAAACCTAAGCAACTTTAAGAATCATTTGTTCTTTTAAAAAAAATCGGTTCAGTATATTTTGACCATGAATTATAACACTATGCCAACTACATTAATTTTAAAGATAGGCATATAGGTATATGTATAGTGAAAATAACAGTATCTCTGCACTATTTAATGGATATTATTATAAATATTATAAATATAAACCTTCCTCTTCAATCACTCTATCTATTAAAAAAAACCGCATCAAAATAGGTTGCGTATTTTTAAAGATTGAAGCGGTTATAGGAAAAAAGCGACTTTGTTTTATAATATGTATAGATATAATATTTAAATTTATTGTTTGTGTTAATATTAATATTGCTACTGTTGCGATATTTAAGTTATTGATTGAATGGAATATACGTTCCCCTTTTCCTATTGTTACTTCCAACAGTTTACTAAGGAGCCAATTTGTAGATACATTAGAAACACTAGTTCTGAGGTTCTATCTCTCTTATTGCCAAATTTCTTTTGTTTACAAATTTAACGTCCAGGACCCTGAGGAGGAACTGCCAATCCTTCCAAAACTTAAATGTAAACCATAAAAAATCACATTTAATGTGACTGAGAAATTATTAGTGTCCTTTTTGGTCCCATTTTGATTTCTCACCAACATTATTCTTAAAGGAAAGTTGACTACATAGCCAGACAGACGTGCGCATATCAAGTTTCCAGATGAACATAGGTAATTTCAAGACTTCAATTCAGAAGAGATATTAGTTCCTTCAATGTAACAACAACAACAAAAATAATAATCAGTAAAGGGCCCTTTTCAAGGCCGCCATATGTTCTAACCAAGGAGAAAAAAATCAATAAAGACTATTATATTTATTTACATAATATGTCTGATTTCCTGTCAGTGGACAATTAAATCTCCCCCAATTTATTTTATATTTCTTCTTAGTTTTGAGTAAAAGGGTGAGATAATCGTCAATGGAAGGTCAGCGTCAAATCATACGTAGTATCATAAAAGCAGTCATCTATCGTTAGGCTCGTCGTTTTAGTGTGAAACGAATATATCTTTGGGCTTATCTATGAAGAAACACGTGGTGTTCTGAAAGTACTTTTTTTTTCTTATCGGAAAAATCATTTAATTTTTTGTATTATCGAACTGAAATTTGAATACTAAGTAGCAATAGTTATTAGAAACGATATCACACATACAAATAAATGAAATTAATACTCACCTAATTGAAAAGGTCGGTATTCAGATCAAAATAAATGCAGATCACTCTCTTAAAATTTTCACTGTTTATTTCCCCGGCTCTTCCGCAAAATATTTAACGAATTCTTGTGGTCTAAATGACAATAAGCACAAAAAAGAATTGTTTAAATCAGACTTTTTTAAGTTATACCGCATCATGGGCAGTTATTTAGTTGGTGGTGATCTTAACTGCCGTAGCCGATGATGGAATTGCATTAGAGCAAATTTCTGGGGCAACACTTTAAATGAGCTCTCTATGCAAAGTAAATTTTGTATAATTCACCCTAGGGATCACACTACTTACATTCATGTTATAAAGTTAAACCTTCTACCCTAAATCTTTTTATAACAAGCCCTCCCCACCTCCTTCCTTTTACCTATTAGCAGGAATATCAGATCAACCATAACCACTTCATGTAAGCAAACTCTACAATACTCTAAAGCTAACTGGGAGGCTTATAAGCGCTTCCTCAACCACCGTTTCCAAAATACAGCAGAATTCAATTATAATATTACGTCCACTGTTCTTGAAATATACGCCATGATTGATGTATTGACATCTTGCGTAAATGGTGCAATTGACCAAGCTATAACCAAAAAAGTTAAGAATCTTCAACTTCGCTCAAAAATTCCCAATAATATATAAGAGCTTATAAAAATAAGAAACATTACGTAGAGGCATTGGATCAGAACTAGGCAAACTTTCTTTAAAGCTAGATTAAATCTTTTCAATCGTCTTATAAAACGGCAATTGTTTCAATTAAAACACGCTAACTGGAATAATAAATTCTCCCAGTTAGATTCAAACAGTAAGCCGTTTTGGAAAATAACTAAATTAAATAAAAACAAAAAACAATTTATTCTTAGTTTCCGCTACAATAACCAAGTATTCAATACTAGGGAAGAAAAAGTCCATGTTTTACCTAAAGTCTTCGAAGAAAAGCATCATTTGACCGATTTGCTCTCAGATGCACATACCACTGAGCTAGTAAATAAATCTTACAACACGTTTGACAACAATATAACATCAGTAGAGCTGCCTGTCAATGTTGCAAATATAAAACAAATAGTTCGATCCCTTAAAACAACCAAACATTTGCCTAAAGAATTTACCTAAACATGTACTTCAATTTTTGGCCCTTATTTTCAATAAATGCATAACCATAGACCCTTTTCCATTCAGATGGAAGGTAGCTAATATTGAAGCGATCCCCAGGCCTGGAAAACCTGCTGACTGTCCAGAAAATTTTCGACCAATCAGCCTCTTGTGCGGGCGGCTTCTCTAAAATCTTTGAAATCAAGAATAAATTCGCACATCGATGGAAATAATGTTCGTCCATCAGATCAATATGGCTTTCGAGCTAGTTATAGCTGCGTGCACTCTCTCAACAAGCTTAAACTATATTTTTCTGTAATTTTGGATGGAGTCAAATCAAATATAAAGTTGATAAGCGCTGATGTTCTTCAAGGTTTAGTTTTAGGTCCTATTCTCTATAATAATTATACATACGATGTCCCCACCTTTGTTCAATGCAACACTTTAATATATGCTGATGACACTGCCCTTTATTGTTCTGGTAAAGACTATTGCGAGTTGAAAAATATCCTCGAAGATTCTTTACATACTTTCGCAATATATTTTCATAAGTGGATGATAAAACTTAATACGCACAAAACAAATGCAATTTACTTCACCTGAAGAAGAAAATCCTGATATCTGCCAAACTCGAACTTAGAGTTTGGTACCAAGTCTGTGGTATGGGAAAATAGTATCAAATATCTCGGATTATATATAGATAACAGACTAACATACAGCTTGCATATTAGCAAGACAATAGATAAAGTCAACAGAACAATTAGAATATTATATCTCTTCATAAGCAGGAAGTCATTTCTTGCTATAAAAAATAAACTTTTTTTAGTAAAAATGATATTTACTCCAATTATGCTATATGGTTCGGAAGTTTGGGGCGATTGTGCAGCTATTCAACGCCGCAAATTACAAAGAACTCAAAATAAAATATTAAAGTTGATTTTTAATTTACCTTTTTTTCTACCCTACCTATCTTCTTCATGCAGATATCTGCATGATTAATGCAAAAATCTCTCAATCTAAAAATAATTTTAATATAAGAAATCAAATGATGCGCCGTTCCAGTGTTGAGTCGTACTATTCGAGCTAATTCAAAATTAGCTTCGTCTTAAGTATCGATCCTTAGTGTTTAGTCTTAGTCGTTAAGTTATTTTTTAGAAAGATTATCAAAGGAAATGTTTTTCCCCGTTTTCCTTATAATCTTAAAATATTTCTTTTTTTGTAAAACCATTGTAAATAATAATCTCTTTTTCTTCTTAGTAGTAAAGTTATTAACATAGCTAAAACTCTAAAAAACTTGTTAACTGTATGCACTACTTAAATATGGATGGTTATGTTATCATGGGTCAAATAAATAAATAATATAACCATTTAACTTAGTTAAAGGTACAGGCGGTAAAAATTTGAATACATTTTTGTCCTTGGTCTCCGTAATCCACCACTATAATACCATACTACAATAATACCATAAAAGCAACTGCACCTTAACTGATCCAACAGAATACATAATATACTTACATCAAGACTATAGCGGAACACCATGATATGACACCTCAGATCATTACAGAGCTTTTAACAAAACTAAAATATCTTGCCTTAACATTATCATATTCTACTACTTAGCCTTTGACCAAAGACTATGAATATAATTTAATCGAATATAGAGTCGATTATATTTTGGGTTAATATTATTATTTTATTTTGAAGTTATTATACTCAAATATAGGGTTGATTATTATTTGGAATTATTATTGTTTTATTCCGACTTATTTTTACAAGGTTCAGTTACGAATTAACTTATTAAATCTATCTTAACTAAAAAGATAAAGTTGTTGTCGCCTTATATGTTGTGTTATGTTGCTCGTGATCGCGATTCGAGCAAACATGGTGTCAGCATAATCCGTGGGACCGGATGGTGGTTATTCGAGCCGATGATTACGTTAGCTGGTGCATTTGGTCATTTTGCTAGACATGGTGTCCGCATAATTCGTGGGACATGTTAACCTTATGTTCCTCTTACCCTTCTAAGTGAGGGGCGTCCTCGGTCCTGGTAGTTAAGGTGTGTATGATCGAATCAAGCGCTTGCTTCGAGGCCAGCTTCTTTTGGTATTTTATTAGGAACCAGATTGCCGTTAGTATGAAAGATGCCGCAATTACGGCAACAACGGCTATTGCTTTCACATCGACTTCCTTTTGTATCTTCTTAATGAACCTAGTTGAAGTTCTGCAGGCCCAATTCGTATAAATATGGGAGGCTTAGTAGCTCAAGGTGGCTACTCAAGTTCGTCAGGGGGAAAGTTGGTATTCCAGGCTTTAATTTCACGAAGGAGGTCCTGTTTACAATATAATATCTTTTTTTTAGTAGTAAAGTTACACTAAAACTATAAAAAATTTGTTAACTGTATGCATACTAAAACATGGATTCATGGGTCAAATAAATAAATAAATAATCAAATAAAAATATTTACTCGTACTTCGCGTCTGCAGTATATATGGTAATAATATTCATTTTCAGGGTTCCGCACCCAAAGGGTACCAAAAGAAACCCTATTGCAGAGACTTCGTTGTCCGTCCGTCCGTCCTCGGGTCATATCTCATAAACCGCAATAGCTAGGGAGTTGAAATTTTCACAGAATATGTGAGCATACTAAAACTAAAATATTTTCAAAAAATTAAAGTGGCTCCCATACAAGAAACATTTTGGTTTTCATGGGAGCTTTACGATACTGTTACCCTTCTACCTTGAAATTTTGTTATTTAGTGGCTATACATCAGAAATTTATATTCGAAATTGCAGTACTTACCTCATATGAGGAATTATATGTGCATGCTTTTATGTTTTATTTTTCTTTGTCTAAGAAGACTTATCAAAATTTAAAGTATAGAGTTTTATTTGACATATTTATAGTAATTAGATAAAATAAAACTTAAATTCAATATTCCTTAAAAACATATAAAAAACAATAAAGTAAAGAAATTCGCAGTTATAAAGAATTATATGTGCATTATACGCGTATAAGGCACAATATGTTTTTTTTTTCTTTTAAACGTAGCAACGTTATACCAAAAAAGGATATTAATAATTAATATGATGTCCTTTTTGAATTTTAATCTTATTGAGACGAAATGGCATGGAGTCTGTTAACGATTTCAGCGTGTTTGGGCTCATTTCAGCCCATTCTTTTAGTATAGCAGTTTTAAGCTCCTTTGCTGTGAGAGAATTCCTCAGATATTTTCAATGGGTTATGGTCCGGACTTACAGGTGGCCAGTCCTGTACTGGAATAATTTGTGGATGAAAAATTTGTCTTACTGACCTTTGCATTATGTATTATTATTATATTATCCTGCTGATATGTCCAATCATTTCCATAAAGCTGAACTGCAAATTCTATTAACACGTTGTCTAATAGATCGATATACATCTCTGCATTCATTTTTATTGATATGAAACATATTTTGGTCTTTCTCATGTAATTAAATGCAGCCCATATCATTCCCGATTCTCCACCATGTACACGAGTGTGACAAGTTCGCCTTGGCTGACCAAGATGACGCCAATATTTTTTACAGCAATCAGGACCGTCCAAATTAAATTTTTTTTCATCTCTAAACATGACGTTGCGCCACTCTTTATCCCACAATTTGGTTTATTAGTGGCAAATGCTAAGCGTGCGTTTATATGTCGAATCATATCAAACGATGGGATTTTCATGTATTATTTGCAGAATCCTACTTCTTGAAATGTTGAGACCCATGTGACTCCTTATCTGTCCAGTGCTCTTTAAATCAACAACTGCTAAACGTTGAATTCGGCGTTTGCATCTAGAGTTGATGTCTGCTTTTCTGCCACTACGTTTCATTGGACCATAGCTACCTGGGTTTTTAAAAAAGTTAGCTATGGTATTTCTATGCCTGTTAACTTTAGAAGCTATTTCATTTATTTGGGTACCACTTTCCAGCATTCCCAATATGATTCCTCGATCTTGTTCAGAAGTGCTTGTTCCACGAGGCATCGACTATTGTTTAGAAAACTTATTGTAAAACATGCTTTTTTTTTATCAAATAATTACTTAGTTTTAATGTAATAACAAATTTCCCAATTTAACAACTAAATTTTGCACCAACAGTAGTGAATAAACAATTGAGAGTGACGCGCACATATCATTCATTCTTGGTTCATATTTCAAGTAACGATGCTACGAATGGGATAAAAATGGAAAAACAATAACATACAACACTAAACCAGACACATATAATTCCTCATATGAGGTAGCTAAGGACTGCGACTAATATAAGCAGAAAAACAGAGTAACGACCAAAAGGAATACGTAAGTTTACATTTACATTTATAATTGTTCAAATATGAACACCACATGTTAGTGTAAGAAGAGAACTACACTGTTTAAATATGCATAAGTACCACATAAGAGATGATAATAATCTGTACAAAGAGTGCTACACGCACTCTTATAAACATACAATGTATTTTATGATCATAGATAATGTATGATCACTAAAGCGATAGCCTATAAGATATCCTAAATAAATAATTGTAGGACCATGCGAGAGCCTAAATAAATAAGTACACGGGCTGCGTCCCGTTGGTTTTGCATCGCAGGTCAAAATAGTGCTGTAGACTAGATAAGAGACTCATGTTTGTATATAATACGTAATTTTGAATAATAAACTTCAGTTCTATGAATTCCTTCAGTGTGTGCGTTTTATTGGAGGTTCGTCTATGAATTCCTTCAGTGCGTGTGAAGTTAATATTAAGAATACCTACAATATTCTCAATATTTTGGTCCTTCGAGCCAGATCTTGTCGACCACCAGTGGTAAGAAACAGGAGTATAAATTAATACATTAAATTAAATAAATATACATATATGTATATAGTGTATTGAAAAAAAAAAAAATAAAAGCTAATAAACGCGTTAAGTGAGCATCATCGTGTCAAGCACCAGCAACATTCACATTCCTCGGGCATGCAGAAAATAAAACAGGCTTATTGAGTTTTAGCAGAGATGTAACTATATATGTGTGATTTTTTTGTTGCTTTCGATCATGTCTGGTCATGGAAATGGAAAAATGGAGCACCGGAGTACGTATTACAACAAATTTCTTGTTTTTGTTGCAAAATATTTATTTTTCAATTTTTGAAAAATAACGGGCATGCAGGATATCAAACAAGAACTAACATTTTGCTGTTTTGGCTGCTGTTATTGTTACAGCACTGAATATGCACGTGCATTTTTGTCTAATGCGCATAATAAAGGCACCTAGACACGGTTCCACATTGCTTGTCCAACATGCGTATCCGTATGTTATATCAAGCATACAACGATGTAGGACCAACGCTACGTAAATAAATATAAATGATATATATAGGAAAGAATTATAGAGGGAAATTTTATTTGGTTATTATTATAAAAAAAAAGAATTGTTTTAAGCAATAACATTGTGTTTTACGCATCGCGCCATTTAAAATTTTTTTTGGATTACTTTCATTGCATTTTTACGCTTGGTTAAAAAAAACAAGAAAGAACGTTATCTTCGACTATGCCGAAGACGAAATACTCTTCACGGGACGCAGTGAATGTTGCATTGTAGTATTCTAATGGGTGGTTTGTATGGGAGGTACCACCCTAGTAATCCGATTGAGCTGGTTCCGACAAATGAGTGGCACCTTTCTTGGAAACTGATAGTGTCCAAGTTTCAGTTCGATAGGACAAAAATCAAAAAGTTTTTCTAATAAGAACATGAATTCAAATGGGTGTGTATGGGAGGTACCTTTCTAGTGGTCCGATTGGGCTGGTTCCGACAAAAGTCCTGCGCATGTATTGGAAACTCCAAGTTTTAGTTCGTCTAATCGAGCTTATCAAGAATATACCTTCTGACAATAAAGTGTCCGGAATTTGACATTTAAATTGCCTGCGTTAAGTTTTTTCTTAGCTTTTTTTTTGTTTGTTGGTAGGACTGTGCTTAATTACTATTCCAAAAATGAATGCGATCTGTCAACTAGTTTGTTTAGAGCAGCTGGTTAAATCAGTCCACCTCTGTAGTTTTCGGCGAATTTTACAATGGAAAAATATATTGAACAAATAGTTTGTCTCAAATTTTGTATTTTGAACGAAATTTCGTGTGCCGAATCGATTCAAATGCTGGAGAAGACTTACGATGAGTCTGTTTTATCGAAAACTCAGTCTTACGAGTGGTACAAAGCCTTTAAAGACGGTTGGGAGATTGTCGAAGACTTGCCACGTTCCGGACGCCCATCGACCTCTGGCACTGACGATAAAAAAGTCAAAAAAGTTAAAGAAATCGTGCTCGCAAATCATCATGTTATTGTTAGAAAGATAGCACGTAAACTCAACATCAATCGTGAAACAGCTCGTTTAATTTTGGTCAATCATTTGGGCATGCAGCGCGTCGCCGCTCGGCTCGTTCCGATTGAGCTGAATTCTCTCCAAAAAAAGTATTGGCAAAAGGTCGCTGAAGACATGCTGGATCGGGCTTATTATGATTCCACGTTCATGGAACGCACCATAACTGGTGGCGAGACATGGGTCTACGAGTACGACACGCTATCGAGCCAAAAATCATCGGAATGGTTGGAAAAATAAGGCGAAACAGAAAAAACCTCGAAAAAGTCGTTCCAAAATCAAGGTAATGCTGATTGTTTTCTTCAATATCCGTGGAGTGGTAAGGACAATAAGGACTTCTATTTAACCGTTTTGAGGCGTTTGCGTGACAAAATTCGTCGTAAACGGCCGCTATTGTGGGCCGATAATTCATGGATTTTGCATGATAATAACGCTCCATCTCATCGGATCACGATTATCAACGATTATAAGTTCAAAAACCCGATAAATATCATCGACCAGCCGCCCTATTCATCTGACTTAGCTCCGTGTGACTTTTTTCTGTTCCCCAAACTCAAATTGCCGCTTCGGGGAACCCGGCATGACTCCATTGACTCCATCAAACAAAATTCGCCGAGAACTACTGATGTGGGCTGATTAAAACAGCTGCTGTAAGCAAACTAGGCGACAGATCGCGCTCATTTTAATTAAGTAATCATAGTAATTAAGGACAGTGCTACTAAGATGCAGAAAAAAAAGACCTAAGAAATACTTAGCGCGGGCAATTTAAATGACAAATTCCGAGTACTTTATTGTCTTAAGGTACAAATATTGATAGAGGTTTTCAAACGATTAGTTGACAATAAACTAGAGTTACGATTAAGTAAATGTGAATTTTTGCAACTAGAAGTGAAATATTTAGGATTCACGATATCAAAAGATGGTATAAGAGCTGATGAAGACGGTCTATGAGCGATAAAGGAATTTCCAGTGCCAAGTAAAGTTCACCATGTTCAAGGTTTTATAGGTATGTGTTCCTATTTCCATAGGTTTATAAAGAACTTTTCTATTATAGCAAAGCCACTATACGATCTTACGAAAAAAGACAAAAAATTTGAGTTTGGTCAAGTTGAGGTAGATACGTTCAATAACTTAAAGGAGAGAATGCTACAATCCAAGAGATGAAACGGAACTAAATTGCGACGCCAGTTAGATGAGGTTCGGTGCGATCTTACTACAAAGAAAGAATGGCTGAAAATTTCACCTGATATTTTATTTCTCAAAAAAAAAAAACAACGGATACTGAGTCCAGATATCATAGCTTCGAACTAGAGATGTTAGCAATAATTTATGCATTGAAGCTGTTTAGAATGTATTTACAGGGCATATCATTTAAGTTAGTAACAGATTGCAATTCAATTTAGGTATAGACAAGGTGTCAGAAGTGATAAGCAGACGTTTTTGGTTTCCGAATGTAAGAAAAAAGGTAAAAGAACACATAAGAAATTGCCTTGAATGTATTGCGCTTTCAGCTAAGAGCGGAAAGAATGAAGGGTTCATACACACCTTAACGAAAGGAATTATACCGTTCGAAGTAGTACACATATGCCGTTTTGGGCCGGTAAGCAACAAGGACGCAACGAATATTTCTTGGTTATAGTGGACGTTTTCACCAAATTCGTAAGATCGTACTCGAAAAACGACAAAGTCAAAAGAAGCCATAATGGCGTTGGAGAATTATTTTAGAGCTTACAGCAAACCAGTACATTTAATTTCGGCAAGAGGGAACTGTTTCACATCGGAAGAGTTTGAGGAGTTTTTAATGTTAATCACACAAGAATAGCGACAGGGTCCCCACAGGCGAACAGACAGGTAGAAAGAATAAACAAAGATCTGGAGCAAATGTTAAGCAAATTAGTAAACGAGGGAAAACAGGTACAATGGTACAAATTACTGGCAGAAGTAGAATATGGTTTGAACAATACGACACATAGATGCTTAAATGAACATCCAAGCAAAATGCTATTCGGAGTTAGTCAAAAAGGAAAGATAATAGATAGCTTAAAAGAAAATGTGATAGAAAAGGAAAGACAAAGTGAGGACAGAAATGTACGTAAAAAAGCACAAGAAATACAACGTAAAGTTCAAAACTATAATGAATACTACGTAAATTCAAAATGGCAAAGACCAAATGTGTACTATGTGATGATAACAAACTTTGATTCGACCAGAGGAGCTCCAAGTAAATGAATACCAAAATTCAAAGGTCCTTATAGAATAACAAAGGTTATGGACATGAAGTACCAGTGTTTTACGTGCTCGCCTGTCTGTGAAGACTTAAGAACACGGTGCCAAGCACATGGATTGATAAACGTCAATCAACGTCCCCTTGGTTATGGACAATGATAGGTGCTGCGTAGGAGACGTCGAGGGTTTTCAACAAACACAAGAGCCATATCAAGGTGTTTGGGCAGTCCATAATATAAAGCCGTGGTTACAGGTTAAAGAAATTCAAAAGAAAACTGGAACAAATTTTTGGAAAAAAAAGAGAAGAAAAAACAATGTAAATGTAAACGATGATTCAGAAACAATAAATGACAATGTAAACGTAGACATAAGCAACGAAAGTGTAAATGGGAAACTAAATAGAAAAAATGTACGAAATATTATAACAAGAAGCATGGCAGCGAGGGTCGGGAGACCCTCATGAGTCAAGACGGCCGAATTGTAGTAACGTAGGATATTTAGCTTGTAAGTGTAGTGTAGTGTATAAACATAACGTACATAGCCGGTAAGAGTAAACAACGAGATAGTAAGACACATAACAATAAATGGAGAATAATTTAAATTGAAATTAAAAAGATTTTAAATTCATATTACATTTTATTCATTTTTGTACAACTTAAGTCAAATATTATAAAAAAAAATTTGTTTTTTCTAACGCTATTTTTCCTGTTTCCTTGCTCAGCTTCCCGTGTTTCATTTTGAGAGCCTTCTTCTTGTGCAGTCGCTTCTTCCGGAGTTGGAAGTAGGTCTTCATCAGAAATTATGAAAAAAAAAAAGAAATTTACATTAAAAATTGTATGAAATGCACTAAATTTATTTTTTTTTCCTTTTTTTACTTACCTAAATGACGCACCGATATTAATTGTTATTTTACGTTATTTGCAGTTTGTTGTTGATGCTAGACAGTTAGAAATTATGAAATATTGTACATATAAAAAAGCGATTTATTTATTATTATAGTTATTTAAATTGTAAAAGCTTAACATAACGAAAAGATGGGGAGCACTGGCTGCCATGTCCTTCGGCTCAGAAAAGCAATTTAAAAACTCATTCTATAAAATATTTTTCTTCACTTACCTTGCATAATAATGGCACTGATAAAAAATCAAATTTAATTTAATTCAATTTCCACAGGTTCCTAAGAAAGTAATAGTACAAATTAAAACAATAAACAATAAATATTAAGAATACACTACTCACCTCACTTTATTGTCTTTAAGACGCCGGCACAAATAATGTGACGCGTGTCTCACAAATTTTTTTCACTTTGTAACAACAGTAAACACAACTCACAATTGACAAAAATTTTTCCAAATGCACTGGTTCAACAATACGCGTGTTCACTGCACTTCACGAAATTCCTTTGTTTAGAATTTTCTCTCTCGACACTAATTCAAAGAGAGTAAACAAATTGTTGCCTCTCAATTGTTCTCTCTGCTTCTGTCTCGCTACTGTTTCCCTCGTGGCTAGTCCCAAGTGGATAAGAAAATGGTATAGAGAATAACTACAGAAAGAGGGACTATTGCCACCGAGAATACTACTGGGTAATTACATATATTTTATTTTAGTTTATGTTCTCTATTTACATAAGTTGTTTTTACATGCTGATCTTACAGAATATAATAAAAAATAAAAACAACACTATCATTAGTACATTCTGAAAAATCTTTTGGAAAATATGTATAACAATTTCCTTCTCGCAAGCACATTGAATTAGGATTAAGAACACGCAGGGACCATGAATGATACGACTTTTTTTTAAGTTATATAATTTTGGATGAGTATGAGGATCAGTAATTACAGCACAAATGTACAGTAATGATGGAAACACGGCTAGAAGAGTCTTTGCAAACACTAAACTCTTCACATGAATCAGTACATTTGACGAATTTAGTTTAAATAACCAGATTTTGGTTCACGGTTCAGAAATAATAAATTTGTGCTTAGTTCCTGTTGGATACCTTGGTGGAAATGCATCAGAAGCACGTAACAAAGTGTACAAAATTGACAGACGTTCTCCCTCCAGAAAAAATAGTAGTTTAAATAATCTGGCTGATGTTTATTATAGAGCTTCCGAACTTTTATTATCCGGTATAAATGGGAGACTAAAACAGACTAGGAAGAAGCCGCTTCCAAAAGAAGTAAAATGTCTTTTAGAGGTGCCGACCTCACAAATGAATTCTTTAAGTCTTAATAATAACGATTCGGACTTGGCAGTTGATTCTGACGACAAAGAAGATTGCGTTAAATGGTATTCTGTGGTATTAGAAGAAGAGGAAACATAAAAAAATCGCATTATATTAAGCTTTTTAATTACTAAGTACTAAGTTTATACTAATATAATAAAGAGGTAATGTTTGTTTAGATGATAGGGGTAATCTTCGAAACCACTTATCCGATTTTAAAAATCGGTAGAATGCTACGTTTTCAGTGAGTATTATGACATATACACTTTTTTATTTATTCAAAACTAGCAGCCCGCCCCGATTTCGCACGGGTGGTTTATCCATCTTCTATCTATCTATCTTCTATCTACATACATATCTATCTATCTATTGTATAAACAACAACAAATAAATGGTAATGAAGCAAGTTGCATATTTTATTAAAAATACTATATCAGGTTTGTTTATGCGGCAGATAATTGAATCGAACTAAAATATAAAGCATATTACAATGAAAATATATAACTAAAGTATTGCGCACAAAAAAGTTAGTTACTCATTTGTAATGCTTTATAGTGTAGAATATTTTTAGTTTTTCCATCCGGAGAAAAAACAAATAGCGCCGATGGTTTACCGACTCTAGACTTGCTGCGTACGACTGTCCGTGCGAAAAACATGTTTTATTCCTTGAGATTTATTAATTTTCATGGCGAATGCAAAACGCACAGGAAACTGGACACGATTAAAGTCAAAAGGAAAGACACTTGGCGTTAGTGGTATTCTTTGAATAATCACATCCCCCCTCGCCTTTGAACTTTCCTATGGTATTAATTCAATCCAATCAAATTTTGCATAGTTTTTTAACAGTGAGTCTTGTTCCGGCTGATTTGGATTTCGTAGCAAGATTATCACCAATCCCATCTTGAGCTGTAAATTGTGTGGCGGTAGTCCTGGAAAATCCAATGAATTTAGGAATTCAGTTGGATAACTCACAATTTCATTTGGATCGGTAATAGAATCGACCGACTTAAATGAATGCATTTATCCATTAAGTTGATTCTAAACTCCACCCCAGCAGCTAGTTACTCGTTAAAATTAGTATTAAGTTTAGTATTATATATTAGATTTAATTATGATAAATAAATAAATAATTTTATATTCCAATCATCTACATCCTTATTTTTCACTCAACCAACCGTGGATTCTGTAATTATCGCTAATATTTGGGAACACTTTTGAAGTTATCTTGTTTTGACGTTCTCAATTGACAAAAAATTTCTGGAAAAGTAATGAGACCAGTAGACCAGTAGTGTTCACAGGAATTTTTCCACTTCCAATGTCTAATAATGCTTCTGCCGATATATCATTTTGAACACCACTCGCATTCGTCGTTAACTTGATATTTTTCACATATCTTCACAAATTTGATATTTTCAAGCAAGCATTTATTTCATCAGCAGCAGTTGATCTGGGAATGAACGGCAGCGTTTGGCGAAAATCTCCTGCTAGTAGAATCATCGCGCATCCGATATATTTCTGATTGCTGCGCAAATCTCTTAACGTTCAATCGAGTGCCTCTAATGCTCGTTTCTGTGCCATCGTACACTCATCCCAAATAATTATTTTACAATTTTATAGCACTTTTGCCATTGGTAATGTTTTGGTTACATCTATTGTTTGCGAATTCAATGGCAGTTTAAGCGCAGAATGAGCGGTACGTTCGCCTTCTAATAATGTAGCAGCGATCCCACATGATGCTACTGTCAGGGCTATTTGACTTTGTGCCAGAATTGTATTTAAAATTAACGAAATCAGGAATGTTTTTAGATGAGAAATATTCCTTCATTGGCATCATTTACTGCTTTCCTTATTGTATCGTAAGCTCTTTTTTGCTGCTTATTTAAAAGTGGCACCTTACTTTGTACTGATTGATTCAAAGCGTTTCTATCGATTTGCCGTTCTCGTTCAAATTCACGATTGAATGCATCATGCATGGAGCAATTAGGCAGAGGCAATCGTAATTCGTTCAACATCTTGCCAGACATCATGATGCACAAATCCTGCAAAGATATCAAAACCTCATTGTGTATCTCTGCGCAAATTTGAAGTTCTGGATTTGCCGTAGTTGAACGTACTCGATGCAAAATGTCTTCAGCCATATTGTCTTTCTATTGCATTTGTTCCACAAATCATTAGGGCTCAATGGAAAGCACGATGAAATTATGATGGCAAATATGTAGTGATCGAATTTGATACAAAGTAAGCGAATAACAGCTTCCGCGAGTGTGTGGTCCCAATGAACATCATCCTCGAGTAAATGTAAACGTTGACAGACTTCTCATTATGTTGCGCATAATTTACCATAATTGACGGTTCGTAGCAATTCGAATGAAGTTAGTCCACGAACATTTACTAATAACAAGTAAATCATTCATCATTTCTCGAGTGAACAGTGTAAATGCGTCCTAATGTTTCGGTTGAATGTACATTCACGTATCCCGGTACAGGCTTGTCGCAAATGGATCGCTTGCGCATGTGTCGAAGAAGCTTGTCTTCGTTGTCGCTGGTGGTCGTTGAGCTATTTGCGCTGCGTTTTCTGCTGTGAAATAAACCCGTTGTCCATCCTCCAGGTGAACAGTTAAATGCATAGTGTGATGACGTTCGTGTATGGGAAATAAAAATAATCTCCAAACCTCCTCATTGCTACTAACATATCTTTCTATTTGATATTTTGAAACTTCATCGTTATTATTTGTAGGTGCAATACCAAATACAACCATGTCATTCCCATTCGTGATATACTCGCAAACAGATTTGATGGATATGACCGAATTGCAGTTCTCAACATTGCAATGCGCTTTAAATGTTTTGGAAAACATCGGTGAATACGGAACAACCCAAATGTTGTTGAGTACAACATTCTTATTTCTGGCTTGCAACGTTATTGTTCTGCCATTATCTTCTACAGAACGACGGCGATACAGGGGGTAACCATCATCGCTTGTATTTATATCAGCCAACAAAGCACGAGGATAACGCTTTGAGCATTTGTTGTCGATCATGCACGGTGATTCACGATTGGGTTCGCCACACAGTCCATGAATCATGTTCTTTTTCACAACTTCATACAATTGTGTATCTACTTCTTGATCAGGAATTTCTGCGGAAATGATCGAGTGAATTTACTGCAGTCTTATTTTTTCGACCAATCAGATGAAAATATGCGCATGAGGCAGTCCTCTTTTCTGCCACTTTACACCAGTACATCCAACAACATACGTCTCCGAACACATGATATTTTACAATGGTGTTTATGAGCGCTTTGAGTTTTTGCTTAAACACTCGTGCTGTTATGTCTTGACGATCGCAAGTTCCATTGATTGTCATTAAATGCACTTAAATACTAATAAGAGGAAACAAATAACAACAATACACAATTCAAGAAGGAGCAAAGCATATGCCATGAAGAAAAAAAATGTTTGCAAAAACAGTAACAAAAATTGCATACACACTCTTATATTTTTAATATTTTAAATTACTCACTCCCCCCACTCAACAATAGTCAAACAAAATACGTAAAAGAAGAAGAGATAAAAAAAATCAGCAGAACACATTTTGGTTTTTGGTACACGACTAACCCGCGACCCTCCCACTTCCCTTATCATCAAACCTAAATTGATCAATAGCCTCAAACACGAAACACAAACAATGGAACACACTGTCTCTTTCTTGTCGCGCTTTAAATGAACATGAAGAATAGAAACGAAGAACACAAAAAGAGCGTACTGAGAGAGGAAAATACAACAATAACAACAACCAAAGCATTAAAAACGAAAAACCTTACAGCACTTTTTATACTTGGTCTTGCAGTGGTTTTGAAAAAATGTAACACTTAAAAATATTATATTAAAAGTTAAAAACTGAAAAATATAAGTGTGCAACTCTTTTCATTGTCATTTAAAACAAAAAAAAAAAAAAATTTATGTAGTGTGCCTCACCCTCATAAGCACAATATGAAAGTGAAACTTCTTTAGCGAAGGGAGGTAAATCCAAAAATTACAAAATGAAATGAGAATGCGATGATGCTTCACAGACTTAGTGGGGAATGGCTCGTCTGCAGCGTAGAGAATGAATGCTTATGCATGAGAAAGACACAGATAAAAAATGCTTTACTGATTGTGCTTACGAAGGAACGTACGAACAAGTGGCCGAATGACCGAAAAATAAAATACCTCTTTTGTATTGAAACAATATAACACTACAATATTCTGTAACCACTACGCCACTGAGACATTTGTAAGATATTTCTCTTGACATTCTGTGTTCTGATTTCTTTTTTTTCCTTTTTAATTTTTAACTTTATAATTATTCATTATTTTATTATGAAAATTATTATTATTTTGTACACATCGAAAATAATTAATTACTTTGTGTTTGGTTTTCATACATGCAATTTTAATGTAAGGCAAAGCAACAAAAGTTCAGCATTTCGGGTCTGTTGTTGTTGTTATCTTGTACACAAAACAAAACAGCAGCAACAATAACACCAACAAAGCATCAACAACACAAGCAACCCGCGCACTTCCCTTCTCAACAGACGCTCGCTCGGTCTTCGGCCACTTGTTCGATCGCTCTTCGTAAAAACGCACATCAGTAAAGCATTTATTGTCTCTACATTGTCTCGTGCGTTTCCCCACTACGTCTCTGAAGCATCATCACATTTTGATTTCCGTAACATTTCAGTTTCATATTTTTTGGACTTACTCCCGTTCGTTAAAAAAAAATTAAAGTGTGCGCTAGATACAAAATGTTAAAAATTTTGATAACAATGTGCCTGTATCTCAACAACAGCGCCACCTACCGGGCCCAACTGAAGCATTAACCATCTTGGTGACCCCATAAGTACAACAAAACAAAAAAGAAAAGAAAGATCAAAATTGGTTCAGCAGTTTTCAATTGATGAGCGTTCGTACCGGTTTCGACATTCATTTTTATATACACACAGCGTCAAAAGAAAGTGAACACATGAGATTTTTGCATTAAAAGTTTTATAATTATATATTAATGAATACAAAATAAAAAGTTAGTATGCAGAATTCAAGCTTATATTTTAGGAGTCGATTTCAATTTAAAGTGTAATCAAAATCAATACACAAACAAAAATAATTCACATTAATTAAAAAAAGTCCAAATTTTACGCGTCAAAAAAAAGTGAACAGTATATAAGTTAACACATTGCACATTGGGTCTTGTTGCTACACAAGTTAACACATTGCACATTGGGTTTTGTTGCTACACACGTATCCCATCCAGACGCACCGTCAGCAGCCACATTCCAAGTGTCATATTATCTTACTCGACGGGAGTAAACAATATTCAACGTTCCCACAGTCACCACTCGGCACGTGGACTACGTCAGCAGTTTAGACTATTTTGTTAAGTTAACGTTAAGCCTTCTTCATATTGTAAAAGTTAGTTCGGTTTTTGTTCTAATAAAAGTAAGACGTGTTGGGAACCAACACGCAGCCTTTTTAAAAAACAAATTAAATTAATTTTTCATTAATTGGCGCCCGAGCAGGGACCCCTTGCAAGGCTTTACTTATTTGCCTGAGCCAATAGGCACGTAAAGTCAAAGGGGTTGTCCCAAAGAAATAAAAAAAAAAGGTGTTACAAATCCGGCTCAACTTCGAAAATAAGGAAACGACGCGCCCTAGTAGCCACTGGCAAACGGGAGGTGACACGGGATCACCAGCGGCCTTATTGTAGTATTAAGGAAGATAGTTTAAAAAAAAAAAAAAAAAAAAAAAAGGGAAAGTAAAAATTAACGAAATTTATTGTGAGAAAATTAATATAATATTATAAAAGTGAAAGTTGTGAATATTAAAGAAATTTAAAATAATTGTAAAGAAAAATAAAAAAAAAAAAAAAGGAGAAAACGGAAATCTAAAATAAAAAAAGGAAAAGTAAAAATTAACGAATATTATTATGAAAAAAGTAATATAATAATAATAACGAAATCTTGATAATTGTATTATAAAAGTGAAAAATAATTGTAAAGAAAAATAAAAAAAAAAAAAAAGGAGAAAAAGGAAATCTAAAGTAAAAAAAGGAAAAGTAAAAAAACGAATATTATTATGAGAAAATTAATATAATAATAATAATGAAATCTTGATAATTGTAAAAGTGCAAGTTGTGAAAAGTAAAAAGGAAAAATATTAAAGAAATTTAAAATAATTGAAAAAAAAAAAAAAAAAAAAAAGGAAAAAAATTAATTAAAATTTTTTTAATAATTGTTAAATATTGTGAAAAAAAAATCAGAAGAGTTAAAATCAAAAATAGTGCTTCCAGCTGAGGTCAAGCAATTCACCAGTACGAGGAAATTATGTTTTTCAGGTAAGTGACAGCTGTAAAACAATTTGATTGCTAATTAAAAAAAAAAAAAAAAGAAAAAAAAGAAAAGGATTACGATAAAAAAATTAGTAGGTGCAAATTCCCCCCAAAAAAAAAAAACCCTTCCTACTAAATTCTGAACAAGTTTAAAAAAATTATGCCTGATAGTATTGAGGAGATAACAGAGAGGCTTAGTAAAACCCTTACCATGAGTCAAGCACCGAAGAGTAGTACTAGTCCTAGCGGACTCTCAAGCTCAGAAGAACGAGATTAGGGCCATAATGATGGAATTCCTCAGACAAGATACCCCAGATGAGGGTGGTGACCATCCGATAGGAACAATTAGAATTGAAGAATTAGATAAAATTCCTGACATCGTGAGATCCCTAAGGGAATTTTCAGGAAAGGCTGGCGAGTTTGGCTCTTGGCGCAAATCAGTGGAGAGAGTACTGCAGCTTTTTGATGGCATAAAGGGTACGGGAAGATATTACGCTATTCTCCATACGATAAGAACCAAAATTATTGGAGAGGCAGATACTGCTCTCGATTCATACAGAACGCCACTGGACTGGGGTAAAATTAGGAAATGCCTAATGATGCACTACTCCGATAAGCGAGATATCGGGACGCTGGAATACCAGATGACCACCATGTGCCAAGGCCACAGAACAATAACTGAATTTTACCAGGCAGTATACCAGCACCTATCTTTAATTTTGGACAAAATAGCTTGTCTTGACATGGACGAAAATAGTTTTGCTTCAATGACAAACGCCTATAGAGACAAGGCGCTCGACACGTTCGTTAGAGGTCTCAAAGGAGACCTACCAAGACTACTGAGCGTTAAAGAACCTACATCCTTGCCTCAGGCATTACACATTTGCCTTAAATTGGACAATATGGCATATAGGATGCAACATGCTTATGGCCAAGTACAAAAACCAAATGCCCGCGGTTTTATTCAAAATCCTCAGGCATTTATTGGGAATAAATTCCATCCTGAGCTCGCTCATGTAGGAAACCAAAATAGGCCACCAGTTCCACCTCGGTTGTTTTCAAGACCAGTAAACGGACAGACTGTTCAGAATCAATACCGACAGCAATATTATTCGTACGGCAACAGAGATCCGAGACCTCAAGGATTTCATCAAGGACACCAACAAAATCTCCCAAATCCGGAACCAATGGACATTGACCGTTCTCTCCAAACTAGGCAAATAAATTATGCCAACAGACCGCCGATCAATAACGGAGTCAAGAGATCATATGGAGGTTCTTTCCAAGGTCCAGCCCACAAGGCTCAAAGGAACTTTCACGTGAGAACGGATAGTACAACAAATCAAGTAGTGGAGAATGCACAAGATGGCTTCGAAATGGAGCCACTCGAAGGAGCTGTAGGTGGTACGCCGAACATTAACGATTATATCGATAAAGTTAACGAGGAATATGTCGATGAGTCAGTACACTACTTTGGAGAAGGATACACGGTATCGGATAATCCGGTGGAAGAATACTCAACCGAAGATCTTAACGCTGACCTCAATTTTTTTGGTTAAACAGTTCCTCGCTACCATATTTTAAGGTTAAGACGAGGAACGGTGGCATACTCAAAATTCT
Source organism: Amiota minor (assembly GCA_037043295.1). Lineage (NCBI taxonomy): Eukaryota > Metazoa > Arthropoda > Insecta > Diptera > Drosophilidae > Amiota > Amiota minor. Next base: position 24,306 of record JBAMAW010000487.1, read on the forward strand.
TTTGGACACAGGTAGTAATAAGAATTATATTAAATCATCTTTGGCAGAAAACCCTGAGAAAAATCAGGATAATTTTAGTGCAAAAACTATATCCGGTGATGTACAAATTACACACCATACCTTATTAAATATATTTGGAAATTCAGTTCAACCTATTAAATTTTACCTCCTACCCGGATTGAGAACTTTTGATGCAATTCTAGGCAACGACACCTTAAGGGAACTCTCGGCAATAATTCATACGGCCAATAATTACTTTGCACTTAAAAATGGTATGAAAATACCAATATACCAATATTTATCGCAGGACGTTAACAACCTAGAAATCAAAGTAGAGCATCTTTCGGAACACCAAGCAACAACCATGAGGAAAATAATACAATCTCATAGAAACCTTTTCGCAGATCCAGATGAAAAGTTAACTTACACCACGAAAGTGCTGGGTGAAATTCGCACAACCACTGAAGAACCCGTCTATACAAGAAACTACCCCTACCCAATGGCACTCAAGAGTGTTGTCGAAGAGGAAATAAACAAGTTATTGAAAGACGGAATAATAAGACCATCTCGTTCCCCTTACAATTCGCCCATATGGGTTGTCCCGAAAAAGGGGGACGCGTCGGGGAAAAGGAAATATAGAGTTGTAGTAGATTTCAGAAAATTGAACGCAATCACCATAGCTGACAAATATCCAATACCAGAGGTTGGGGAGGTATTGTCTCACCTTGGTGGCAATAAATTCTTTACAGTTATTGATCTTAAAAGCGGATTTCATCAAATCCCACTAAACGAAAAGGACATCGAAAAGACAGCATTTTCGGTTAATAACGGGAAATACGAGTTTACAAGGCTCCCGTTTGGACTAAAAAACGCCCCATCAATATTTCAGAGGGCATTGGACGATATCCTCAGAGATTTCATCGGGAGAACTTGCTACGTTTATATCGATGATATAATCATTTTTAGTAAAGACGAGGAATCACACTTCAATCATCTGAAAGAAATCTTTAGTACACTAGAGGCGGCGAATATGAGAGTGCAATTAGATAAATGTGTGTTTTTTAGGACAAAAGTTGAATTTTTGGGTTTTACAGTATCTGACAAAGGCATCAGTACAGTACAGGGAAAAGTAGAAGCTATGGTAAGAATATTCTTTTTAGGACTTTGTAACTACTACAGGAAGTTCGTGAAAGGATACGCTGATTTAGCCAAACCATTAACTGCAATGTTGAGAGGCCCAAATGGCTCAATTCCTAGATCCGAATCAAGCAAAGTGAAAATAACACTTGGGTGTAAAGAAATGGAAGCAATGGATGCTTTAAAAAATGCTTTATTATCCCGGGAAGTTATGCTTTTTTACCCGGACTACAAGAAGGAATTTCATCTCACAACCGATGCCTCCAATGTGGCACTTGGGGCTGTACTTAGCCAGGATGATAGGCCAATAGCTTTTATTTCAAGGGTATTGTCGGAAACAGAGGGACACTATGCGACAAACGAGAGGGAGATGTTAGCTATAGTGTGGGCTCTACATACCTTTCGAAATTACTTATATGGAACAGCGAAGGTCATAATATTCACTGATCACCAACCGTTGACTTATGCTCTGAGCAACAAAAACACTAATATCAAAATGAAAAGATGGAAGGCGATTCTTGAAGAATACAACTATGAGATGAAATATAAACCAGGAAAGTCAAATGTCGTAGCAGATGCTCTCTCTAGAGCACCAATCACGAATGTAAATTCACTAACAGGTACCGTTCATAGCCAGGAGAGCTCTGGGGAGAATTTGGTGCCCTGTGTAGAGGCTCCTATAAATGCATTCAGGAATCAGATATTCTTCAGCGTGGGGGAAGTAGCATCGTACCAATTTCAAATTATTTTTCCTGGTTATCATAGACACACCATCGTAGAAAGAGAATACGACCAGCAGAACTTACTGGCATTTTTGAAAAGTTACCTAAATCCTTCTGTGAAAAATGCTATAAGTGCACCAGAGTTTGTAATGGGTAAAATACAGGAGATTTATCCATTGCATCTTAAAAACTATAGAGTTTCGTTTACGCGAATACTCGTAGAAGATGTCATTTCTGAGAATGATCAGGAAAATGTCATTATCGACACTCATAACAGAGCTCACAGGAATGCAGCGGAAAACAAACTGCAGATTTTGGAGAGGTGGTATTTTCCCAGTATGTTTTCAAAGATAAAGCGTATAGTAAAAATATGCTCAATATGCAAGAAGAATAAATATGATAGGCACCCAAACGATCCAAAAATAAAAGAAACACCTATACCCTCTTATCCAGGACAGGTGATCCATATCGATATCTTTTCCACAGACAAAAAGCTAGTGTTGACTGCTCTGGATAAATTCTCCAAGTATGCCCAAGTTAAAATACTTGCTGGAAAGTCTATCGAGGACATTAGAAGACCATTGAGGGATCTATTATTCTTCTATGGGGTGCCGAAAACGGTCGTCGTCGATAATGAGAAATCGTTAAATTCCGCTACCATTCTGTTTATGATGAAGGATGAATTGAATATTAAAGTGTTTACCACTCCTCCTTATTCAAGTGAAGCGAACGGACAAGTTGAAAGATTCCATTCAACTCTTGCGGAATTGCTAAGGTGTCTAAAGGCGGAGGGAGTATGCAGAAATTTTGAGGAACTCCTTGAAAAGGCAGTAAACGAGTACAATCATTCAATACATTCAACAGTGGAACGCAAACCTGTCGATCTATTCTTCGGAAGAACAGTCGACTTTTCCCCTGGTAGTTACGATAGAACCAGACATTCAAATATAGAAAAAATACAGGAAAAACAAAAACGGACCCTAGAATACCATAACAAGAGGAAACACGATGAAAAGGAATATATTCCAGGCCAAACAGTTTTTGTAAAAATTAATAAAAGATTAGGAACAAAACTATCAGACAAATATAAGGAAGAAATAGTAAAGGAAAACAGAAACTCTACAATAGTCACCGAAAGCGGACGTGTCGTTCACAAGAAACATATAAGAAACTAATTTACACACTTTCATTTACAGATTGTTAATTCTAACGGCACTTTGTGCCGGTGAAATTCAAATATTGGATTACTCAAACTCAAAATTGGTAGCAATGCACTCGGGAACAGCTAAAGTTCAGACCGGCACTTTTAAGATAATTCATACTATAGAATTGAAGAAATATGATACCCTCATCCACGAAATAGAAAGTAACATCGTTCAGAATATCACCTTAAATCACCCCCTCATCCCTTACCTAAAATACACCATATCCCAAATAAAATCCTACATATCCCGACTCAAACCAAATTTAAAGGTTAAACGTTCACTGGACTTTATCGGCAGAGCATGGAAATGGATTGCCGGAAGCCCAGACCATCATGATTTTGAAATAATTCAGAGAAAGATGGAAGATGTCCTAGAAAATAATAGCAATCAAATCGTAATTAATCGTCTGTCACTTGAAAAAATTAGTAAGCTTACAAATGCCACAAACGAAATAATTAAAATTATCAAAACAGAACAAAATCTCCATAATGAAAGAATATTAGAATTTAAATACAAACTTGAATTATTAAAGGAAGATATTGCCAACATTGAACTCGCAATTCATTTAGCTAAAGCTAACATTGTTAATTCATTTATTCTTTCATCGTTTGAATTAGATATTCTAAATGAAATCTTTAACAAAAGTAATGTACCATTTTCTAGTACTGACGAATTGCTACACTTTGCTGAAATCAAAATTGCCATTGAAGGTTACAATATATTGTATATTTTAAGTATCCCAACTACTGATACCAACAATTGCATTAAATTACTAATTAAAGCTGTAAAGAGAGAAAATATTGTAACTAGACTAGACTATGATTACGTGTTAGATTGTAAGAACAAAATTTTTGGGCTAAAAGAAAAATGTAAAACCTATAATAGTTTATCAATTTGTAGTCCTAGAAGTTATGAAGATATCACAGACACGACGTGTATCCCGAAGCTGCTAACGAGTCAACCATCTAAATGTACCACAACCAATAATGACCATATCTATACAATAGAGGAGATCGAGGATGACATATTATTCCTAAACCAATACAACGGTGCAATCAGTGTGGATAACTCAACAATGTGGCTCAACGGGTCGTATGTCATCCACCATTATAACAGTACGATACGAGTTAACAAAAACACATACGTTTCAAGAAGAATCACTGCAACCAAGCCTCTTCCTGCCTTAATCCAACCTATGACCTCAGACGCTGAAGAGAGAACATTATCATTGGAGTTGATAAATGACATTAATGTTAAGAACACCTTATCAATCCGCAAACTAAAATCGATTAACCGGATTAGTTTGTCATTAAACATAGGAGTGATAACGATTGCCTTTCTAATTGGGTGTTTCTACTTAAAAAAGCAATTAAGAAAATGTATTAAATCCAATCATGATGGAACCGCTATAGAAGAGTCATCTCAAGGTAACCAATCTACAAACAACCCCCCAAGGGTACAGGTCAATAACCAAAATAAGAGCATCTACAACCTACCATGTTTTTGATGTTCCATACGAGGACGTATGGAACTTAGAGGGGGAAGAGTTAACACATTGCACATTGGGTCTTGTTGCTACACAAGTTAACACATTGCACATTGGGTTTTGTTGCTACACACGTATCCCATCCAGACGCACCGTCAGCAGCCACATTCCAAGTGTCATATTATCTTACTCGACGGGAGTAAACAATATTCAACGTTCCCACAGTCACCACTCGGCACGTGGACTACGTCAGCAGTTTAGACTATTTTGTTAAGTTAACGTTAAGCCTTCTTCATATTGTAAAAGTTAGTTCGGTTTTTGTTCTAATAAAAGTAAGACGTGTTGGGAACCAACACGCAGCCTTTTTAAAAAACAAATTAAATTAATTTTTCATTAATTTATACAAAGTGGCAAATATTAAGTTAAAATATTACACTTTTTTAAATTTTAATATTTTGTATTTTTCCCTTTAGATTGTACAACCGCCTTAAGTCTCCTTGGCATCGATTGGACAAGGTTTTTTGTCACATCATGAGAGATTTTGACCCATTCTTCCATTAGACACTTCTTTAGGTCTTCCTTGCTCAAAAACGTCCTCTGCCTGATCTTCCGGTCCAGGTGTTCCCACAAATGCTCAATGGGATTGAGGTCTGGAGATTGTGGCGGATGATCAAATGTCTTAGGGGTCCTATACAGCAGCCATTCCTTCACAATTCTCGCAGTATGTTTTGGATCGTTATCTTGTTGGAAGATCCAATTGCCCGACAGGCCTAATTTGTCGACACTGGGGGCGACATCGTTTTGTAAAATATTTAAGTAATCCATCTTGTTCATTGTTGATTCAATAAAAACCAGATTTCCGACTCCAGATACCGCCATACAGCCCCAAACCATAACTGAGCCCCCACCGTGCTTAACTGTGTTGGTTACACAACTTTCTTTAAAGGCTTCATTAGGGGTACGCCATATTTTTGATGTCCTTTTGGCATGAAAAATTTCAAATTTGCTCTCATCAGTAAAGAGATTGTTTTCCCAAAAAGTTGGAGCCACATTAATGTATTTTTTGGCGAAATCCACACGCTTGCTCTGATTTACCTTTGATATGAATGGCTTCTTGCGGGGTATTCGTCCGTGTAGACCATTTTTATGAAGGGCTCTCCTGACCGTACTCGCGCTTACTGATTTGTCTGATGTCTGGGTAATATTTTCTGAAATTTTGACTGCACTTGAGGCTGGATTTACCTTTACTTTTCTTACTACAGCTCTAACTTGAGTATCAGTAAGTCGCTTTGGACGCCCAGTTCTCGGCAAATCTTCCATCCGACGATGTGTGGCATATTTGTCAATAATTTTTTTTATTGTGCTTGGACCCCTGCCTATAATTTCGGCAATTTCACGCAAAGATTTGCCTTTCTCTCGTAAATCTAATATGATTTTTCGAGTGCCACTAGATGTTTGCTTTCCCATAGTAAGATTTTTTTTTTTTTATTTTATACACTTTTATTTTAGGAATTCACTCAAAATAACATTTACCATAACACAGCAAGTGAGTAATAATCATTTTCCGTAAAAAATTTTGTTATTCCCCGAATTATAGAACGAAAAGAAAAATAAAAGTAAAAAGTGTTCACTTTTTTTTGACGCGTAAAATTTGGACTTTTTTTAATTAATGTGAATTATTTTTGTTTGTGTATTGATTTTGATTACACTTTAAATTGAAATCGACTCCTAAAATATAAGTCTTGAATTCTGCATACTAACTTTTTATTTTGTATTCATTAATATATATAATTATAAAACTTTTAATGCAAAAATCTCATGTGTTCACTTTCTTTTGACGCTGTGTGTACCTATATAGATTTAAATATACTTTTTTTTAATGCTGTGCTTCTTCTTGAATTATGTGTTATTATTGTTATTGTTGTATTTTTTCCTCTCTGAGTACGCTCTTCGTTTTCTTCTTATGTATATGGTAGTCACTGCGATCGACCCAAGAGAGAGAGACTGTGTGTTTCGTTGTTCGTGCTTCGATTCCTTTTGGTTTTACAAAACAACTGCGTGACCAAGCACAAAAACGTTGGAACGTTTTTTTCGTTGTTTTATAAGTTCCTGACACAATCATTCATTACCATCAGTCATTTATCATAGTGTTTCTGAGATGAGTATGTGTGCGTGTCATGTACGAAGCATGACTGATGGTACATGCATGATCGTGTCGGGGGCATGTAAGCTTTGCTACCTCTTCAATATTTTTGTTTTGTTATTGACATTGTTGTATACATACCAGCCATGTGCAGTGAACTTCATAATGGGGTTAATGACGGGCGAAAGGAATAAGCCGAAGCAAGCCGAAGCAAACGCTGACAAAACAGAAAGAATGTGTGTTTCTATTAGACAACTGCTTGGTTTCACTCAAATAAGTCGCTTCTCTGAATAGGATCGTAAACTATCATGTATAAATGAATGAAAAAATTTTACAAGAATAATATAATTTTACTTTTTTAGCATTACAGTTATATTAGGTATAAATTTACTTTTTACTTTGTTATAAGTATTCATTTTTAGTTTTTATTTTTATTTTTTTTCATTTATTTATTTTATTTATAAGCAGTTTCAATTAATTTTTATATATTGACTGGGTCGTTGGCCCAGTGGTTAGTGCGCTGGCTGACATCCCAAGAGTCGCGGGTTCGATTCCCGCTCAAGGCAAGTCTGGTCCTGCACTTATCTTATTTTCTCCTTTCCTTCTTAATTTTCCCCTCAGCTGAAGACCTCTGTCGCTATTGCTCATATTAAATACTAGGTTATAATTTGTAATTATAATCTTAGTTCTAATAAATAAATAAACTAATAATTTTTATATTTAACTAGCGTTACCTGGCGTGCGTTGCTACGTCCACTATGCGTAAATTGGATGTTTATTTTGCGCCAAATGAAAAGATGTTAAAAAAATAACATAAAACTATCTCTATCTGGACAACAACGCCACATAACTGACTGGTAACTCCATGACTACAACAAGAAAAAAATTATCAAAATTGCTCCAGCCGTTCTCAAGTTTTGTTCGGTCATACTATTTTTTGGGTTCATTTTTATATATGTATGTATTGTATATAGATACAATAGATTAGTTAAATAGGTTTGTGCATAAACATTTCCATAATTACATACATACAATTCACATGCCACCACCACATAGCCATGAAAACAAAAAACGGATACTCAGAAACTGAACAGATAGAATGCAAAGGTACAAAACACTCAAAATTTTTGTATCATTATCTATTCATTCATTCCGCTTTGTTTTGGTTGAATGAATACTTGATTCTTGCAATATCAAATCCAATAGTTCTATTTGAACGTGTTCCTCATACTCACTCATTTCTTTTTGCTACGAGGCAGTCAAAAGCAGTTTTGAGTGAAACCAAGCAGCTATCTAGTTTCTATCAAAGCAAGCACGATGGTCGGCAATCCGCTCTTCTTTTTATATATATTGGCCACAGAAATCGACACAAGGGAGAGACTGTGTGTTTCGTTGTTCGTGCTTTGACTGCATTTACAAACTTACAAATAGTAATAAAACAAAGCAAGCGGCAAGCGCACAAGTCACTCGTGCTGTGACAGCATGTCGAATCGTTTGCTTTATTTTCTTTCTTTTTTTGCAAGCTTCTTTTTCTACGCAATTTTGGTTTGTTCTTTCTCAGCTTCGTTTTATTATTTATTTTTATTATTATTATTCATAGGGTTATTATTGTTATTCTCAATATTACTATTCTTCTTATTCTTCTGCCAAAGAGTGTACTTGACGACAGATACGGCTCAACAAGTTGCGCAAAACCCCTGTAAAACTACACTTTTAGCCTTCTTTGAGCTCTGCAACACAGACAAATTTGCAAAAACTCTACTATACCACACTATTATACTTGAGCTAGTATCAAATTTTCTAGAAGGCCCGGTCAAAACTTAGATGGGCATCCCGGAATAAAAAAAACGCTTCTTTCAGAAGAGTATATGGTGTGCATCCTACTCAATATGAGTGCCATCATCTCAGAATGTTATTGCATCATGCACGCGGTCCAACCACATTCAATTACTTGAAAACTGTAAATAGAATTGTCAAATAAACTTATCAAGCACCTTGCCGAGATAAGAATACTTTGACAGAAGCTGCAATTTCGCAATGTCTATCAAAGCCGAGGGAGTTGTTTGTAGTCATTCTACTATTTTGTCTGTCTTCTTTAAAATAGTGGGAAAACTTTAAACAAGATTTTTGTCTAGATATCAGACAGAAAATAAGAATCAAAATTTCACTTTGCAATTCAAAGACGACATATACAACGAAGGCTTGATAGATATAGAAAATAGACTATTGGATTTAAGTAAAAAAAGTTTAAGTGATTTCGGATTACCGTCTCCATTCGCTCATGTCAGTAATTTAAATGATTTTTTCAACGAAAATTTGTCACAATTTGTCTCAGACCAATTGCAAGCGTTTAATTCAATTCATTAATTAGTAGTGTGATGAATAGCAAAGGCAAATATTTTTTTTGGAAGCCCCAGGAAGCACAGGAAAGACATTCCATTTATTACTGGCAAAGGTAAGGCAGTATGGAAAGTTAGCTGTGGCAGTCAATTCTTCAGGAATTGCTGCTACTCTAATAAGTGATGGGAAAACTGCACATTCCACATTCGAGCTCTCGTTATCAATATCTCTGGAGCAACAATCCGTATGTTCTATACAAATAAACGGACCTCTTGGCAAGTTGTTACAGGAGACGTCACTAATAATGTGGGATGAATGTACTATGATTAACAGAGCTCATGTTGAAGCTGTAGATCGAACGTTGAAGGACCTTAGAAGCTCTACTGCCATTATGGGAGGAGTTACAGTTGTGTTTGCTGGTGATTTTCGCCAGTCACTCCCTTTAGTTACAAAAGGGATACGTGTAGATATCATTAAAGCATGTCTTAAATCATCTCCTTTGTGGAGTTCTATTCAACACCTAAATTTGCGAACGAATATGAGAACCTATCTTGGGGGAGACATGCATAAAGATTTCCCACAACAATTACTCAATCTTGGAGAAGGAAGTTTTCCTTCTCTAAATTTGGGCACTAATTCTTCTGAAATCATTTTAAATGAGACACTAGATCACATAGTACACAGCCTGCACCATGTCATAGAAATTGTATATATCCGGAGCGCTGGTTGTGTTCCAGGGCAATAGTATCGCCAGGGAACGACTCTGTCAATGAATCTCATAGTACAAATAGTCCCAAGGCAAGTCAAAACCGATAAGTAGACCAATATTGACGATGCAGTCCAATTTCCTCAAGAATTTCTAAATTCCCTTAATCCTTCTGGCTTGCCACCTCACGAAATGACATTAAAAGTCGGTACTAATATCATGCTTTTAAGGACAATAAGCCCTCCTAACATGTGTTATTAAAGAGCTGAAAGACAATTTGATTGTGGCGACCATCCTCAGCGGTCCTGCAGCCGGCCAGCTGGCAAATATCCCGACGATTCCAATGATTCCCACGAATTTGGCAATATCTTTCAAATGGCTGCAATTTCCCGTGAAAACTTCGTTCGCGATTACTATTAATAAGTCCCATGATGAAACCTTCTCCCTGGTTGGAATCGACCTACGATAAGAGAGTTTCTCCCACGGCCAACTATATGTTGCCTTATCACGAGTTGGAAGTATCGACAAACAGTACATTGTGCTACCAAGCAATAACACGGCGTCAAACATTGTCTTCAGGCAGTTAAATGTATATACAATAAGGTAAATGTCAGTTTGCTCTTAATTGCTTATGGTAGAGGGAGTTGAGAGAGAGTGTGTATGCCTTATGTGAGAGTGCTTTTTGATTAAATAGTCGACTGCTGTAGTGCTTCTCAGACTGTCAACTATTTTTTCACTTTTATTTATTATTGAGAGCTGCTTCAGCGCACTCAAACTAACAGGCACACTGAGTGACACTCACAAACTTACAGCAAAAACCAGTTTTTTGAGGTTTGAGTGAAAATTTTATGAGTTGTGCGAGCATTCAAATTGGGTGACATCGAATAAATTCGGATAATGAGTTAACCGAAAGAACCAAACCATTTTAGTCAACCAGATAATTCGAGTAACTCATGTGCAAAGTAGCAGAATTTTTTTTTGTCATTCTGTGTGTCAGGATCGATGCATGTACACATATTCACATAGTTATTTGCAATGTCAAAAAAATCACTAAAAAAATTACTGTTTGATACACAATTGTGTGAACGCACCGTTATGATTTTTCTGTGTATCAGTGTGAATCGCCGTGCTCGTGTTTGCAAATGTAAACAAACAATTTAAAATGCTAAGAACAAACGAAAAAAGAAATTAATTGAAATAAGTAAAGAATATGTTATAAATAACTTATTATACTTTTCATTGTTTGCTGAAAACCATGGTCAGATGTAATATAAGAAAATAAATATCTCCATTCACGCTATTTATCATTATTTGGAAGATACAAGTAAATTGGAAGATGAAATCTTATATTCACACATGTAAAGAAACCCTTGAAAATACCCTTGATTTGGCAGACTTGTCCAGTCTTTAAAAATTCACTAAGTTGGCAGGCCGCAGTATACGAGGCTTACCCTACTCAATCGTCGATTATATAGACGGCTTAGCGTATATATTTTTTTTGTATGGAGTTAGTTTATATATCGTATACTACACTGTATGCACTAAATAAACGCCAAATAGATAATAGAGTGAAGACCCTTATTATCTAAAAGAACTGGACAATTTCCTCAAGAAAATGTGTTCGCTCTCAAAATTGTACAATAACATAAAAAAAAAACTTTTTTTTTTTTTTGTTTTTTTAGCGTGGGCGTAACAATGCGCGCCGGGGAGCTAGTTAAAAATAAAATGAAAAAAATTATTCAGAAGTAATTTTCCACTTGTTATTCATACTATAGCTATTGATATATACCAATGTTTCTGATTCGAATATATATTTATACATTGCAAATGAATTAAAGCTTGTTAGATTGCAAAATAAACGTTAAATGTATTGTTTTAATTTTGAGCTTTATTGAAATAACGGTTTTGTGTAGGGGCCAGATGGTATGGTACATGGTTCTATAGGTCCTAATTTCTACACAAATGTTATTATTGTCAAATGTGGCAGCTTCACATCTGTAGGTACGTTTTTCGAATATATGCCAAAAAAATCGACATTTCGCCCATAGTGCAATGATTAAAATGCATGTTTAAAAATTCAGTCGTCTCTTTTCAAAACACAAAAATTATTTTTTAGAAAATAAATAAAACAATTAAGAAGTTTAACTTCGACTATGCCGAAGTTGATATACTCTTCACGCAGACCCTAAAAAACGTTTTTGCCTACGCTCTGTGATAGAGCAGAAATATTTAATTATTGATTTGACTTATGTTTAGGGTATAGTCAGCACACATTTCAACACTGAGACCGAAATATTTGTATAGGAGCTTTACGATCATGAAATCTACGCGGTTGTTGAATATGGTATAAAACAAAAAACAAAAAAGTTGTTCTAATAAAATTTTAAATTTGGGTTGGGATTGTATGGGAGCTATACGATCCAATACCTTTAGGGTCTTGAAGTTTATGCATTTTATGGACATTGATTAGAAACTTATAGTATCTAGATTTCAGTTCAATAGGACAAAAAACAAAAGAGTTTTTCTAATAAGAACATGAATTCAAATGGGTGGTTCGTATGGGAGTCCGATTCGGGTGGTTCCGACAAATGTCCTGCGTCTAGTAAAAAGAAAGGTTCGTGCAAAATTTCAGGTCTCTAGCCCAAAAACTGAGGTGACTAGTTTGCATACATACAGACGGACATGGCTTAATGAATTCGTCTAATCGAGCTGATCAAGACTCTATACACATTATGAGGTCTATTTTGTCTCCTTCTACCTGTTGCAAACTTCATGACAAACTTATAATACTATTCCCTGCTTGAAGAGTATAAAAACACATTTTCAGCAAATAGCAGTAAGAATAGTACTTATTGCAATTTCTGTACTTACTTAACTGGCATTTTTAATTGATTGTTATTTGTGCGCTTTACAAGACAAAAAAGTTTTTCTTGAATTTCAACTGGTGATTTATATGGAAGGTACCCCTCCTAGTGGTTCGATTCGGCTGGTTCCGACAAATGTCCTGCGCCTCTATTGAAAACTGATAGTGTCTAAGATTCAGTTCGATAGAAAAAAAAGGTTTACTTATAAGGACTTGAATCTTAATTGGGGTTTGTATGGGAGACAAATGTACTGTGTCTAGGAAACAGTCTAAAAGGAAACAGTGTAGTTTTAATATAAAAACAAAAAACCGGAAGTATCAATAATTACAATACAATACGGTAATAATAATAAAATTGATTTGCCAACTTAAGCTTTTATATATGAACAGAAGCCTTTGGACTTTAATAGTCTGCTTGTAGTATTGAAGTCCTATATTTTTGGTAGATTTACTGTAGTGCTGTTATTAGTAGGTTTCAATTGTCTGTTGCGTATAAAATCCTCAAGCAGCCACAATGCAATAGCCAAAATACAAAGCGCGTTCAAGAAGTTTAGTGTAAATGCATAATTAGATTGATCACGTATAAAACCTTAAAGAAATCACATAAAAGGGAAAAGAGGAGAGTAGAGTCAAGTGCAATGAGTGCAATATTTTACTTTTTATATTTACCTATTAATGGACCAAGAGCCATTGAGATTGTACCAGACATTAAAAGCTGTAGACCAGCAGCGGCTGGTAGTCGTTTTAATGGTACATAACCTGGTATAATTAATGACCAGAAGACCGTACGAAACGCTTTATTCAAACCGAGCCATAAAAAAATGCCCATCATTGTATAGAAATCACGAGTAAAAGATAAAAATACACGGCCCAAACACATTCCAGCAATGCCAATAATAAAGAACATCTTATTGGTTAGATTTATTTTATCCGTAATAACAGGTATCAGGAAACGTATGATCAAATCACATAAGCCTAAGGAAGACATAGCCAGAGCCACTTGCTTTTTTTCAAAACCAAAATCCGCAAGAATGAAAGGTGTTAAAATAGCAAAATTAATCTCAACGAAATTGATAAGGGTAATGCCAACAGCCAAATTGACATATGTGATGTCACGTAGTAAATCTAAATCGAAGAATATCACAATTTTCTTATAGAATGGCAATTTCTGGCGGCGAATGGCCTCCAACTCACCAACACTATCGATTTTAGTTTTGTCATACACATTAGAGAGAGTATTTTGCTCAGATTCAGAAACAATTTGTATTAAATACGGAGATTTCGTTTCTAATAAAGTTTGCTTCGCTTCCTCAAATTTTTCAAATTTGTCCAAATTTTGCTGTTGCTCCAACTCATGATCTTCCTCTTTAATGCTATGACTTACTGAGAAACTTCGTGTCTTAAAATTACTTGGACACTTACTATTTAAACGCTTCAATTCTATATGACAATTCTCATGTTCTTGCTGCTGCTTATCCCATGTTCCCAGTCTGTTCCTTATTACATTGTTGCTATTTAATGAGGCGCGTGAACCAAACCAGCCGTCATTGGCACGCGGTAACACTGGAGTATCTGGTTCAGCAATCTGTTTAATTATAAATTCATCTTGATCATCAACTTCAAGTGGTGTTAAAGGCCTATCGGCAGTGATATCTTTTTTGCCACGTTTCACCACATGCCACTTCACTGGTTGATAGATCAATGAACACGCTATTGTGTGCAATGATATAGCCGCGAATATGGCCACCGTGCCCTGCACACCTAGAACCTCAATTAAATATGTAGCAAAATAAGGACACACAATCGGTCCCAAACCAGCAACACCAAATTGATACGCAGTTGCAATACGTCGTTTCTGTTTAAAATATGTATTCACAGCTAACGATGAAGCAGATACCGTAAGTCCACGACCAACTCCATAGATCACAGAGAAACCAAGAACATAAAATTCAAAAGTATTAGCAAATATCATCAAAAAGAGACCATTGAATGTGAATACAGAACCAACTAAGGCAACCTGACGATAGCTAAAACGTCTAAATAAAGGACCATTAAGCAGACCTACAAATATTACGAGAGGGAAGGAGAGGGTTAGTTAAATTAATTTGGCTTAGATTACTTAAATACCTGTAAATGACGATACTGCAATTTGTATATTAATGATTGCTGTCAGTTCAGAATTACTAATGCCCAAACTTTGCACACGATCACTGAATATTATACCAAACTGCTGAGCCAATGCAAAGGTGACCAACTACAGAAAGATAGATAAAAAATTTTAAAAAGAGTATTTGACTAAAAAACAATGAATATTTAATTACTCACCATATTAACACCACTGGCAATGGCTATCAACCAACCCCAACCACCATCTGGTGGTACGAAATCATCGCCTAAATCACTTTTATCACGATGTTTTTTTTTTGGTGGTTTCAATGAATGGGATTGTTGCGGTGATTCAGTTGAATATTTTTTTGTCTGTAACAACTTTAGATGTAAAGTAGTAACTTTACTGTTATTATTGTTGTTATTTTTATGGCCATTAGTTGGAATATTATCATCAGTTATTTTAGTCATTTAGATAAAAAGTATGTTATCTATAAGATAGCAATAAATATGGTATAAGTAATAATATATTTATTATTGTGTTAAATTTTTTCATCGGAAAAAATTTTTACCAATAGCTGTTATTTTTCAATACAATCCTTTTTTATGGTTCCGGACCCAAACGGAACCCTATTGTAAAGACTTCGTTGTCCGTCCGTCCTCGGGTCCTATCTCATGAACCGTAATAGATAGAGAGTTACTTTTACAGAATGTGTAATTCTATCCGGGCAACAACAAATAATAAAAATAAAATATTTTCGAAAATTGAAAGGGGTCTCCATGCAAGAAACATTTTGGTTTGTATAGGAGCTATACGATCTTGAAATTAGCTTGGTTGGTGAAAGTGGGTTAGAAACTCATAGTGGCGAAATTTCAGTTTGATCGGAAAACTATGGGGGGAACCTCCCATACAAACCCACCAGTAAAATTCAGGTTCTTATTAGAAGAACTTTTTTGTTTTTTTCACTATTGAACCTAAATTTAGACACAATAAGTTTTTAATATAGACGCGGTACTTTTGTTGGAATCAGTCAAATCGGACTACTAGGGGGAGTACCTCCCATATAAATCCCAATCTGGTATGGAACCCTCCACTTGGCCAATATTATATTTTTATAAAGGCATAAATACTATTTCGTATCAAGAGAGTGATATAAAAATCCCATATAATTGGTTTTTTAATAAAACGAAGAAGATTGATATAATTTGGATATCAATAACTACAAAAACTGTTAAATACAACGTTGACAACGGACGGCTCACAACAATAATTTCAAACAAACAAACAGCTAATCAGATGTAATATTATTTTGTCTTCATGATTATAAAAGTTTCAAAACGGAATGCAAATAAAATAGTGCACAGAAACAATTATGCAGATAGCATTTTTCAGTAGAAGCGTTAGTCGTCAACGTCCTAATTAATTTTTAAAATATGACCATATGCAACATTTGATTCACCAATTATGCGACAACTGCGCCACATTTCGAATCTGAAACTATCCAACAATACACATATGTACACAAAATTTTATTGCAATCAGATTGACCAATCAATGGGTGAGCATAAGATTGTATTAAATTTATTTATTTATTTTATTTATTATTACTATTAGCCTTAAGAATACTTAAAGTTAACAGCAGAGAGGTAGCACTGGTACCTAGGGCCTTAGGCTACTTGTCTTAGGAGTAAGGTATAAGAGGTAATAATTCACATATTGGTATGCGGGTACTTATTTCTATATGAACAATGTGTTTTTAAGATTAGGTGTGTAGTATAAGTATGACTAACTGATAATATCTTAGGTCCTAATTTTTATATTTATATATAGTTGTATTTGCATGTTTTAGGGATTTTATTAATATGTGTGCATTTATTACATTAATATTACAAAGTATGAGATCGGGTTCAGTTTTTAGTATCACATTTTGGAATGACTTAATAAGGGACAGGTGGTTAGGAATTTCATGTTGTAGCTTGTGGTCTTGGCAAATTTGGCATTGGTTTGGTATATTTTTGTCTAAAAGTGTTCATGAGTAGCTAGTGTGGCCAAGTCGTATACGAGTTAATTTGATTTCGTCTTGTCTTGTCAATTGTGAACTGAGTTGTGATTGTGGAAGGAGTTTTGTGGGGTAAGAGAACGGTACCGATGAACTCCATAATGCTCCTTGACTCTGTAGAAGGTTTTCTTTTTAATAAGTGGTCAATGACTTTTTGTTGAATTTTGAGTGAATATGAAGGGTAGAGTTTGTGCTTGTTAGCGGCTGAATCTGCTGTTTCAATACCTCTTATGTTTGTGTGACCACATTACTTTTATTTTATTGTAGTTATTGAAAAGTAGGCTTCTGATGAGGTGAGAGTAAAGGTAATGGTTGTTTGTTTTTGCGATTGCTTCAAGTGCGGAGAGAGTGTGAGCAAATTATGTGATTCTTCCTGTATTCGCAAACCAAGTCGATCGCCTCATATATGGCTATAATTTGGGCCGGTAAAACCGATGAATATATTGGAAGGAGCCCGTATCTAAGTAATGAAGTTTCTGAGGTTATGGCGAATGTTCTGGTGCCTCTGCTGGCAGATCCATCTGTATAGATAAATATCCAGCCTGAATTAGGTTCTTGGATATTGCGGAACGCGGTTCGATAAGTAGTGGGATTGGTGTTATTTTTAATGATATATATTCAATGAGAGATCAATTTGGTCGTTGTTGAAAAGCCAATAGGGTGTGTCTTTTACCGTTTTTAATGGTTCTAGTAGTATATTTAGGTCTCTACATTTTCCGGTTAGGTAAGTTAAGATTGAGTTGGTGTGTCCACGTTTTCTTAGGGGTTGTTTCTTTAAATACCTTGCGATAGGGGTGTCGTTTGAGTTTAGAATTTTGTAGAGGTTAGATTTCAGGAAAGTGTGTCTTTGTTCTATGGTTGGCTTAGTACAAGAGGTTTTTGATTGGGGCTGTTCGAAAGGGTCCAAGTGATGTTCTAAGGGCAGTGTTTATTATTACCTTTATTTTGTTTAGAGTAGGTAGCGGCGCATGGCCTTATGACTGAAATCGCCAGATATTTAAAAATATTTAGCTTTTTCGATAATGAGCTGATTAGTTCTTTTATGTGAGCATTCTAATTGTATGTTTTGTTAATGGTGACATTTGATATGACTTCACAGTGACATTGGCGTTTTTTGCATAAGTGTATTTGCTTAAATTTTTCCAATGATAGCATTGATCCTGAGTAGTGTCCCCAGGCCTGAATGTTTTGAAAGAGTTGGTCCAGATTTTTCGTTAAATTTTTCCTTTTATTGAAATTAATGATTAGCTGAAAATCGTCAGCATTGCTGCAGAAAGTAATGTCTTTCTGGATTTCTATTATTTTAGCCATTTTGTCATAAGCAATTAGAAATAAAATTACGGACAATGGTGAGCCGTGTGGCACTCCGTTATATATGGGGATCATTTTGGATAATTAGGAGCCTACTTTTATTATATTTTTCAGGTGGGTCATAAAGTTTGTAATATATTTGATCATTTTCGGGCCAACTTTCCATTCTCTCAATTGTTCTACAATAGCATATAAACCAATTCTGCCAAAAGCCTTGGCAAAGTTAAGGGAGACGATTGATATGTACCGTTTTTTATCCAGAGAGTCCGTTATCAAATGGTCTACGTAGAGCAGACATTCTGACTTGTGTTTTTTGAATCCGAATGTGTTTTTGGAGACCAATTTTTTTTCTTATTTAAACGTCTTGCTATTATCTTGTCCATTAGTAGTGCTACTCCGCCAAATCTGTTTTGTGCTGTGTTTTTAAAGATGGTGTAGTTAATGGATACGGGAAAGGTTTTGTTGGATGGTTGTAGGTTTCTTGTAAGGATATAATGTGGGGTGAATGTTTTTTGATGATTATGAGTAGTTCGCTGTATTTGTTCGTATAAGCACGAATGTTCCACTGTATTATATTAAGGGGCATAATTAAATTGCTAGGGTAGAGTTGTTTACTGTCTTTTTAATTTTATTGTGAGATTTACTACAGTGAATTGTGGGTTCATTTGTTTCCCCCGGCTGGCGAGGTTGGGAGTTCTTCACTGCAAATCCTCTTGCAGGGATCAGCTCCGAAGTCGGCCAGCCGGGGAAAACAAATGAGATGAATGTGTTTAGATTTAGAATAGATTTTTAATGTTCCATGAAGTCGGAGCTGTCTCCAACTTCGATTTCGTGTGATTCGAGATCGTTAATCTTTTTCTTCGCATTAGTTTTTATTTCTCTAATTTCCTTCTTTGACGTTGACCGTGGGAGTATTTGTACTTTTGAGCTTTTGATTTGTCTATGACTTTGTCCAAGTGTAGATGCTCGTGAGGTACGGCTTGGGCTGTTGTTGCCATATCGTCAAGGTCAACATAGTTGGTAATAGTGCGCTCTGTGGAGCTGTCGATGGTGTTGATGGAGTTCGTTGTAGAGTTGGGAGTGGAGCTAATAGTTTTCTTGTGTTTTTGCTGGTGTCCAGTTGGGGTGTGTTAGGAGCGTTGGTATAGGTTTGATGACCAAGTTAGTGTCTTTCGCTGTATATTTCGTATGCTCTCTTGTTGTCAACTTTTAGGTAGGTTTTTATTGCAATAGTTTCCTGTTGCTTTATGTATATTGGCCACTTTTTGTCGATTGAGTAGTTTGAATTACTTGGCAGTTTGTTAAAAGCGCAATTAATACAGGTAATGCCTTTTGTATACACTTCGTTCTCTTTTTCGTATATGTGATGTTGCGACCCACACTTGGTGCACGTTTTTTGACTTTTGCACACTATGATTGTATGCCCGAATCGGAGGAAATTGTTACAACATAGTGGTGTTGGGATGTGGCGGCGTAAGCTTGTCCTCTCGTAGCCGATCATGATGTATTCCGGAAGGGTGGTTGAAGCGAAAGTTATAATGTGTAGCTCTATTTCCATAAGGTTTCTTTAAATTTTTTTTATAATTTTATTTACAATGGTGATGTTCTGGCATTTAAGGTTACCGTCTATTTCTTCCTCCGATACATCACGCAAGTCATTCGAGTAAATAACTCCCTTGATGTAATTTAGTCCTCTATGTTCAGTGACAGTTACTGTCATATTTTCGGTGAAGTGAGTAATCTTCAGAAGCTTGTTTGCTTGAAGAACATTCTTGGTTTTGATAAGAAGATCTCCACTTCGTAGTTTTTTGCATGTCTCTACCTACCCGCTTATCTTATTATCTTCTTTATCGCAAATGATGATAGCTTAAATTGCTTATCGTTATGATCAGTACGAGAGATCACCAAGTATTTTGGTACAGTTGAAGACAGTATTTTAGTTTGCGCCTGTATAAACAGTAATGTCCCGCTTGCCTTTTGGCGATCGGGGGGGTCGTCCGCTTGCATTCTTACTCTGTACCGAGAGCTTTTAGTTGCCTTTTGTTTTTTTTTTTGGCCACTCTTTGTGCTCAAATTTGTTTATCAAAAAGATTAAAAGTTAATAAGCGAAAAGAGAGAGGGAAAAGAGGAGATGATAAACACAACAGTTGCGGACGATTCTTATCAGAGAAATCTCCCACGACGAGAGTTGGTTTGTGACTGATATATTAAATTATTTATATACTAGCGTTAACCGGCGTGCGTTGCTACACCCCCTATGCGTTAATTGGGTGTTTCTTATAAAAAGCTTTGTTGTAAAATGTGTAATTAATAATTTACAATATATTTTAATATTCTATTACAACCTAAGCAACTTTAAGAATCATTTGTTCTTTTAAAAAAAAAATCGGTTCAGTAAATTATGCACCAAATAAAAAAAAAAAATTTAAAATGGCATAAAACTATCTATATCTGGACAACAGCGCTACCTACCGGATCCAAATGTAGCAAAGAACCTGGCTGTAACTCCATGAGAACAACAAAAAAAACAAAATCATCGTAATTGGTCCAGCCGTTCTCGAGTTTTGCGGGTCATATATTTTTTGAGTGCATTTTTGATATATAGATGATGAGGTGGAGGGAGAATTTCTTCTAATTTGATTTTTCCTTGTAAGCAACACATGCCTTCGATTGTCTTGAATTTCAATGCCAAGCAATGTTCCTCCACTGACATAGTACCTATTGATACTATACGATGTCCTTGTAAGAAATCGAAGGATCGTAATTCATGGCAGAATTTTCTTTATTTACCCATGAATTAGTAACTCGTGCTGATGATTCTCTCAGCTCTATATCTAACCCGAGCCTTACGAGGCGAGCCTCACGTTCCGTTGACGATTCTTCATCTCTTATGTTCGAACGACGACGCCTTCCCGACATGACTTTATAATTTCTTGATAGTAATAATCAGACTTAAATAAAAAAAAAATCTAAAATCACATTTGAAGAAACTTTGCTGTGTAAATAATGAGAAGCTGGAATATTGTAGTGACAGTAAATGCTTTTTCCATGAATTATAACACTATGACAACTACATTAATTTTAAAGATAGGCTATAGGTATATGTATAGTGAAAATAACAGTATTTCTCCACATTTAATGGATGTTATTATAAATAAATTCCTCTTCAATCACTCTATCTATTAAAAAAAAAACCGCATTAAAATACGTTGCGTAGTTTTAAAGATTTAAGCACACAGACAGAGAAAGCGACTTTGTTTTATAATATGTATAGATATAGATGAATGTAACTATTTTTACTAGAATAAAAAACCGGATTTAATTTATTTGTTTCTATTGTATTATTGATTCTCTTATAATTTGTGACCTTGGATATCCTCTATAAGTCGACTTTCCAGGCTACCATATGAGCCGCTTCTAATAGAGTCGTGGGTCTTAGTAGCATGGTACTTTTTAGTACAATTTCCCTAATATAATAAACTAGGTGTCC
The DNA here is from genome assembly GCA_037043295.1 of Amiota minor. Lineage (NCBI taxonomy): Eukaryota > Metazoa > Arthropoda > Insecta > Diptera > Drosophilidae > Amiota > Amiota minor. The sequence continues at coordinate 45,875 of JBAMAW010000487.1, forward strand.
CGCCGTACGTTTCGCGCCCGCTCTCACGTTGTGCGTTTGTTAATTTTTTATAATCATAGCATTAAAATAAAATACAATTTCCGCAACTCCCTAAATACAATACATTAAAATCGGTCCAGCTGTTCTATAGTTATATATGATATTATTATTTTATATAAGTACTAGTTGTCCTGGCGTAAGTTTACGCCCCTGCTAAAAAAAAAAATTATATATATGGTACATATGTAAGCCATAACGACTTTTTACTAAGTTATGTAATTTTGGATGAATATGAGGGCCCGGAATTTCAGCAGAAACAATTTTATCAATAATTTCAATACTATCAACTCTTTCATTTTCCCAAGTCAACAAAATATGTGCATAAGGGAGACCACGTTTTTGAAATACAATTGTGTAAATAATAGCATCAACTTTACCGAATATCTGGTTTTTAACTATCAAGTTGATCAGTTCATTCACTTTAATTTTAAAAACATGAACAACAATATCATGTCGAAAGTGAGCTTTAGCCACATTTTAGCTTTCGATAAATTCGGGATAATTTGGATTACATGTCATAGTTATGAATAAAGGTTTTCTCTTTCGCTGTACAAATACACATAGCATCTAAGTAATTCTGAAACATATTTCGTGGAGAACCTATGAAAGTGAAAGGCAAAATTACTTTATAACCAACTCTATAATCATTACCAATTGGATTTTGATTTATAAAATCACTAAAGCTATTATAAAGGTCAGCACGTAAAGCAGCCTGATTTTGTTTAATGAAATGTAATCTTGTAAAGTACCAATTCGAACGTACATATCAACGATCCATTGAAGAATTAATTTTTGGGAAGAATACAGAAGAATAAAATCATCATGAATAGCAAGGCGATAACATGAATACTGCAACACAATAACTTTGTTTCGAGGAGCATGAGAATTAGTAGTAGAAGCAATGTTATGTGACATATTTACATGCCAAACGGTATCACCATTAGAAAACAACAAAGGATATGCCAAGGGATCTAATGAAGAGTTCTAAACAGAAACGTTATGCAGTTCTCGTGAAAATTTCGGGAAAACAACCTTACCTCTCTCAAAAGGCGGTTCACCGTCATCGCTTCTAAAAATAACTGCAACATCAGTATGAATAGCATCGTTGTATCGGCGAAGATCACACGCTTTATTCACATTAATCATCATACAAACATTAGCAGTTGTATTTTTAGGACGGTGACAATATTCAGCCATTGATCTAAAAAAACGTACAATTACATTGAGACGATCTAACTCATTATCTAATTCATACATAATAGACACATTACATCCTTTATGTGCTCTAGCATTTGTCTTTGACGTACAGAAGTTTCAACATCGTTAAAATAAAGCTGTGCATATGCCGGATCACTACCATAACCCGGAGTAATTGAAGCAGATCGGTGGTAAAATACGTCATAAATCTTATAATGATAAATTCCATTCAAAATTCTGTCATCTAAATTAAATTCAGTGATGTTAAAGTAGGAATCCAATATACAAATATTTTCGCAAATAGTGTTTGTTGTAATTTGTATCGTTGCCTGCAAGCGATACAAACATTTGCACAAATTGTTGTTGTTCTAATCATAATTCGCTCATAGTTTAGAATTTCTTTCCTTTTTAAACCAATTACCGTATCTTTGTTTTGTCTGTTGAACACCGGCGTCTATTCACATCAAAATATTCACAAGAATGAGAGTATGAGTGAATTTCAACATCAACAAAAAAAAAAAATAAAAAAAAATATAGTACAGATTTGAAGAAAAATCAAAACGATTTGATTTTCGCCAAACGCTTGCACAAGCCCTCAAACATGTCCATCGCTCTTGCTCTTTTCATAACATTTGCGCAAATATATGTACAGTGGATTCCTGCCTTGAGCAGGAAAGGAAGGATTCACTAATTCAATTGTTGCCGTTTAATTATACAGATTATCTACTCTCTTAATTGCAAACATGATGATTATAATGATCAACGGAAAGTAGAGCAACAAGAAAACACATAAAGCAAACAGCAATAATAACAAAGAATGTGCGTAAAGCGATAGCCAAAAAAAATATATACGTAGAACAAGAACAAACTAGAAAGAAGGTTATCTTCAACTATGCTAAAGGTGAAATACTCTTCACGGGACGCAGTGAATGTTTCATTGTAGTATTCAAATGGGAGGTTTGTATGAGAGGTATCCCCTGTAGTGGTCATCCTCTCGATGCACGTACACATATTCAAATAATTATTTGCAATGTAAAAAAAGTAACTAAAATTTTTTACTATTTACTTTTACCACATTTTTAACATTTATTTATCTAGCGTACACTATACTATACCAATTTAAATACTGTTTATTTTTTTTTTGTTATTAAATGGCAAGTGAATGCTAATGAAAAGAGTTGCATACTTACTTTTTTCAGTTTTTATCTTTTAATATAATATTGTTAAGTATTCAGTTTTCTGAAAACCACTGCAAGACAAAGCATACAAATTTTGTATTGTAACTATTTTCGTTTTTAATACTTTGGTTAATGTTATGGTTGTATTTTTCCTCTCTGAGTACCCACATTCTGCGCTTTTCGTTTCTGTATTTTATCTTCATTTAAAGTGGGACAAGAAAGAGATAGTGTGTTTCTTCAGGCAGGTACTCTCCCTAGTTGGCCGATTTGGCTGATAATGAATATGCAGCATATAGTGAAAAAAAAACAACCCTGTGCTAAATTTCAGCTCTATAGCTCAAAAACTGCGGGACTACTTTACAAACAGACGGATATGGGTAAATCAACTCGTCTTCTTGAACTGATCAAGAATATATGTACTTTATGAGGTTTCCAATGTCTCCAAACCCCTTGAAAAACTTATAATGCTTTTCACTGCGTGACAAGTTAAACGAATGAACACATAATTGCTGTATTCGTATATATAATACATACATTAGATCTCTATTACCTACTCTCTTATTTCAAATATGATGATGATAATGATCAACAAGAAGTAAAGCAACTAGAAAATATGGGCCAAGTGCGAGTCAGACTCGTACACGGCGGGTTCTGTACAAGATTGGGGTTTGATTTGACTGATTCCAAAAAATATATCACGCCTATAACAGAAACTTATGGTATCTAAATTTCAGTTCAATAGTCCGAAAAAACAAAAAAGTTTTTCGAATAAGAACCTGAATTTGAATGGTGAGTTTGAATAGGAGGAACCCCTCCTAGAAGGCCAATTTGGCTGATTCAAACAGATGTATAGCGTCTATGTCAAGAACCTAAAGTGTCTAAATTTCAGTTCGATAAAACAAAAAATAAAAAAGTTTTTCTAATAAGAACCTGAATTTTAATGGTGGGTTTGTATGAGAGGTACCCTCCCTAGCAATCCGATCAAACTGAAATTTCGACAGTATAGATTTCTGATGTATAGCCACTTACCTTTCAAATTTCAAGATCATGGGATTAATGGATCGTATAGCAGCCATACAAAGGAAAAATGTTTCTTTTATGGGTACCCTATTAAGTTTTTGAAAATATTTTAGTTTTAGTATTTGTTGCTGATACCCGGATAGAACTACACATGAAAATTTCAACTCTCTAGCTATTGCGGATTATGAGATATGACCCAAGGACGTACGGACGGACAACGAAATCTCTGCAATAGGGTTCCTTTTGGTACCCTTTGGGTCCGGAACCCTAAAAACATATAGCAAACAGCAATAAGGTAAGGCGATAGCACAAAAAAATATTTATATATACATAGAACAAAAACAAAATTCATACAAAACTATAACAAAAATGTTTACAGCCACAAAAAGGCAAAATTGCGACGCTTCCTACACCGCCGGCTGCAATGTTACACAGTCATAACTAAACGTAACCAATTCTTTGATCCGTTAGCTATCGAGTGGTGCAATTAGATTTTGGATGTGCGCAATAGTTTTGCAACTACAACACCAAACTGTATACCCATTTTTCTGTCATCAATTTTTTAGGTTTACCCCTTATATCATAAATATAGACAACTGCATTTGAATTTTGTTCAACTAAATAGTTTTGTACAGTTTAAGTTTATTACTTATATGAAGTTTTACTACTACTCTTGACATTGCAAACATTTAAGAGAATATGTGTACTTGCTTATTCATCATTTCTTCATGACTTCTTCTTTCACATACTGAGTGCATGAATTATTTTTACGACGAAATAGAGTTTGGTGCTATGAGTGCGACGCATAGAAATAACCAGATGGTTTGGTTTTGGTTATTACTATGTAAGTTATTTTCACAACTGGTACCAAAACTCACTCATTCATTTCTTTATGAGTAACTCAAACTCCGTTTTTTGCATTCATTGCAGCGCTCTAATATGTACATACGTAAGTACATATGTATATTAATTTAAAAAAATAATGCACCTACTTCATGGAAGTTGAAAAGAAATTAAAATTAAAATATAACGGTAATCGGTTTTGTCTTTCTTTTTTCTCTAAAAATAGCTTAATGAACAGTACTATAAAAATCAAAAGAGAAAGAGATGATAAAAGTAAAGGAAGACTTGCAAGACCTTAAACAACATAAAACTAGTCGTTGTTCAAATGAGCTGCCGTACTTTTACGAACTATTACACTCCCATCATTTCATTTAACTATTTAGCTAATTATGACAAAATACTGTCAAACTTAAAAATAAAATGTTATTAACATAATACACGAGATTAAAATAAAAACAAAAAAAAAAAAAACAAAAAGGAAAAATATGATTAATAATAATAAATTATTACAGTTAGTCTTAAAACAATTTTATTTAATTAATGAAAAACAAGCAAAAATTAAAATTAAACCTAAGATAATATATCAGAAATCCACCCGACTCTGACCCGTTGAAGGTATTTTTCCAGCTATGCCCCTAATCACAGCCAGTTGTGGTCAGAGAGAGAAGAGATGCGTGAGCCAATGAGCGATGTTCTCTGCATCTAGTAACAGTTCGTTCCAATTACCGAAGCCAACGAAGAACGATGACGTTAAGCACAGAGGGCGAGATCTCAGGCGAGAGGACGTGAAAGAACTTTTATAATAAGGGTGCATAAAACTCGGAAAGGATCATGTAGGCCATAGTTAGTTGTGCATGTACCTATAGCTAAGGGAACGTAATTTTTAGATGTACGACTAGGGACTCAGAATCTAAGTTGGCTTCAAAGCACTGATGAATCAGCATTACCAGTAATAAGTTTGTGAAGAAAGCTTATTTAGGGTCAAAAATCACTTCAAGGTCACTGAAAGTAGAAACAATGAACTATTGTCTATCGTATAAGAAGCTAAGTGAAGCCTCATGAACATGGACTTAGCGCAGTTTAGCTCCAAAAGATTACGTAAACACCAAAATTGGAGTGAGGTTAGATCCTCTTGAATTCTAATATGCGAAGAGATATTGTTAAACGATAGGCAGAGTTTGACATCGTTAGCATACATCAGAACACTAGAGTATTTCAAGGAAAGAAGAGGATCGTTTATAACAGTATTGAAAAATAATGTACCAAGATGGCTTCCTTGGGGAACACCAGAAGTGACTGGACTAGAAAGAGTGGAGTTAAATAATAATCATTGAATTCTGTGAAGTAAGAAGAAGTCCAATACAGAAGACGTTGCGGGAAACCTAAAAGGTCAAGCTTATGTAAAAGCAGATCATGTTTTACGGAGTCAAATACTTTGCTGAAATCTGTGTAAATCACATTAGTGTGAAATTTTTCGATGAAACCAATATTTACTAAAAATGTAAACTCAATCAAATTATTAGGTGAACGCTTTTTCATAAAACTGTTGTGACACGAGGGTTGAAGTAATTATTTTTCCAAAGAACTTTGAAATTGCTGAAATTTTAAATACCTCTGTAATTGGATATGTCAGATTTGTTACCTTTTTTTTTGTAGGGGAACTATGAAGGATTCCTTTCAAATATAAGGAAAAAATGCACTCTGAAGTGATAAATTGAAAGTTTCAGGAGCGGCTTACAAAAAGATTCAGCACAGTACTTAAGTACACAATCAGGTATTTTGTCAGGACAGGGTGAGTAAATAAATTCCAAATATGTAAGGCACTCATCACCGATTAAAGGAGAAACAATGTGGTTACATTGCGAAATGGGATAAGGATAACGATTGTAAATATAAGATTTAGAAGAATAAGTGGATTGAAAAAATTTTGCGAACAGGTTTGCAATACCCAAATTATTGCAGGCTTGTTCGTCAACTAGATACATCGACGAGGGAAACAAAGAAGACTTGCGCTTTGAATTCACAAAATTATAAAACTGCTTAGGGTCACGCGTAAATTGCAGCCTACAACAAGTGAGGTACTTATTGTAACAAAGGCTATTCAAAGAAAGAAAATTAGCCCTAGACACAAAAATTCGCAAAAGCACTAGAAGAGCAAGTACTCTCGTATTTTCTATTAAGCATCGACTTAATGTTCTTCAGGTTAGAAAGTCTTTTCGTAAACCAAGTTGATTTGTGGGATACTTTAGAACAAACGTTAAAGGGGACATAGGTATTGAAAATATTAAAAACCGTTGCATAGAAAAAATGTATAGCAGTAGTCATATCACTGCAATTATACAAAGGGGACCAATCAGTTCCAAGAAAGATTGTATTTAATTGGGCTAAGTTTACTTTGCAAACACGAAACCGCCGGTAACATGTAGATGTCGAGGCAGAAAGAGGACAGGTTAAAGAATAGGATATTTCCAATGTTGGATGGTAAGTATCCTCAGGGAGGTATAAAGGTTGGTGTCTTGAAACAGAAGTACCAATGGAATCATAACTGAATACAAGATCAAGTAATCTATTCCAATGATTGACAAAAGAGTTCATTTGAAACAAAGAGTGGTCAAATAGGGCATCCAAGAAATCATGATGTGCTGAAGGAACTAGATAATTCGAGGTATCGAAAAAGGACCACGAACGAAGTTAAAATCTCCTAGAACGATAAGACAATCACGGTCTCCAAGAATGTTATTATCTGAGTCAATAGCATTGGCATGACTGAAATAAATTTCCAAATTGGAATTAGGCGGAATAAAAGAACATGATATAAAAACAATAATTTCACACAAATAAATTCAATATTAACAAGTTTAGATCGTAGGCGAAATGCAACAGCGATGAGGACACCGCCACCACGACGAATAGGGCGATCTTCCATAAATGTAACGAAATTTGTTCAAAAACTTTCATTGTTAAGAATATGAGAGTTAAGCCATGTCTCAGAAAACGCTGTAACATCAGCTTCAAACGAGAAACTATCCCTATAAAAAACGTTAAGTTAAGGACGCCTTTAACATTTTGATAATGAATAGACAGATTATCAGATGGCAAAATTAGTTTTTTGAGATTGTGTTCGAACGTGAAGTTGAACTAGTATAAGGCAAACTAGGCGTGATGATTGTGCTTCAAAAAATAGTATATTGACAGCTTGAGAATTCGCACCACCAGGAGGACCAGAAGATATGGAAATTGAAGTCACTAAAGAATGTAAAGATGTAATACCATTTGGTATATGAGAAAATGAGAGGGAATGCAAGGGAAGATTAAAATCATAATTCCCAAGAAGATCAGATGCAGATTCAAATTCTTTCGACAACTGGAAAAAAACATTCATAAGTTTTAAAAATTGGTCACGCGCCCGCCGGTACATACCCGAAAACTCCGCTTGAGGTTTAAAGCAGTCAGGACAAGACTATCTAGTACCTCCACAACATGACTTAATTCCATAAATCCTGTCATGGTCTTTACCAGTCAAACTAGTACACTTTAAATGAGCTACATTATCACACATCCAACAGGTGACAGAACGATTTAAATCATTGTCGAAACGATCTTTATTATTGCATGTACGATGGCAACACTGCATATTAGCAATCAAAAAGATTAGAGAAAAATAAAAATAAAAGAAAAAAAATATAATCGGAAAAAAATCGTTAAATTTCTATTGGGATTTACACACAAAGAAAAGTAACGGATTCTGATAAATAATGAACAGATAGAACAAGTGCAGCTATTTTAAAAGTAACAAGTAAAAAAACAAGAACAACGGGTGGTATCCAATGCAAAACTACAAATCCAAAATAAAAGTGGGAAAAAAAAAGAAAAAATTGTTATAATTGAATATGTAATTGCAAATTCACTTTCATGCACTGCTAAAAAAGCCGAAACACGATAAAAATGATAAAGAATTGTAATTTGAAGAAATTATAACTGATAAGAGTTAAAAGCACTAATAACGAATTAATATCGCGAAGCAGAAAAAACACATCAAGCTCACAAGAGATCTCGCCAATGAATGAAAGTATGCACTGTCCTGCTACGAACATAAATACCTTAATAGCGTAGTATGTAAAGAGCCGGCTTGGCCGATGAGAGAAGAGTGATAGGGAGAAGAATCAAAACGATACAATCTGAAATAAAATGTGGTTGAAACTCTGTGACTTGTGTGTGAGATGAAATGAGCGCACAACTAAACATTAACAAACAGAGGGAGAGACTTGAGTTAAGTTGATTTGATTAGTTTTAAAAATACAGTGGAACGTCTCTTAAGGGAGCATGCATTTGTTTTTCGTTTTTGTACCAAAGAAAAAAAACGACATGCAATGTCCTCATGTCATTTGACTGTCTTTTGGAATTCATGACGTGGCCAAACAACAACTGGATCCTAAACGTTAGCCCAGACAAAGTCTTAACTGTTTCTAAAAATATTTTCAATGGGAACACTACAGCAGACCAACTAGCTCATTGAAGGCAACAACTGCGCAAAAAAGTCGTCTTAGATACAGGTGGATTGCCCTACGAAATTATGCTCGTTATGGGACGCCCTTATATGATAACGACGAAACTGTAATTGTTAATCCTCTTAGTTGTAGAATTGGACTTAAATTAATGAACCTTTCTGCGGGATATAATCAGAGACATGAAATTGTAAAAGATTTGGTTCCTATCGCCCTAGAAAATGCTACAATCTATTTGAATACCAATCGTACTGTTAGCGCTAAGCGAAATCACTTCCCTTTAATTCCAGCTTGTGGTATCACAATTCACAAAAAGCAAGGAGGCACCTCTTGCACTATGAAAAATCTCTTAACCAACAACTCGTTTATGTCGCACTTTCCAGAGTGACAAGTCTTGAAGGACTATTTATTGTTATGGAAAACAATATTAAAAGATTTCATCATGGACGAAGAGTTGCACGCAGTTTACTTCCCTCTTCAAAATAAATTTTCAAGGCTTGCAAATAATTCTCTAAAAACTCGCCAGGATACAATTTTGGATGCTCTTAGTACCACAAAATCAACGTCATTCTTTATATATATTTAACTGCCAAAGTTTAAGGCTCACAAAAATGATGTAAGAGATGCGGTGACACAGCAATGTACCTTTCTTATGATATGTATGACTTGGCTGTGTAACGATGAATACGTCTGCATTCCAAATTTCGATTGTTGCGCTCAATTTAAAAGATAATGTCAGCGTGCTGGTGGTGTAGCGATATATCTACAACAAAACACTGAGCATAGAATTGCACCTCATATGTAAATTAAACGTTGCCTATCATCAAACAGCACAGCGATAACCCCATCAGTCGGAGACGTTTCTGCAGTCGAATGAATATTGTGTAATGGACAGAAGGTGCTATTGGTAGTGGTATACATTTCACCAAAGCAACAAATAAATGATATAAAGTTTCTTCATTTTGTTTTGTTACAATACACTCCCATTGGATCTACTGAATTTGGAGAGGACTTTGACAAGTTGCCTATGATTCTGGGGCTGACTTTAACAACTTTGCTTCAGATGATGCCGAACCACTCATTAATTTTTTTAATAATATACTTAACTTGCAAATGGCCACAAGTCGATTCATTCCAACAACAAACTCCAAAAGAACAATTGATGCGGTCTTATCGAAGTTTCTGGATTTAGAATCAATAATGTATGTACGAGGTGTGACAATTAAGTAACGGGACTGAGTATACCACAGTCGTCTGTCTTTAGCTTTAAGAGTGGGGATGGATGGTGAGTGACCTTGATTCCTACTGCGCAGTATCCACTTGATCCCGCCTCTCTGTCTAGTCTAGTTTGCTTTTAAACCTAGTTTGAGTAAAGTGTTGTGCAATAGAAGTGCCGGAAAAATGATTAGTTTAAAAATCGAGCAGCGAATTAATTTAAAATTTCTCGTAAAATTAAAAAAACCTCCAAGTGAGTGTTTTCAATTGCTAAAAAATGTGTTTGGTAATGACTGCATGTCACGTACTAGAATTTTCGAATGGCACAAACGATTTTCTGAGGGCCGGGAAGAAGTTGATGATGAGGAACGGACTGGACGCCCTGTGACATCAAGAATTGCAGAAAACGTTCAAAAAATTAATGAAATTGTTCGGAAAGACAGGCGTTTGAGTCTTCGGATGATATCAGACATGTCGAATGTAGACAGAGAGACAGTGAGAAAGAAAAGACCAAACCTGTGGAACAACAAATCCTGGATTCTGCATCAGGACAACGCGCCAGCGCACAATGCACTCTCTGTGAAGCAGTTCTTAGCGAAAAAATCAATTACCGTGCTCGAACACCCACCGTATTCACCAGATCTCGCTCCCTGCGACTTCTACCTGTTCCCCAAAATCAAAAGTTCGTTGAAGGGAACACGTTTTGAGTCGGTTGAAGAGGTAAAAGCAAAAACGGCAGACCTGCTAAAGAGTCTAACACTTAGTGACTTTCAGCACTGCTTTAACCAACTGGAAAACTTGCATGCAGCGGTGTATAGATAGGGAAGGGGAGTATGTTGAAGGAGATTAATTGTTATTTGTAATAAGTTTTCAATAAAGTATGTTTTACAGACCAGTCCCGTTACTTAATTGTCACACCTCGTATAATACTTAAGCTATCATCGACCAATAATCGCCGATATTAATTTTTTTTTTTTTTTATTCCCGATTGGATATGTACTACTGTTTTCCTACATCTTAAATCCTAAATATAAAAGAAAACACTAAGTACATTTTTAACAATAAGAGGGGAAAAGGCAGTGGACAATATCGAACAATTTCGAATGGTCTCTTGCATAATGGTCTGGATTACTGGGTGTCTTAGGCCTCATTTTTGAGAGCTACTTGCGGAAGGCCTACAACCGCAAGATGCTTCTCAGCGCCACCCGTAACCTAAGTTAGGTCAGATCGACTGGTCTGCTTCGTTTTAAGCGTCAACGTCTAGACAATTCATGAGATGGAAGTTCTGTTATTTCTAAATTGGAATGTCGCTCTAATGTTTTGTGGTACCTCCTGCTAGCATTAATGATTTCTTCCTGAATCATAGTTACGCCGAGGTCTTTGTGAGTTTCATAGTTAGATATAAACCAGTCCGCATTAACTATTGATCGAAGTATTTTCGATTGTTGACGCTGAATAATGTTAATGTTAGTTTTCTTGGCTGTACCCCATAATTGCATGCCGTACGTCCATATAGGCTTAATTACACTATTGTATATTACCAATTTCCCATTGGTTGTCAACTTAGATCTACTGTTAAGAAGCGGGTATAGCTGCTTAAATTTTAATATGAGTTCATCTCTCTTTTTTTGTATATGATGTTTCCACGTCAGTTTACTATCAATATGCATGCCCAGGTACTTTGCCACATTGCTTAATGGAATGTCAGTACCTTTTATTTTTAATTGTCTTGGCTGATAAGCTGTCCGTGTTGTGTATATCACTTGCGTCATTTTTAGTTCATTCTCTTTTATTTTCCATTTATCAAACCAATTGCAAGCTTCGTGAAGAATATTCTGCAGCTTAGTTGATGCTACAACTAAATTTTTATGGGAGTACATTAGTACTGTATCGTCAGCGAAGGTAGCCACCATTGCCGAGCTATCTCCTGGAGTTGGGATGTCTGATGTGTATAAAGTATACAATATAGGACCAAGCACGCTTCCTTGAGGGACTCCTGCTCTTATCTGTCTTAGCGTAGAAGATTCATCCTTACATTTTACGTAGAAATAGCGAGAGTCAAGGTAGCTTTTAATGATTTCAAATAGATCAGTTGGAAATACGGTCCTAATTTTACTAAGTAGGCCGTCGTGCCAGACTTTGTCGAAGGCCTTTTCTATGTCCAGAAAAACACCAACACAGAATTTTTTTTCATCAAGGTCCTTTAAAATTTTGTGAGTTACTATGTGGACTTGCTGAATTGTGGAGTGACTTTGTCTAAACCCGAATTGGTGGTCAGGTATGATTCTGTTCACGTCTAGTATTGGTTGTATTCGGTCAAGTAGGAGACGTTCAAGTACTTTAGAAAGTAAGGGCAATAGGCTGATTGGTCTGTACGATGACGTCTTGGTTGGATCTTTGCCCAGTTTGGGTATGGCTATTATTTCAGCAACCTTCCATAAAGTTGGGTAGTGATTTAGTCTTAATATCGCATTGAACAAATTCCTAATAAATACGATTGCCTTCGCAGGGAGCTCTTTGAGTAACTTTCCAGTTATTTGGTCATAACCTGGCGTTTTTCTCTGACTAGTGCGCTTTTCAACACAGTGCCTAACTTCATTGGTTGAAATCATTTTTGTACAGTATTGTGGAGATGGAGTCCTATTGTACAAATAGGTGTTACTATTAGATTGATTGGTAGTAAAAGCCCTTTCATAATAGTTTGCCAGTAGTGAAGCTTTGTCATAGTTGGTTCTAGCCCATGTCCCATCCGATTTTAAAAGTGGCGGGAATGCTCAAGTAGTGACTACTTGTGCAATGGGTTTCAGAGATTAGAGCTACGTCAATCATATTGTCATTAACCGATATTAATTAAATTGAAATTTAATGGTTCAACATGTTTCACATCAAGGGCTCACACTTTTTTTTTTAATTCCATATATTTTTTTTTTGGTAATTTAAAGTTTTATCAAAGTTTATTTTATCAATTTTTGTCCCCATTTTTAATGATTTCATTTCCTTACAATTTTCATTTAAAATTTTTGGTATTGATACTACAAAATTTTTAAATTTTTAATATGGGTAATTTTTATGTCTGCAGTGTTTAATGCCTCTTCAATATTATTATAGGGTTCATCATTGTATAGTACAGTTTTTACAATTTTCTGATTATGACAGATAAAATGTGTTTATAACATTTACTTTTGATAGATGTAAAGCTAATTTTAAATTATTTATGTCTTCTTTTAACAAATCGATTTTTAGTTTGCAATATAAAACTAATACCGTTTGAAAATTTTCACCATTTCTTAATGATCTCTTAATATCATTTCTTATTTTAGTTATATTATTTATTCTTTATATTAAATTTTTATTTATTACTAATTGTTGGTCATTATTATTTACTACTTTATTGATAGTATTAGTAAAGGTTTCTAAATCGTCATGGTCAGGACTGGCGGCACTCCATTTTCAAGCCGAACATATTGCATTTATGGATATTTTATATTAGGTATTAGGAGTCAAGTTTTCAATGAAATCATGTAAGGACTGGATTTTTTGAATAAGGAAAGGACGTTAGGTGTAGGAGCCACTTATTTTATTTGATATTCCTTACTTTTGCATTTTAGTTTCCTGACGACGGACATGGACGCGTATTCAAAATGGAACAAAACAAATGTGGTATTTCGTAGACTTCTCAAAATGCATGCAGATATGGCGAACCACGATTTCACTGTGGAACTCGGTGAAATATATCCATCATATTAACACTTTTAAATTGATAAAAATGAACAATATGTAAACTAACAGTGTTCAGTGTTGTGTAAAAACTCTGAAATGATTGACAACCCCAGGATATGGACTGCATCGTGAAAGAAAGAAAAAAGGATTCCAGAATGAAATTGTCAAGGTGACATAAGTTTTGGTGTAAGTTTGTTTTTTTTTTTTTTTTTTTTGTTCTGTGTTTTATAGCATCGAAGGGCTAGCCGGTCTACAACCGAGTGTGGGACTTTAACCCACTAAAAACTACCATACCATGTCTTATTGTCACCCCGGAACTGCCTTTAAATACTTCGTTGGGACGAAAGGAGCAACATAATTGCTCAAAAGTCTATCTATCCCACGTAAATGGGTCGCCTATTATTCCCCCGTCCGATTGTGCAGTGAATGATTTGCTTGTGCTCGTAATCGTTCAGCTGCTCTGCTGCGCTCTGCTACACGGAATTTATACATAATTCGCGCTATAGCAGTTTTCACCACTTGCCACTTTCCTAGTGATTGTGTGGGACCAGATTATCTACTGTTGGCGGTTCACCAAAACACTCCTTTATCTGTGCCCTCTCACCGCTAAAACGAGGACAACAGAAAAGTACATGGTGGACATCTTCGACGATACCGACGCAGATAGGACTGAAGGGGTCCTCTTCGTGTTTGAAATGGTGCAAATAAAATTTAAAGACACCGTGCGCATTGAGTATCTGCGTCATGTGAAAATCCACTTCTCCATGTTTGCGTGTTATCCATACATCCAGGCTGGGAGTCAGGGAGAACGTCTATCGCCCTTTACTCGACGATTCCTATCTACTCAGCCATTCCTGCATACTGCATCGCCGCTCATTTTCAGCAGATGACCCTGTTGTGAACCTACGTTGTAGTTCATGCGCCAATATGTCGATTGGTGGTATAGAGGCTATCACCTAAAACACTACATCAGATATCGTGCGAAAACCGCTCGCTACCCACAAAGCGCTCAGACGATGCGTCAAGCTAATGCCAGCCATGTATAAGCTTTTCCGCATTCACCTAAACCGGCGCCGCGTATAAGACAATGGAGGTAACGACTCTGGCTAGCAGCTTCCGCTTGCTTGCCCGCGGTCCACCCAAATTTGCCATTATGCGAGACAGAGCTCCATTTACTCTTGCCGCTTTGTCAATTATGGAGACTAGATGCTCCTTGAAGAAGCCGAGTGTCGATAAGCACTCCTAGATACTTGAGGGACGGCTGGGACGTGATGAGGCAGGCACTTATTCGAAACGTAAATGTTTCCCGCACTTTCCGAGTAGACAGGAGAACAGCTTCCGTTTTCTCAACCGCCAATTCCAGGTGCGCGCCATTAAGCCAGTTCATGACACTGATCGCAGCTTCGCTGCAACTAGCTTGGATCCGCTTGATCATTTTTCCCACGACTACCAGAGCAATGTCGTCGGCATAGCCAATCAGAGTGGATCCTGCGGGGAGGCTCTTCCTAAGGATGCCATCGTACATTATATTCCACAAAGTGAGACCAAGAACCGAACCTTGTGGCACGCGCCTTGTGACCCTGTACTCCTTACGGCCTTCAACTCTGTCATATAGCAGCACTCTATCTGCAAAGTAATTCTCAATTATCCGTATTAAGTACCTTGGGGTATCAAGCATCCTAAGTGCATGTATGACCTGCGGCCAGCTTGCCATGTTGAAAGCGTTTTTGACGTCCAAGGTCACTACAGCGCAGTATTGCTTGTCGCCACCCTTCCATTTGATTCCACTCGTCACCTTGCGCGCAATATCCATCACTGCTTGAATTACGTCAATGAACACTATATTTGGGATACCACCCGGACCTGGATTTGCTGTCTCCCAACTTCCCAAGTGCTTGCAGCACCTCCGCAGTAGTTACCACTGGGAACTCTGCAACGCCTGTGGACGAGGCAGTGGGCACGAACATATCACCATCGGGGAAAAGTGCCGCAACCACGTTGCCCATCAAAGCTGCGTCTGATGGCTGTGGAGGCTGCGACCCATTTACCGTGCTCATGACAATTTTGAAGGCCTTGCCCCATGGATCAGTGTCAAAGCTGTCTCGCAGGTCTTTGAAGCGAGCATCTTTGCTCGACCGTATAACCTTCCTCAGGAGACGCCTTAGTCTTTTAAAGTCGGATTGCAATTGCCCCCAGTCGGGAGAAGTTCTGGCACGTTGCGCCACCCTGCGTGTCCGAATGCAGCCACTCCTAAGCTCAGCAATCTTGTCATTCCACCAATGCGCCGCCCTACGCGCAGGTACCCCAGCGTTTCTAGGCATCGAGGCATCACAAGCTATGGAGATCCGCTTTGTGACGCTTTCTGTTATACTGTTCGCTCCTTCAGAGACTGTTATACCATCTTACCAGATCTGTAAGAAGATGACCTCGACAAAAACTCGATCCCTCCAGACTTAAGCTACTGTAGGACGAAATTGACCACTGATTGCCGGAGGCAACACAATCTCAATCACAATGGCTTGATGGTCACTATTCGCATAGAAATTACCAATGCTCCATGTTATATTTGTTTTTATTTTTATTTTATTTTTTTATTTATTTATTATGACAAAATACTGTCAAACTTAAAAATAAAAGGTTTTAACATAATACGTGATATTAAGACAAAAAAAAGGAAAACATACAATAATTAATAACAAAACAAGTGATTAGAGGTAGTCTTAAAACAATTTTAATTACTTAAAATTAAACGTAAGATAATATATAAGAAATCCACCCGTCTTTGACCCATTGGAGGTATTTTTCAAGCTATGCCTCCACTCACAGCCAATTGTGGACAGAGACAGAAGGGATGTGATAGCCAATGAGCGATGTCCACTTCATCTGGTAGCAGTTCGTTCCAAATCCTGGAGCCAACGAAGGACGATGATGCTAAGCGCAGAGGGCGAGATCTCAGTCGAAAGGACGTGATAGAACTTATTACAAAGAGTGCATAAAACTCGGAAAGAATCATGTAGGGTATAGTAAGTTGTGCATGTACCTAAAGCTAAGGGAACGTTATTTCTAGATGTACGACTAGGGACACAGAAACTAAGTTGGCTTAGAACTGGAACTGTTTTTTAATATTTCGTGGGTAGGGAAAAGGTGGAGCATCATTGCTCAAAAGTCTATCTGTCCCATGTTTTGTTGATCTCCTCACGTACTGTTTGTCAGTAGGTCGTTCCTACACGTCAACGAACTAAAAAATCAGTACGAGACACCGAGTGCCAAACGATTATTTCGCTCACGCAATCGTTCAGCGGCTCTGCCACGTTCCAGTGTGCGGAGAGTACTCATTATGGCAAACATAGCAGTTTTCACTGTTTGCCACTTCTCCGGAGATTGACACATATGTCGCACCAAATTTCCAACTGTGGGTGGTTCACCAAAACACTCTTCAATGCGTGCTCTCTCCACAGTAAAACGAGGGCAACAGAAAAGAACGTGGTGGGCATCTTCGGCTATACCAATGCAGGCAGGACAGATGGTGTCCTCCTAATGAAGACAAAAATAAAATTCCACAGCCATACAAAATTGAGTTGGCCCCAAAGTCGCAGCACTTAAAGAAAAATAAAGTGCATCCCATTTACAACATTAAATATTTACTTCATCGTAGGGTAACTGTGGAGAAGCCTCACAAACGAGTAAATCCTGTGCAATGCACAAATTGTCAAGAATGTGGCCACACGAAATCTTATTGCACCCTTCGTCCAGTATGCGTAGCTTGTGGAGTCTTGCATGAAACCGCAACCTATAAACTAAGTCGCGATAATCCTGATCTTAAAAAATGCAGTAACTGTGGGGGCAATCATACAGCCAATTATAGAGGTTGTCCTGTATATAAGGAGTTGAAGAAACGTTTGCAGTCACAAAAAAATTCCACCCGTATTAGCCGTGAGGCTAACTGTACAAAATCAACGACGGGTAAGTGACCACCTAATATTCCTTTAACTTCAAATGTATCGTATGCAAGTGCTCTGCGCTTAGGAGTTCAACAAGAAACTGCGAAAAAGATTGTGAAGCCTAAGGTTCCAATGTCTCAACTTAATAAGCCAATCTCACAAACTACCCCAACTCTAAATGCGTGTAATGAGCCAGTGTTGCAACCACAAAGTTCTAGTGAATCTATGTTGTATAAGATGAGAAAAAAATAAGCTTTTCTCTCTTTGCATTTATAGCTTGTACGCTCTTAACTAACTGCAGGTTTCTTCATCTGCTGCCGCGAGCATTCGTCCTCCATTGGAAAACCGGTGCTTTCAATAGAAACAACATCGATAGGTAGAACCGCATTTCTGTTTACGGCTCGCTTGATTGCAACTCTTGCAACGCTGTCGTGATCTTTAACGATACTTTAAATACGGCCGAGCTGCCACTTTATAGGTCGTAGGTTGTCGTTTTTCAATAAGACCATGGCTCCAGGCTGTAGATTTGAAATTGATCATCGCCATTTATTATGTTCTTGCAGCAAATGCAAATGGTTGATACGACCGACATTTAGACTTGTCAAGTCTGGCTCAGGAAATGACATGAAAGGCGTGCCAATTAAGAAATGCGCTGCTGACAGGTAATAGGATAAAGAAGGCGAGAATTTAAATTTGCAGAAATTTCACAAATCAAAGTTCTCAGCTCATCAAAAGTCAAGATAGACACTACTGGGCGATAGAAATGATGTTTAGCAGTTTTAACTGCTACCTCCAAGAGACCGCCAATATGAGGTGAACGAGGTGGGATAAATTTTCAGTCGATCCCATTTGCAATGAATGTTACATCAACTTGGCTGTTATGAGAACTGTGCGATTACAGCCGCCTTTGCACTGAGAAAGTTAGTGGGATTGTCTGACCATATAATGCGTGGCTTTCCTCTGAGACTGATGAATCGCCTTAATGCAGCAAAAAGGCCTGAGTTGACAGATCCTGAACTAGCTCAAGATAAGTAGCCTTGGTAGTGAAGCAAACAAATACGTTTACATAGCAATAAATAGGTGATTTGTTTCTTGTCTGTTGCTTGTAAAAGAATGGGCCATAAAAGTTGATTCCGGTTGTGGCAAATGTAAAAGTAAAATGTACACGTTCACTTAGCAGATTTCCTAAAATTTGCTGTACGATCCTTGGTCGTATACAAAAATCTGTTAATGACGCTTGCGACCAGCTTTCGTCCTCCCAAAGGCCAAAATCTTTGCCTCAATGAAGGTAACAAACTCTGTGGCCCAGCATGTAACACTTTGCGATGATAGTACTCAATTATTGCTGTTGTAACCGGGTGATGCTTAGACAAGATGAGGGGATGCTTGGTATCAAAATTAAGCAAAGGATTTTAAAGACGCCCTCCAATGCTCAACAATCCATAAAAATCGACCAACGGTTTGAGTGACAATAGCTTGCTAGATGATGACAAGGATTGACCTGCCTTAAGCCGCCTGATTTCATCTGTGAACCACACTTCTTGGATGCTTCTGATCAGCAAATCTGTTCCCATTTTGTTGTCTTCTATTGCAAGTGTTAGACTCAGACGCGGCAAATGCTTATTCTTGAGCTGCACAAATCTGTAAATATGACCAAAAATGCGCTGTAATTTGTGTTAGTTCTGTTAATTCAACAACAGATGCTGTAAGTTTTGATCATTTGAAATCATGAGTAAGAATGACGGACCACAAATGATACAACAAATTCGAATCGCAAAATTACTGCGGCTTGCATCCACACGACAAAATATATGCTGGGTTAAGTGAAGACGGCACATGTCGCCATACAAAGCCATGAGTGAGTGAATGAATCTTTGAAACCCCATTAGAAACGAAGACGTTGAAACGTGATGGCGACTTATGAATCGAGGAAAGCGCAATTGTAGAGTCGGATCAACAGTAAATGCTGCAAGGGCATTTAATGATTTGAGTTACGGAAGAAACAAGTTCTACCAATAACAGTGCAGCTGACCGTTCCAAACTCGAAATAGTAAAGGTTTTGAAAGGCAAAACGCGACTTTTTCAGCACCGCAACTGAGACTGCACGAATCCTTCAACTTCGATGCAGGCATCAAAAGCTGCCATGCTAGCATCGCAAAACGCATGAAGTTCCCATGAGGCCTGCAACATTAAGATAAACCCTGGATATATGAAACTTCTTACTACTCCAAGTTGATTAGTGAGATCGAGCCATGTTGTGTGAAACGCCTGCGACAAACTTTCGTCCCAACCAAAGTTTTCCTTTCACAATACCTGTATGAATGTTTCTGCTTTCGTTGTTACAGGAGCAATCAATCCCAAAGGATCATAGATCCGTGCAACTACAGAAAGTATCGATCGTTTTGTTATCGGCCCTTCAGTAAAAAATGATGCAAATTTGAACAGGAAAATATCAGATTCAGGATCCCAAACAAGGCCAAGCGTTTCTGTCACATTAGTTCCGTCATGGAATTTCATGTGCTTCTCTCGATCAGAACCAGTTTTACCTTCAATAGCGCATTGTTTGTTTGAACACCACCTAATGAGCCTAATGCCTATGAGCTCTCCGCATCCCGTGCCAACTGCATTGCTCTAATTGTCGAAAAAGCTGCCGATAATGTACCATAAGTTACGGTGTCAAGTTTGTGGACAGTAACTTCAGCCGCTGGATTACCTTTGCATAAAATGCACTGCAAATATATATGTGGATTTCTGACTAGTACACATCGATACATCTTAGAGATGTCACCGCAAAGAACAACCTTGAATGTTCTGAAACGAAGCAGAGTATGAAACAATTTTGGCTGATAGAGTAACCAGAAGTCATCTTCGCCGAACCATTAAACACTACTCTAAGAATCGTAATTGGACTATCCGGCTTTAGCACGCAATGATGTGGAAGATGATACATGGGGTCTGCAATTGCGAGTCTGCTAAAGACATGTCGCCAAGATCAGCATATTCTTTTCTACTCTACTCTACTTTCTATCCCACTCCAGAGTTAACAGAATAGATTTTAGTTGATTAGAAGAAATAGAATTAGATACAAGGTCATAGTATAGGTTGTATGATTGACATAAAACACGAAATGGTTCATGCTGCTGTTTTACACGTACTAACAACTATAGGAGAATAATTCCTTGTAACTCGAGAAGGAGCATTGAAATTTATACTAGCAAGTAAAGCTGGGGAAAAAATACTGCCTACAATTAGATTGTATAAGAATGCGACGCCGAGAGTATTTCTACGACTGGAAGGAAGGCGAATTAATTTAAGACGGCTATGGTAAGATGGAAGGTTAATATTGGGATCCTAGCGTAAGTTACGCAGTGCAAAAGCAATAATTGCTTTTCAACAGACTCAATACTATCACTATACTTTTTAAACTGTGGGTCCCATACACACGATGCATATTCAAGAATTGGGTCTAACCAAAAATGTGAAAAGTAATTTAGTAGTGTAAGGATCAGTAAACTCTTTAGACCAACGTTTAATGTATCCTAATATCCCTCTACCTTTACTTATAATACAGGAGATATGCGGGCCAAAATGCAGCTTTGAATCCATCAAGACTCCTAGATCAATAAAATGTGTGACACGTTCTAGTGTGTGATCATTTATGTGGTAGCTTTTTACAATTACATTCGAATGTTTTATGGCAGATGGCAAATCATTTATAAAAATATTGAATAATAATGGACCAAGGTGGCTACCCTGAGGGACACCAGAAGTTACACGAATAGTTTTCGATATAGCTGTTTTAAAAAAAACTTTTTGCGTTCTAGAAGTTAGAAAGGATGTAATCCAGCTAACTAAATTGGGGGCAAAACCAAAGATACTAAGTTTCTTGAGGAGTACAATGTGACAAACACGGTCAAACGCTTTACTAAAATCAGGGTATATGACATCCATTTGATGTTAGACCATAGACCAACGAAGTAAATTCTAATAAGTTGGTTGTAGTCGAACGCTTCTTGGTGAAACCATGCTGATAAGTACTTAATAAAGGAAGAACGAAATGCTACAACTGATCGGTAATAATGTGTTGAAACAACTTCGGAATAGCGCAGAGTTTAGCAATTCCTCGGTAATGTGATATATTAGCTTTGCTGCCTTTTTATGGAACGGGATTATATAAGACTGCTTCCAAATATTAGGTAAGACAGAGGTTTTCAGAGATATGTCAAACAATTTACAGACTGAACCATACAAAGCATCTGCATACCGCTTTAGAACACAACGAGGTCATCTGGACCTGGTAAAAACGATAATTTTGAAGATTTTAAATATTGTAATACTATGTTTTATTTGTTATTTTTTCACAATAAAAAGGTCTGTTTTACGTTTTAATTTTTGCTTTGTTTCAAGTTATTCTACAGTGTAAAAGGTTTGGTTTTAGCATTGTTTTGTTTTCACGATGTTGTACCAAGTAGATACAGTCCTTCCCTTTTTTTTGATTTAACGTTCAAATACTCGGGCGCCACTTTATGGTTTTTAAGATTTATTTAATTCCGCGTACTGAATATAATTTTCCTTTTTCGACGCGGTCCCTGCTCGGGCGCCAATTAAAACACTTTGGGTTTTTTTATTTATTAAATTTTTATTTGCAGCACTATGTGCTTTTTTTTTGAGTTCATTTAATAACTGAAGCTTAAATCTAAATTCTCTTTCTTTTATACTTAATTATATTTCTTTGCTCCGTACTTAGCACAGTGAATTTGTTCTTCCCTAAACATCTGCATAGAATCATGTTTCTTTGCACAGAAGCTACTTCATGTGCAGACAGTGCAGACATATCGTCAGCAAATAGTGTGGGAATGAACATTTGGTTGTTATGAATTTTGGCAGTTGCGACAATAGTGCAGACGTATCGTCAGCAAATAATGTGGGAAACAAATATGTGAATGAATGGTTGTGGGAAGGTTTGCAGTGGCATAAAGTGGAGCCTTAACTCTTCCCTCCGAAATTCCAATCGTCCCCGATTGGTTACAAGTATGGAATATTGTTTAAGCTCGTATGTTTGCGCATTTTGATTACAGGGATTTGTTTACCTTGAGGCTCTTGCGGTAGTTGTGGAGCAACTGGTCTGATAGTAATGTGGGATTTTATATTTGAAGATTTTGTCCTCTTTAGTATTAGTATTGCGATGATTGTAATTACAATAGCCAAAAGGCCAAAATTTGTAATTACACTAGATTTCATCACTTTATTTAGGGATTCTATTTTTCCAATATTTTTTAGATTTAGTTGCTTCATAAGCTGGAGCGAAAGAACTTCTTCGAATTCTGAATTAGAATTGCTATGTTGTACTAGTGCCGGCAGAGGTTTTAATTTTACAATATCGGTTGTAGAGAACTTAAGGTTATTAATTTGTATTGTTTCATTGCTGAATTTTATCAGATAGGATCCATTTAGGTTTCTAACATTATTTCCATAATTTACTTTTCCTTTAAAATCGTTTAACAAAATTAGCCCTGTTTGTATTTCTTCAATGCTATTTATGTGATCGTTATTAGTAATAGTGCAGTTGTGGGGATTGTTTTCTAATATGTTTACAATACAATTGTCATTATTTAAATCTAAAAAATATTGGAAAAATAGAATCCCTAAATAAAGTGATGAAATCTAGTGTAATTACAAATTTTGGCCTTTTGGCTATTGTAATTACAATCATCGCAATACTAATACTAAAGAGGACAAAATCTTCAAATATAAAATCCCACATTACTATCAGACCAGTTGCTCCACAACTACCGCAAGAGCCTGAAGGTAAAGCAAATCCCTGTAATCAAAATGCGCAACCATACGAGCTTAAACAATATTCCATACTTTTAACCAATCGGGGACGATTGGAATTTCGGAGGGAAGAGTTAAGGCTCCACTTTATGCCACTGCAAACCTTCCCACAACCATTCATTCACATATTTGTTTCCGACATTATTTGCTGACGATACGTCTGCACTATTGTCGCAACTGCGAAAATTCATAACAACCAAATGTCCATTCCCACACTATTTGCTGACGATATGTCTGCACTGTCTGCACGTGAAGTAGCTTCTGTGCAAAGAAACATGATTCCATGCAGATGTTTAGGGAAGAACAAATTCACTGTGCTAAGTACGGAGCAAAGAAATATAATTAAGTATAAAAGAAAGAGAATTTAGATTTAAGCTTCAGTTATTAAATGAACTCAAAAAAAAGCACATAGTGCTGC